>VXBB01012047.1:1170049-1261541 GCA_013399915.1 Illadopsis cleaveri
AAGTTTTAACTGGGATTGTTTAGCCTGAAGAAAAGGGTGCTGAAGTGAGACCTTATTACTCTCTACACCTACCTGAAAGGAGGCTGCAATGAGGGTGAGGTTTCGTTTCTTCTTCCAGGTAACAAGGGNCAGGAGAGGACAGGAGAGGACAGGAGAGGAGAGGACAGGAGAGGACAGGAGAGGACAGGAGAGGAGCTCATTGTGGTATTCCAGGACTTAAACAGCTGCTGCAATGAGTAAAGAGGCTCTCTCTTCACAAGGAAGCATACAGAGAACACAAGAGGCAAAAAGTACAAGTTACACTGGGAAAAGTTTCATCTTAACAGAAAAAAAATATATATATCAAGAATGATCATTCACTGGAGCAACTTCCTAAGGGATGTTACAGTGCTCTCATCACTGCGAATTTTCAATATGTGATTGGACAGAGTGCTAGATGATCTCCTCTAGGTTCTCCTTCCCCCACAAAGGTTGGAAGAGATGATTTTTGGAGTCCCCTTCTAAGCTAGGCTGTCCTATGACTCTACCCACCAGAGATGAGTACAGAGCACACCTTGCAGGCTTATATTGGAACATATTGTCTTTACCGTACAACAAGACCTCCACATTTCTACTACTTAAGTCTCAGTCAACCTTTTTTTTAAACATTATAGCACTGTGGACGTCATTTTTAGAATTGCGTTCATGGTGTTGTTCACTCCAGAACATGTTTCTCCAGCATTTTCTTTCTATCTTGAGATGCTGAAACTTAAGTAAACCTGGACAAACAGACATTCATACTTAATAATCATGCAGCTGCTTTGGCTGCAGAAAAGTAGTCCTGATGGCATTATAACTTGATGCAAGAACTATGAAGCATGTGGCTAAAAAGTAGAAAGTAAGCTCCAACCACCAGTCATATACAGCATTTGCCACAGAACTTCGGTTTTCACTTCCAAAGTTTACAAAATACTCCTCTGGATTCTTCAGAATGTATGGAAAATATTTCATTGCAGCATGGTCAAGAGGTGATGTTTCCATTTCCTTTACAGTGTTCTCAATAAATATGTGTGCTGTATTTAATAGGCTGATCAAAGTTAAAAGTCATGGTTTCACCCAAGACATGGAACATTTCACATCTGTAAGTGTCACAAGATACCACCCTCAAAGCAGTGTAACACAGACTGCAAAATTGTCTGGAGAGGTCCCTTGCTAACAGTCCCACTCAGGTAAAAAGGGATCTAGAGATATATTGCTACCCTAATTCTTACTCTCTTGGCCTACACGGTTGCCTTCCACAGTGGAAGCAGCAAGTCAGGACATGCAACTGGAACAACTTACTTTTAGCTGACTGCAACAGAGGAGGGATCAGTTTGCAGCTTACAACTTTTTGGCTGATGGCATGCAACAAGGAACTGTGTTTTCCTTGGAAACAAACCATTGTGAAATAAAGCTGGCACTTTCAGCAACTACCCACACTGTCTTCCACAGATTCACAGACAATGTTAGCATACACTTGCTAATGGAACTAATAACCTATGCTCTAGACAGTACTTGATTGTTTATGAATGTGAGATCATCATTTACATCTTGTTGTCATGCTTAAAATTAACCAAAGGTGCTCACTGTGGGCAGCATGAATCCCATTAGGTACTCCCTCTATTTTCTAACCATATCAGCTAAGCGTTCACAACAGGAAGATTGTTGCTGATGACAGAAATTTCCAAAACATCCCACATACCTAGCAATTAAAACAAACTCACTTCAGGTTGCCCTTCCTTCTTAACTAAACTCTAATATTGCCAGGATTTGATAGGAAGAACAAATAACGTGTAATAGCAAAATAACTTCACTCTTTTACAGTCCTTCACTCATTATTTTTCTTTCTGAAAAGATTCTCAAGTCATCACTTGTCTTTGTGATAGCAGTCTTCAAAAGTATAAATGTCTGCCTGGTCTTCATTTCTTTGTGGCAAAGCAAATGCATATGATGTGTGCACAGACAGCAAGCCATGAGGAAAGCTGTGAATTTTCAGCACATCTTCTACTTCCAGTACCTGAGGAATCACAGGTAACCCCAATGGCTTGCTTATGTTTCTCGGTCAGCTGCAGACAGACAAAAGCACTCAGCCAGCAAGGGATTATGGAGCCTGTACCTATGGAACCTGTTTCACACTCTGACACAGTATAGCACCAGACAAGAGCTGAACACCAAAGAGAAATACTGCTTGCAAGGGTCAGATAAGCCACCAAAACATAGAAAGCTGAGCATGCATCTTGGGCAAAAACTTCAGCTCACAAACACTGCTAAAACTGAGTCTTTTACACACACACATCCCCTCATCACAAACTTCCAACACCACAGCAACTTCCAACACCACAGCAACACACACACACAAACAGCACACCACCCTCTGGTGTTACAAGTAGCCTCCTGTCCAGCGAATCCACATGTACTGCCAGTGCCTCTAACTGGAAACTCTTTTGTAAGACAGCCACATATAGAACTCATTCCTTCAGAACACGAGCAGGTTATTACAAAATGATTACACACTAACCCTCATCCCCTTGGCCTGCATGGTTGACTTATGCACTGGAAGCAGAAAGCTGGGACATATGACTGGAACCACTTCCTTTTGTATGGATGTATGACATATCACTTTATCACTTTTGCCACTTGTTTGCCCAAAATTTGCTGTAACATCAAACTGGATCTTCTTACTTTGCAGGGGTAGCATTACCCAAAACAGGCGTATCTAATAGCCACTATCACAAATTTCTCTACTCAAAAAAAGAAAAATGTTTCAAAAGAAGAATTAACAGTTCAGTCAAGTAAAAGAGGGTTGTACTGATGGACTTGATACTCTTCTAGTTTTACATTCAAAATGGAAATATAAGGACACAGCAGCTGATTACAAGACAGTTTTCTAAATAATATACAGAACATCAACCCCAAGTTCATTTTTCCTGGCTACTTTTCTTTCAGACCTCAACAATCCATTCCACTGACATACCTACAGTCTTGTCTATTTTATGATATTTACAAATTGGTAGAATTTAATATTCAAAAATTCAGATGGGCTTATGCAAGCACATGAAACAACCGGCACCTAGGAATTTCCTCTTTTTACTTCAAAGCGTAAAAAACACACAAATTTTAGAAGTGTGTTACATTCCAACATCATTTGACAACGCATCTCAAATGTATTTAGGTTGCTATTACACAGCTATAGCTCCTGCTCTCAAGTTGAAATCACTGCACAGTTTTTTCAATCAATCAAGATCATTTGAAAATCATATGATCTTCATATGATGTTAGGAGCACTGTAACACTGATCCCATTCTTAAAGCACATGAAAAATACCAGCACCTTGCAAAACCAAATATATTTTTAATAACCTTTACAGGAATTGTTTTAGAATACATATTCCAATTCAGTAACTCTTCTACCAGTAACTTTCTATATATGAATGATTCTATTTGATTCAAAGGGATTACTCATATGTAAAGTTATTTCAGAGGCAACTCATTATTTAAAATTCATAAGGAAGATGAGGTAATTAAACAACTATAAAGGCTTTTCCATGGCTTTTTCTTATGTAAAAGAATTTTTTAAACAGATGTTTCAAATAGAACTCTAGTTAAGAAAGAATCATAAACTATAAAATGTATATTTTTTCAGTACTAATGGTGCCTCTAAAAAATCTTTAAAGAATATTTATGTGTATTTTTCATACAAAATAATTTCTAAATCCAGAGTTGTACTTAACAGTGGCAGAATTCAATCTCACTGATGAATGACTTAGTGAATTTATTTTTATTTTCTTGCTCATATTTTCATGTGTGTTTATGTATATATCTTAATAGAGAAACATCTGTTCATTCTGTGTTCTGACACAACTTACACCTAAGTAAAGTAATGATGTAACAGAAATTAGAACTTGGCACCATTAACATTACTGATGCATTCACCTTGTCCTCAACCACAATGTCTCTTAGACACAATAAAGGTGTAGCCAAAGATTTATCCTGCCAATAAGATATAGTTATAGGTCCCATGAAGATTACTGACACTGAAGTACCAAATATGTACTGGCCTTGGACTTAGCAGATAACATGCCAGTTTTAAGACACATTCAAGTTGACAATAAATCAGTATCACAGTTCCAATAACAGGAAAATATACCTTAGAGGAATTCTTTCTGTTAAAATATTCCACTTTTGAGTTAGCTATTAAATGGTAATGATCATAATGGACTAGGCAGTAGGGTGTTTTGTGTGTGAAATGTGCAGACATTTTACTACAAGTTTATTTTTTAAAAACTTATGTGATTTTCAACTGCACAGTATTTTCCCCTTAAATCAATTTTGTCTTTTTAAAAAAAGAAAATAACCTAAACAAAAGATGCTTTAGTAGCAATTTCATTATGAATTATACTCATTTTCAGTATCAGCCCTTCCACAGTCTCCATAGCTCCTCCCTTTTGTGCATAAAAAAGCCCAGTAGTGATGGAAAGCTAGAGAGAGCAAGGTGCACAAGTTAAGTACTACTTACTAAATTGTAAATGTATTTTTTTCTCTCCCTTTCAGAACTATCTCAAAGCTTACCACCAGTAATTCCATTCTAAGAAGTTTGTTAAAGGGCCTCCATTTCTTGGGGTGGATGGGTTCTGACTATTTTTTTCAAGCACCCTTTTGAACTTCTTTTCAATTTTCTGTTTTTGATGATAGTCATGCTGACAACTTTTTTTGGTCCATCAAATTCTGTAGTACAATTACATGAATTTACTTTTAATAAATTACCATCTTTGCATATATCAGTCAAACCATGAAGACTAAACACTTGCAAATAAAATGCATTATTAATTTAATTGTCACAGCCTATTTAGCTAGCTTCTATTAGTATTTGCTATAATATGCAATGTATCAGAGGGCAGAATCAAATTCAAAACATAAAAAATAAACTGATTATATTGTCCTAGAGAAATTAAAAAATAGCAAGCTTGCAAAATTGTAATCAAGGCATTAATGTTTTACATAGGTAAGAAAACTATATAACTTAATTTATAATATGTTTATGCCCAAAGTGATGGTTTAACATGCAGCAGGATTTCTTTGGTTCCTAAAGCCATTAAAAGGCATCAAACTTTCTCATAATAGGAGAGGAAGGGTGGAAAGGAAAGCAACAGTGGTTTGGTATTTACTGCAGTAGTTCATGTGGCTTAAACATCCCCCATCCCCAGCGAGGGACTGCTACTAGAAATTTATATTGTTGTTGTAGCTCTGCCACTACTGTTTGATGCTGCTCTACATTAAGCTGAAGTGCCACCTGAAAAGGAGTTGTGGAAAAGAAATACTCAAAAGATGGATGAAGAAATTGCAAAAGAAGAGGACATGAAGTCACTCCAACTCCACCTGCCTATGCTGGAGGCAAAGCCTCCCCGGCCGTGCCAGCAGGCAGGACAGGGAGGCTGCAGGCCACAGCAGGGCTCCTCTTCTCCTTGGGCAGCCAGGGCCTATAAAGCTGCCACCCTCCTCCTCCTCCTCCTCGTGCCATGCTGGCCAGCCAGCCAGCCAGAAAGCCTTGAAGGAATACGGGAAGAAAAGGGGAAAACAGCCAGAGCCAGGAGGCTTTCAGAACGAAACACCCAAAGAAAAGCCAGCAACAACTGATTTAGTTTATAGCATCCTGCTTGTTTAGGAATTCATTTCAAGATGATCATCACTGAAAATATGCCTCTCAGGCTAAGATACTATATCTGGAAATCTATTGTATGTATCCTTTATTGTACACATATTCACAAGGGTAATACAAGTTATCTCTACATTGTATTCATGATGACTGTACAGTAAGTACAAGAATATACTGGTATTGAATGCTTCCAGTTATAAAATAAGCCACCAGAGCAAAACACTTTGTAATTGTTGTGCTATGACAAGAGATAACCAACATAAACTTTATTATGATATCTGCTTTGATGAAATTGTAATTGTTTTTTCAATGCATCATTGTGTATTTTAAATGAAATAGAATATCTCAAAACTCTTGAATAATCACATGTTAGGGAAATTCTGGTTAAGCCCTTTGTAGAGGAAATCTTAAAAATAAAAGCACCACGTAAATCTGTGCTTAGTCAAACTAAGATATATATGGGGTGTTAATTTAAAACCCTACTCTTAAGTCCCTCTCTGATTTAAGTGTGACAAACTTGTGAAGAATGGGTCTAATTGCCCACAATTTCCATTGTCTTTAACAAGAAATGAACATGGCTCAGGAAGAGCTTTGCTGTACTCTCCTACAGCTCCTATCATTTATTTTCCTCTTTTTTCATACCAAAACCAGAAAATACTCTTTATTTATGAAAGCCTACTCCTGAAGAATGAGTTACAAGGCAGTAATACTTGAAACAGTATCAAGCATCCAGCAATGAACACCTCCATCTACCCAGGCTGAAAGAGAGTATGCCATCTTTTGGCTATCCAAAACACATCAATTTTCTAGTTGGCCCAAAGATTCAATGAAATAGCAATAGCTAAGCTACAATGTGCCAGATAAATCAGAAGCAAAATCTGTTTATCTGCAAACACAGTGCCATTGAGTTTGTAAAACACAGTTATATTTTAAACCACATAAAAATAACCTGCTTGCAAACAAAGTTGGAGAATAAGTAGCTGTGTACAGATTGAAAAAATAAATTAATTAATTTTAAAAATAGTGACTATGCCAAATCTCCCTTCTCGCCCAAGAATACTTGAGGAAACTTCCTTTTTCATTCCTCTGTGGCTTTGACCTCTTAGAAAGTAACTTTAGAAACCTATGAGCATCAAGGCCAGCAAGAAAAGAACAAAAAAGGGAAAAAAGAAAAACAAAACCAAAATTTTGATTTTGTACTGAGAGGGATATTTACAACCATGAAAGTTTTGACAAAATAATATCATCTGTAAAAAAAAAAAAAGCCCCAAAAGGTGCAAATCCTACACTTTTTACATGGAATTTCTTTCCACAGACACATCATAAGCACCATGACATCAGAGCACTTAAACATGTTGGATCTCTCTTGGAGCTGAAGTAAAAATCCAGATGGCTTCATTGTGGGTAAGTTAAATATTCTAGGAAAGACTTCCACATAGTATATAAGGTCCAATGAAAATGAATTTTAAAGCAGTTTACCTTTCTTTGGGTGTGCCAACTCCATGTTTGCCCAGTAAATGAGTATTCAAATGCTTCTTCATCACAAATGCCACCCTGTCAAATGAAGAGCAAATGAGAAAGATAATTTTATTAAACTTTTTTTTTTTTCTGTTTTGAGCATGCACTTGAACATATTTCACTAAAGGCAGTCCTTAAAAAAATCCCTCCACTGCTAGGATGTGACTTAGATTGGGGAGTCCATTCAGTAACAACAGGCTTCTTTCATTTTGCAGTCCCTTGGCTTTTTCTCTTACAAGTCCCAACCATACATCATTGGACAAAGAATGAAAAGCCTGTTTCTGCTTCCCTTTGCAAATTAGAATATCTCACACATTATACTGATAATATAATCTATTTTACCTAAAGAACATTCTCTGATGTTATAAAGTAATACATTTTTAGTTACACTTTTGAATTTATTTAAGCCTAATGGGCCTGTCCTGCAACTTTTCTTCATACAGGTAGTTCCACTGTTTTTAAAGAGAAACATGAAAAAACAGCAAGATAAGATGCAAGATATCACTGCTTATGCCTGGTCAAACTTCATCGTATTAATTATTTAAAGAGATACACATAGAAACAAATTAATAGCCTTAGTTATTTTATAGCCTTGTGGAAAAAAAAGGATGAAAAACGTGAAGCACATGTTCATGAATACACTGTGAGCAGGAATATTGTTCAAACTGGCAAGACATTCTTCAAAGCACCAACAGCGGCAACAAAATACATACTACCTGACATCATGTTTCTACCAAAGCAAACACAGATAATTTACTTTAATTTTGGTGACATTCATAATGAAAAAGATAGAACCCTATCAAGTACTAGTCTTCTGCTGATAAGACCATAACATCAATTTAATTATGTCATGTGAGTGCTTCAAACAATTTAGATATCAGACTCAAGCTTCAAACTAAAATGGTTCTCTCGATAAGCAAAAATTTTACTGCTGCAACTTTCAGTGTGAAAAGGGCTTGCAAACATTTTTGTTAATTATGTATTACAGCTGTCCTTCATAAAGTTAATTACTAATAGCTGAAAGGCAATAGAGTCTATTTGCATATGTACATGAAAGGCATGACATATGCAAAAATATGATTTTAATTAGCATTCCATGATATGAAGGGCTACAAATCAAACTGGCATGTTATAAGATTTTTAACATTAAACGCTGAATTCATCTGGACGTGTTTGCAGTAATGGACAATGGAAGGACTGTAAAACACCAGCACTATGGGGTATAACAGCCACAAAAGCAAAGACACAGTACTTTTCCTTTACAATTATGTTAATTTAGCTTTTCCATGTCTGATCTTCTTTGGGCACTTGCACATTATTACAAGAGAACCTCTCTTGTGCATCCCTTAAGGTATAAGAATATAATACTGTCTTATTTAAATGATATAAATTTCCTTATTTTTTACAAAAATACATTTAAAAAGTATCCTAAATACTTTTCCCTACCCAACTTATTAGTATGGCATCATAACCAGTACAACTGTGAATAATCTATTACACCTTTACCACCATTACTATGCAAGTGCCACCAAAATTACTGTACATAAGGAAAATAATTGTAAAAAAATAAAAAAAAAATGTGTTCTAATAAACGCATAAGCCATACAAAATGTATTGCCCTAGCAGAAATAGTATTTCCACACAGCTGTGGGAAGTACCAAATATATTTTCATTTAGTAATACCTGTATTTCCTGTTACAAACTTCCATTTCCCCCTTCTCTAAAAGAAAAATAAACTCAATGAAATTACTGTGAAAGGGCAATGTGCAATCCGAGTTGTAAAAGGATATTTTGCTATTTGCATGGAATATAAAGATCCCAACCAGCTACACAATATTTCAGGGAAGCACTTTTTGGTTTCTGAGCCCATTTAAAGCTTCCAAACAAAGGCTGACCATTGCATATAGCATGCAACTGCAGGGGGTAAAGACAAACATACCTTCCTGCAAAATCAAAGACAAAGGCATTGGTAATAACATGAAGCAATTAATCTTGCATTCTGCCTCTTCTCTGTTGCACCTATGTTCTAGCAACCATTTTGCTGCTGTTACACAGCACAAACAGAATGAACTCTGACCCAGTTCGTGTCTCAGCACCTGCTAACATTTTACGTTTTCAATGTAAGGTTCGAAGGCTTCAGACTTGAGGAGTGCACAATGCCTCAGTGCAAGTCTGGAGCACTCTGCATAGCTCAGGGTCAGCTCCCCACCTTAGAGAATCAGACATTAAAAATAAAAGTAGAGTTGCTATTTTCTTGAGAAATTGAGAATAAGATTTAAAAAATTGCCAACAGACACAGGCATTATTAAAACAAGAGGCAAAGTCTAAACAACCTTGTTTGGATGCTGAATTTGAAGACCACCCATTCAAACAAACAAACAAACCCACAAAGAGAGACAAGTGGAAACTATTTGGTTTTGTTTACTAAATTCTGCAGGTGATTTTCAGAGAGGTGGTAACAGTGTTTGCTGGCTTTACAAAAGAAACACAGAAAATGTTTTCCATACATTCAGTATCTCTAGGTTTCAAAGTAATTAATGGTTTAGTAGTCAAAAATTAATGGGTTTATCTATGCTATCTACCTCGGCTGAGGTAAACCAGTTATTCCTAAGCTACTGCTAGAATAGACATGATCTTGGTCTTTTAAATTAATCTTAAGAGAAGATTTATAAGAACCCGCTGAGTGAATGCTTTTAATTTCTGCATTGATATATGTTCAAATCAAAAGGAATCTTTCCATCAGCAATTAGTAAGCACCAATTCAGCCTTCATCAAATTTCTCATTTCTTGTTTTTAATTCTAGTGGAAGTATAAACAGTCAAATGCTGAAAACTAACTAGTTTCAGGAGCGCATCAAAAGGCAGTAGAAAAAAACTGTACTGTTTCAAATACATGCAAACCAGGCCATATTAGAGGTCTGGAACCAGTTTTACTAACTCTAATCTGGACAAATTCATCCTCAACCCACATGAAGACAAGAAGTCACAGCCCAGCTGCTCTCCTGGGTGTCAGGTCTCGACAGGCAGAAACGTGTAGCCTATACATCCAAGTCATGGTGACTGGGAGCTCCCTTCATTTGGTAGGAAGACTACTAGGAGCCTCCTCTCAAAGTGGAACAAGGTGAGTTAGGCAGGATTTCTTTTGCTGGCAGGAGCATTATGTTGGGTTAACTTTTCTAGTGATTTTCAACTACTCTGGCTTCAAAAGTAGCAACATCCTCAGTCATATGCTCTGTGTTGAAACTACAGGATAACTTAAAGACAAGTTGAAAAATTACACAGAGCTTTAGAATAGCATCTTCATTCCCTATAGACAACTTTTTGCACACAAACTATAAATAAAAATTACTTTCAATCATAAATACATGAGCACCTTTCCCAAAATAAGTTTGCAGAACATACTGGTTTCCTTTTAGAAGAGTTGTGGTTTGTAGGAACGTGACCATTCATATTCCATGGCAATCTTCAAATAGTATTTGGACTCTCTCTCAGAATGTCTGTAACTGATTTAGGACCCTCTATAGATTTGTGTTCAGTTATAAAAGCACATTTTAAAGTACAAAAGAAACAAAGGGGCTTCTAATTCTGGGAATAAAGAAACATATTGGACAATCTTTACTTCCGTTTTTTATTCTAGTGTAATACAAATTTTTCAGCATGTACAATGTTTATCATCACAGTACCCAAGGAATAGAAATAATCTGTCATGCATTGTCTGTTTTCTATGTTCTCTGTGGGGAGAGAACTGTTCTCTGTGAAGTATCTTGCTTTGAGAGGGCAAAAGACTCTAAGTTTTATTATGTTTTGAATCCATAATAGCTTTTTCCTTTTGAATATGTACATCACTAGCTTAGTGAAAAGTCTAAAAAAAAAACCAAAAAACACCAAAACCAGAACCAAACACACCACACACACACAAACCAAAACAAGCATTCTGGACCATGAAGTCATGAAACCTGTTATTCCCTGTGTCTTTACCAAGTGCTCAGCCTTGGCCTAGTTCCAAGGAAGGAGCTACATCTTACCTCTACCAGAAAGTCACTCGAAGCCATGGTGACAGACCAGTCATTTTCTAACTGCACATAACTGTTGAGGAGGACCAGCACAGGAATTTATTTTTGTGGGACTCTACAAACAAGGTATCGAGCAGCTGAAGAGCAATTTTAAATCACTTCTCAGTGGATACATTGCTCTCTGCAACTGCTCTTGGAAAATTTATCTTACAGACAACAATATTCAATGACAGCAGAAAAGTCTAGGAGAATAACAATGAATACTTAGCCTTTATTCATATTCTCAATATCCTTTACATCTCCTTTAAACTGTCCAAAACCTCTTTATACACAAATTTAACTCTGGGAATACAGGTAAGCTAGTGCATAACCCAAGTACATAGGATGTTTTTAAAACTTGTTTGAGAACCTTAAAAAAAAAACAAAAACCAAAATCAAACCCATAAACAAATCCAAGAATTTAGTGCTTCTTTTTAGCATAGGTTTCAGGCACATAGAAAGGATAGAATGTTTTACCACTTTGGATGAATCAGCTGGGAGATCTGACAGCATCAAGGAATAATAAGGAAAAGGATCTCAAACTTTTATACACCATCACAGAATACAATGAAATAATACATTATCCTGTTCACATCAGGTTTTGTTTCCCGTGATCTGTGCTTGAATTTCTGTCCTTGCATCTTCACACAAGGCAAGAAACCAGAAAATGAAGGCAAGCTTCACAGATGATGCCAAAAAGAGGGACTGAGATATGTTCAGGCAAGTAAATAACAATGTGGAATATATGGTTCTTACCATCTTAATGAAGCATTCTTGTTCTTATTGTGTCTTGAAAAACACTGGAAACCCTAATTGGTTGTAGTTGAATCTGTGGTTCTCATGGAGCCATGCCAACAGGGGTAGCAACCAGTAGGAGAAAGAAATAGGGCATTTTCCCAAGAAATACCAGGAACCACATGTATTTCAGAATGTTCAATAAAACTTGCATATGTAATCACAGATTTTTGCAAGCACTTGAGTTGTGCATGTTCTGCCCATAAACGCAGAATTTCACACATTCAAATCAGCATTTAGTCAAATATTATTTAAATAGTGTACATGAACTAAAAAACTTGAAGTTTTTAAATTCTCCAAAGTATATAAAAAGTTGGTACCCAGATCTCATGTCTCCACCAGGATTTTGTATTCAGCAGGTTAACTTCAGGAGCAAGAGCACAGAGGCAAATGCAGGACTGTCCAGAAAGCAATGGTTTTCTATGAACGAGTAAGCTTTTCTTTCCATGCATCAAAAGTCTAAATTCCTGAGAATTTCTTCAAGTCCATCATTTGTGGATGTTTGCTGATTCTGAAGGGTCCAGACTGGGGCTCTGATAACTCTCTTGCACGACTGCGCGCAAGGGACTCAATTTAAAAGAAAGTATCTGGCAGGGCAGAGTCTGGTGTGGAAGATATCCAGTAGTCTGAAAGGCTTCATGCCCTTTGTGACAAGATGTCAGGTTCAAGTAAATATCTGGCAGGGTGAAGTCTAATGTAGAAAACATCCAAATATCTGAAATACTTCATGCCCTCTATGACAGGACGTCAAGTCCTAGAACCCGGCATAGGATAGATGAGGTTTTCTCCAGACTCATTTATGAGCCAAATGAAGCAGGTTACTTCCAAATAAAGGAGATGGTTATTCTTTGTAAGTTAAAAAAAAAATCAATAACATTTCAGAAGGTTAACAAGCCATGTGTGATCACGCGTCTGCGATGCTGTGACACGCCGCCTTCTACTCCCTGCTGACCCCATGTGTCAAAGAAGGATATGGCTACTCTATGCTCCACCCTCACCAGCACTGCTAATTAAACTGGGAAGCAAAACATATCCATCCATTCACATCATCAAGTGTGTGTAACTTGGCAGAATGGAAAATTCAAACTTTTCCTCTTGAAAAGAGAAACCAAAAGAGGTAAATGAAGACAACTTTCCCATCACTAACAAGACGAGAACTCAGATTACCAAGGGAAGATATGGTAATTCATGAAACCTAAAGACCAACATAACGTTTGAATTTCTGAGAACTACCAGCCTTTCTGCTTCAATTTTGGGTGGTTTTTAGGGTGTTTACAATTTTCCATGCAACAACCAGGTATTTTTCTTAATTATTTATTGGCTTCTTTTCCATGGAGAAATTTTGCTACTGAAGTTTAAAACCCAACATTTTCAAGTGGTTTTTATATTACTATGAAATGCAATGACTACAACCTTTTCTTCTAAAAACCTCATCTCTTTGTTACTGTTACTTGTAACGAGCTAGCAATGAAGCCAAGCTGCCCAAAAAATAAAGACAACAACTAGTATTATCAGAACACCTGCACACAGCTAGCACCCAAAGTAGACCTGAGTATCACAGCAGCTACTGTTCCTGCCTTGCTTTCAACAGGATGACAGACAACAGGATTGTCAATGTGCTGTTCAATGACCTGCATCAATCTCAAGAATAATTTACTGCTATATCAGACAGATCATTATGGATGAGTTGCACGCTATCAATCAATCAATCGACTGTGTTGTTCCTGCATATTCCTGCATCTATCAACCAGAAGAGAGAGACATTCCTCAACATATTCTTGTTGCTCTCTGCCACCAGTGTGCTATTCTCAAGGTGGCAAAGAATTATTAGCTCCATGGCCATAAAGTAGTAGCAACCGGCACAATTATCTCCTCTTACATATTCTGGCACAAGAGACCTGGGTACAAAGAAAGAGCAAACTAAATAAAACAGAAAGCATCCTCTACTGTTCCACTTAAGCTTATCTTGCCATTCAAAGTTGTTGAGTCTTCTCGCCATCCCACTTTTAAGAGACATTTGTTATAATATAAACCATCCAGGACAGAAACTTAGTCTGCTATTGCAAGGACTGTGGCAAAAAAAAAGGAATTCAATGGCAGTATTTATATAATTTCCTCCCCCATGAGGGAGCTCACTTACCTGTGTGTCTCACTTAAGTTACTTATTTTGTAAATGAAATCAAAAAGGTTTCCTCCGAGTTAGCTAACAGTTCATTCTGAACTTTTTTGGTTTGAAGGCATTGTGTAGTAGTGTTTTATTTTAAACACAAAAAGTACCCTTCAATGATACCTGCAGAAATAAGCCATGTCCAGCCAGTGATAATTATTATTAACATAAAACTGAGTTGAAACTTAAGAGTGGAACTGTGAACTTTTATATTTGAAGACACAGTAACAAGTGTTAACTGTAAATAAACAAATGGCACTCTGCTTTTATTTGCTAGAAGAGCAAACTTAAAATAGCTAAACATTGGCAAAACCTTCAAAGTCAGGTGTTCGCTCTGTCAGAAAATCACCTTACAAATATACGAGAAAATTATAATCACTACAAGAAATGTTTGTTTCAATATTCAGAGAAGTTAATGAATGTTAAGTGATAATGGTAGACAGCAGCAGTATATAATTAGATTTCTAAACACATCTTACCAAATCACTTCTAAACTAAAAGAATAACATGTTCTATTAATTTTCATTGGTTATTGAGCATCTGTAACTGTCACCTCTAACAGGTGTTTGGTAATCTAACAGCTGCACAAAGTGCTAAAAAAAAAAAAAAAAAAAAAAAAAAAAAAAAAAAAAAGGAAAGAAAAAGACAATCACAATGTGCTTTCTCTAGCGCTGCTATCAACCTCTCAAGTCTACCACAATTCAGAACCTCTTTTCCTAAAGTCTGAAATTCCACCCTAGGTTTGGTGTTGGGAATGACTTGCATTTAAGAGAGATTAATACAAACATCCAAAACCAGGACATCACCAGAAAACACACTTGCCATGCTAAATGAGGCTGCAGAAATGCTTAAAACATAACTGAATGTTTACATCTGAAAGCACTGTGATCCAGATTAGTGCTTTACCAACCTTGCTACCAAGACACAGTTTATGTATTTTCTTTTTTCATGATTTGCATATCCAACATTCTCATAACTCTGATTCCTCACTTTTTTCATTTTTTCCACTTTCTCCAAACACTGGCTTCCTACTTATGATCCCGTCCATTTCCTAGCATGCTCAAGACTTCAGATACAGAATTTGATGCAGTAGGCATCAGTTCCACATATCATCATTTAGCATCTGGAAAGCAAAGTAGGATAAACAAACGAATATTTGAAGGCAGAAATTCTTCAAAGTAAATTCAATCTTTTGAGTGAGTCAGGTGAACCACATCTCTAGGTGCCCTGAGAGAAGTTTTGAAATATTGCACTTTCTGAAGACAGTTTGTAAAGAGCTTTCTAGTGATCCCAAGGAGCAAAGTCTGCGTCTTTTGGAAGTGCAAGAAACAGACTATAAGACTATCGCAAAATAATGATGTTCCAATGACTTTCTACTTAACAGTAGAATTGATAGAGCCAAAAAAATACATTTGATATTTTTCTATTCCTAAACAAAAAGTCACTTTTGATGTAGCTTCTTCCTGATGGCTCAGAAATCACACTACAGACTGAATCACCAGGTTTATGCAGAGCTTCTACAGGAAGAGCTATCTTGAGAATGAAAGTCTCCTCATCAAAAGAATCTACTGTTGCCTGTCTTTAAAGGAAATCAAAACAAATCTAAAGATAGTTGATTTGTTGACTAGAAAACACATAGGGCCTGCAGTAGCAGTGCCACATACATAACTCAGTCAATTCTGCAGCTACAGTGCCTGTGGTCTTTTGTAAAGTTGAGAGGTACCAAGAAAGAAATGAGATTAATAAAGTGGTCACTATCTGATGACTGAACTGCTCAGAAGTCATATACAATCAGAAGACATACACAATTTTTATTGACAATTTCCCCACAATTTGAAATGCTGCTGGTGATAGATGGTGGCTGGAGCGAAGACTCTGCAGTCCGCTTGATCTGTGAGAGTAGTGAGAATGTTGCCCTAGGTCTTTGCTTGACATAGAAAAGCAAGTGCTGGTTGATTTGTTTATTCCTGAGACTTAAACTCAGCTGTAAATACATCCTTTTTGCCTTACATCCAGACATGCCACAAGACTGTTTGACTTCAGGTAGAAAGCAAAATACTTCAGAATATCTTTTTGCCAAAGTAGCTGCATAAAAATAGTAAATCTATGACAGCAAGACCTAATCTGTAACCATCAGTAGTACCATCCACATGCATGAATCTTTAACAATAGGCTGGTCAAATCAGAACTGACTGGCTCCAGTCAAAGAAATAAAAAGGTTATCGTGGATCAGATCAGTTTTGGTCCACAAAAAATGCCCCTAATACTTTTATCCCCATAAATATGTTTAAAGCACAAGGATAGTCCCAGCTTTCCTTGTCCAAGGGCTCTTGGGCCTGGCCATTGCTACCTCAGGGACTAAGAACCGCCTAACACACTGTGTCATCAGGCCAACCTAACACTTGACAAGCATGTCTGATTAATGTTTGATTTTTCTTTGTTGGAAGAGTTCTTTGTTATTACTTCAGCATTAAGTAAAAGCTCAGAGCTTCCATTTTCAACTGGCATCTCAGTCTCTCCAGATATTCCCATTACAGCCATGACCAGCTCTTCCCAAACGTGGAGTGTTGCAACAACTTCCTCCCACGACTGAAGAAAGAAGCTGACTGAAGAAACAAACAGGCTCTCAGAGCAAATCATGATACTCAGACCAGAGAGACGGTTATGCACTATCCAAGCATTACAGACCTACAAAACTTTCTCAAATTATGGCACTGATCGTAGAGGATGCTGATGATATGAAGAGCAGCACAGAAGTCTATCCAAGTAAGAATTCCAGGTGTAACAGTGGTGTTAGTCCACTTATCCCATGAGCAAATGCTAGCACCTCTCATCACTTCAGTCACATACATAGCAGGGGAATCACTGAAGCTGCCAAGCAGTCTGGTGTTTCTCAGGTTTTCCTCTGATGACTAGCAGGAGTCACTTCAGAAATCCAAAGCCAGGACTGAAAAGATTAGGAGTACTCGCCTGACATACAATTGTTATTGAAGCAATAAAGACAAGAAAAAAAAATCCCACTGAATTTAGATGGATGTTTTACACACACACACACACAATCAGCCCACATTCTTGCAGTCCAGTAAGGATGTTGCATGTTGCATGCACTTGGTATGAAGACTGTCATCAGTCTGGAAAAACCACAGGAATATAGATCAGACAAGTCAGTACAGTCATAAAGATGATAACTGTGACACAGCAGAAGATGTTCTCTGGCAAAGATTACTCCACTTCTAGCCAGCACCTGAGATTAACTCTGACCATTTCTGGCCACAAATCAAACATGAGAGATATAGGAACTACATAGGTGCCCAACGGAATTGAGAAAAAAACTCATCTTTGATCTCAAGGGCCTGATAAACCTACATACACATGCTGAGTGTACCTATGAACAAAGAAGTGAAGGAGAAATCAGTGTAGGTTCAAACAAGAGCCAAAAGCTGATGGCATGCTATCTAAAAAAAGAAGAATTTACAAACTACTCAAAAAATGCAATAAAAAGAATGTATATAGCTAACAGGAAAAGTTACAGAACTTCAGTTTTATATAGAAAGTGACAACCTGGTCCTATAAAGAAACATAAACCATGTCTAAAAAAAGTATTATTTTTTGAGTATCTTCCTGAAATGAAGTTTCAGTTAGAGCGGTTTTCCTTCCTAATCCATGCTGTCATTGCAACCACAGCTCCATAAAGCCTCATCTCAAGTGCCAGCACAAAATGATGGGATTCCACAGGCCCACTTTCAGTAGAAGGGGAACTGGACAGCCCAGGTGACACAGGTACCAACGCACACTGTGGTAATCCATTTTATTCAGTATTACGTCACATTTTGATTTTCATTAACGGGTTCCTGTTAGAGCACTAGAATTCAACATATTCACAACTGACAGATGTCCAAATGACCACCTGAATTCTCCATATTTCCTGGAGGCCACTTACAGCTATGGAACAGAGCACATAACCACTGACATGCAATTCTCTGCTTAGCTTTGTAGTAGGATGCAAGTAAAATGGTTCTTACATTGGAGCCAACACACTCCACCCACAGTTTAACCCCTGACACCCACGGGCCTTGCTGCAGGGATGAGCTGCACCAGGACAGTTTGCAGCTGAGAAAGGCCTCAAATTTTAGGTAACTTAAAAACATTCTGCAAAGACTGAATGCATACAAAATGCTTTCACATTTTATGTTAACAGAAATAAGCAAACAAAAACCCCCAACAAATTAAAAGGGCTGTTCTGTTTCTTCACAATTTCTTAGATTAGCAGAACTCTTGTCAAAAAAACTCCATTATTTATTACATGAAATGTCTGTACCTGGGCAGACATAGAGACAGAAATAGTCTGATCAGTGTTCAACTTTTATGATACTGAATAGTAGGCAATGTTATGTGTAACACACAGCTGAATGAATGGATGGATGGAATTGATTTTATAAAGGAGTAACAAACAAAATAGTCCAAAATATTAACTGATAAACACATGCTGGGGTGGAAACAGCCTATTATAAAATTACTGTAAAGATCCTCAAACTGTTCAAGGGAGAAAAAAGTCCAATTTTCCACATAACCTGAGAGCACTGAGTTTTCTGATTATAAAATCCAAGGAACCTGTAAACCCAAGGCTCTAATTTTCTTATGGCGACCGCGTAATATTTTGCAAAGTAAAATTGACTGAGATGGAAGCTATTTTGCATGGTACAGTGGCGATGGCTAACAAATGAGAGTTTTGTGGGCTGAATGTTAGTCCCCTGCCTCATCTGCCACCCCTAATGACAGCAGCCACCTGCTGTTTTATTGTCACAGCTGGAGCCAGTTCACACTCCTTGGTGCTGAGCTCTGCCCATGAGCGCCAAGCTCTCGCCTCGCCTCATTACTTTGATGAACTTTTTATGGTCAGCACCCATGAAGACCTCATCTAGGACTATACAACCTAGATCGGCTTCAGGGAGTGCTTCCAGCTAGCATGAGGTGATAATACACAGTGACACCAAGGCTGCTACTGCCTGTCACTTAGGCAAGTCACTATACTTCTGGCTCTACAGGGCCCTCAACAGGTAAAATGCCATGAAATTCTCCTTTACAACCAAGTTCACTCCCTTTCTTTTCACATTGCAATATAGAGAGATCATATCCTGCTACCAACATTTAGCTTTTCAAAGATAGATATTACAATAAAAAATGTATCATGCTGTTTACTGCACATAACTACAGACAAAAAATCTCTACATTCCTTGAACATAATACTGTTGCCTTCTTAAAAAAAAAGAAAGCAAGCATGACAACTGTATTACAGCTTGATTAACACCACCAAATAATTACACGTATATTGCAAGAGGACCATTTTAACTTAAAAGAGCAAAAAGCACAGAAAGAAAAGTTAAACCAGTCAAATCAAATTATTAAGCAGATGAATTCACAGTGGAGAATGATACATGTTACTCCCCTCTCACCTAAAAAAACCCCACACTAGTAGATATGATGTTTTCTAAAATCAAGACAACAACAAAGCAAAGCCTTTTACATCCTTTTTTTCTTGATCCAATCAGTCTGTTACCATTTTCTGCTAATTTAAAAGCAAGTAGAATCATCCTTTCATTTTCAATTTTTTTGTACTAACAAACATTCTGAATCTCCTGAGCCTGTATACAATTTTAAATTTCATCAGAAATTCTTTTATTGATGCATTTAGAGCAAACTGTTTTATGCTTGATCACTGAAATTTAACCCCAGGTTTACTTTCAGCAGCAGAATAATTATTTTGGTGTCAACAGAGCTTTACATTTGCCCATATTTACATATATCATTAAGATTAATATATGTGCTATTAATAATAATTTCATTAACATTCTGAAAACATCAAATAACATTTTGACTTTTGAATGGCTGTAGGCCATTATAAGCCTAAAAACCAGAACATTTTCAGCATTCATTGTGTAGCAATCCAGCTGATCAGTTTTGACAAATTCATGCAATGTTATAAGCCATTAAACTTCATTTAGTTTCACTTAAAAATTCCACCTAAAAATAAAAAGCAACTGTCTTTTTTTGTACAGACAGTACGATTTTCAGCAGTTACCAGCTCCCAGAATCCTCCAAAAAGAAACTGCTGGAGTTTTATTTCTTTTATTGAAATGTTTTAAAATTTATCGAGGAGTTTTTGAAATAATATTTTTGAGACCATTGATCTAACAAGACTTGAAAATCTCCAACATGTTACAGTGTAATTGAGCTCCTCTTGACAAGGGACAGCGTTGCAGAGACATGTGCTTCATGTAAGATCACCTAAAACAGACGGAAACTTGAAAATGTGTTGCTGAGCACAGGTTATGTCTTGTATTTCAGAGAATTTACACATGCTCTTCTTTATGACTGCTTTTAAGCTTCACCTAAACTGCAGTTGAAGACATAGAAGAAAATAAAGATGCAACAAAGATTTCTATTCTGCTAAAAGCTGAAGACCACCCAGACAGTCCTGAAGTATTAAAGAGACCACGAGAACACATAGAACCTTGCATAGTGAGGGCCTAAAACACATGAGCAATCTCAAATATAAACAACGCAAATTTCTCTACCACTACAAGCACTTGAAAGGTTGTCTTCTGCACAAGTTCAAGAGAACTTCTTGTAAAGCACAGTGACAGATAGATCACATCCTTCAGAGAATCCAACAACAGAAGAGAAATTTGCTTTTAGAAGAAAAAAGAATTCCTTTCTTTTGAGTAGATCACGTATTTGTCAAGTGCAAAATTTGTAGGACTCATTTTGTACCCTTAAAAATAAAACATTAAAAATGCAGCTTGACCAGTGCAGGGTAGATATTATGAAATGGACAATATTTGGAACAATTAAAGGTTTCAACAGAATAATCTCCTAAATGGTGCCAGTAATTAAATAACAATAGCTAAGACTTTTTTTTTTTTTTTTTTTTTTTTTTAGCACAAGTATGTCAGCAGTGGTATGCCTATTGCATGCTTTGTGATAAGGCACACTTAATAAATTTAAAAGTTTCAAGCTTCTTGTTTATCAATCACTAATTCATAAAGAAAATGCTTCAAAACAACAATTAGCTAGGTATTTATTGTCTTGTTATAAAGGAATTTGTTAAAGGATGCACAGCTATCCAGACTACCTATAGTAGGTAGCCCCCTGTCTTACAAGAAGATAGTCTGCATACAGATATAAATATTTGGAAATACTTTTCCTTTGTAACACTGGTTTGCCTTGGCATTGTGACTGTGTTTTAGACTTGTATTCTAAAATATAACTTCAATTTACCCAGCACTTACAGTTCACTGGTCAGTAATTCTTAATATCCCTCTATTTTCCACCAATTTTAATTTTAGTCGCTGTTATTTAAAGTTCATTTTCCATGTCCTTTCAATTGTGATTTTTTCCAATGTGACAACAAACCTAAGTGTCATTTCTGATGGTGACTTTCACTGGAATACAAAGGAGCCAAACTTATTAAAAGAGAAGTTATAGTGGTCAGTATGAAGATGACCTGCATGTGAACAGACAATCTGAAGGTGATGGGATTTGTATCCAATTACTAATCCTCTCAGCTATTCAGCCCCCTGAACAATAGATTTCTATAAACTGATCCCTTAACCCATCACGAGCTGGTCATCTACTGCTTTCCAACATTGATGATGAAAAGGGAAACACCTTGCACTTTCTATTACTTAAATCTCTACAATACAGGATGCTCATGAAAGTCCCCAGACCTCTTTTCTTATCTAATGGATCCTACAAAAAGAGGAATAGGCATATAAAATTACTTGGCTTAACGTAAATATTCTATCTTCTCTACTTACTCCAAGCACACAAAGAAGATTTGAATGTACATATTTTCCTAGCACTGAATAGAAATAAATGTCGATCCTAAAAAGTGGCTAAATTTCTATGCCTGCTGTTGAAGAAAAAGATATCCCTATGAAGGATATCAGAGACATTGTTGAGGAACTGCTCATCCTTTAAAACATTATTACCTCTGTAATGCTGCCAGTGCCAGTGTCAGGCTGGGCAATTAGCCAATTAAGTGTGAATAAAAACTGCCAAGAAACTATTTTATTTTAGCCTCAGAATATTTGTGTATCTGTGAGCTGGTGTTCGTGTTCATGCATCAGTGGAATCTGGTTGTTCATGCCAGGTTTTCTTATCACACTTTTCTGCCTCCTTGAACCTGTACATTCCTGCAATACAAAATGGACATGTGTCTGCTGATAACGTCAACATACTTATCAAGGAGAGATTTTGTATAACTAGATCTAAAGTAGTCTTTGTGTTCATTACCTGATCCCGTCTGCTTACACAAGGCTAGAAGAGTGGAAGAATCCAATACTGCAAGCACCTCTAGGAGATGTTAAAAGACAACAAGTGTGGAAGAAATTAGCATCAATTGCAATATTCCTGGCCAAAATCTCCAAGAAATCCCATTTTTACATGGCATCTGAAGGAAATTCTCATTTCTCAGAGCAGACTGGATTCAATGGGATGCTGAGAGTATCCTGTTAGCTCCTTAATTTAGATCTCATTATGCTTTAGACTCCTGTACATCCACCTAGGAAATCCACTTGGAAATATGAGTTCAAAATAAATCTCAAGCACTCTGACTAGGACTACAGCATAGAAAGCCTGAAGACATAATCAAATTTCTATTTTTTCTATTCTTCTGCATTTTTTAATAATTTTTATTTTTTTCAGGAGGGGAAGTGGGAAACATGGTTGCAGACCTATCAACTGCAAGCCTTTATCTTAATTCAATCACAAAAGTATAATCATTCCAAATATGGATTCCTCAATATTTGTGTTACAGTCATTTAAAATTAAAACCAATGAAAAAATTATATACACAATTTACAAATCAAAACTGAACAGTCCCAAGTGCAAACAGAAGTATGAAAAACCCTTTCACAACATTCCAGAACACAGATATTACCTGGCATTGAAGTTACCTTCTTCAATACCTATTAGAGAATTTCACAGATCTTAACAGTACTGACAACTCGTTCAGAATTTACCATTGCTTAGACTAAAAACACATCCTACTTTTCAAGACATGTTTAAACAGCTTTGATGAAAATTAGTATATGTTGTAAAATTGTAAGTACGTTTACTTACTTATTTTAAGGCCAGTCAAAGTAATTACCCAATATTGCTCCCTCTAATCAGGGATTAGGGAGGAAGGATGGGTATGAGTTAGTAAAAATGTCACTGATCACAGAATATGCCGAATTGGAAAGGATCCTAAAAGCCTTCAAACTCACAGTCTCTTTCATCACAGCATGACATAAATGAAGTTGTGTGAGTGACAACCGTTCTTACACAAGGATTCACAGCCAAACCTACTATTTTCCTAATAAATCCCACCAGTCTGGAAAAGAGGACCACCATACTAGCCACAGCACAAGTTAACCCCTAGATTGGTCAGAACATGCAACAATTGCTGTGCCTAAGGGTGAAGCTGGTACACCAGTACATTATGACACTGAAGATTCAGCTAACTGGATTTTCCATGTCCCCAGCAGCTGTGCTGTGCAGAAACCTGCCTGCAGGAGGGCCAACCTTACTGCTCAAGAGCTCCACCCGAGATGAACTGTTTTTCCCCCAACACTATCAATTTTTCCATGGATCTCCTAAGATGGAGATGTTTAGAAACGGCATGTATCAGCCCTTCACTCTTCCCTCTTCTGGGACATAACCATGAACAGAGAAGGGACCAACATAACCTACACATCTTTGCTCTTGTTTTTCATACACTCCATGACAAAGAGAAAGAAGGGCTAGCAGGCAGTAACTGACAGAAGTGAACAAGCAAATTCTTTCAAGTATTTTTCAGATTAAAATGGAATTCCCTTTCTCAGCATTCTTCTTATGATTTGCTATGTACATCTGTACTCTAACATTTGCACTTGCCAAAGGATTCTGCTTTTTCTTATCACTTTGGTAAGCACAAACATAGCATTTTTTCTTACCTTTTTGAAGATGCATCACTAAAAATCATATCATAACACATTCAGAAATTATGTTTATCATGCCAGCAACAAGACAAACTAAACTGAAAATATTAATTTTAAATGATTTTAAAAAAAAATCTGGTTTTGTTTTCAATGTATCTCTAAATTAATGCAAGTCTACTTCCTCCCAAGAAGAGAGCAAACAAGTGTAGGTTTCACTACAGTACATATGATCTAGATAACAAGGTCTAATCATAACATATTTATCACCATCTAGCATTTGGCTTGTATATGATGTCCACAGGCACTTGTAGTGATAGCTGTCAAACCGCATTCTTTTTCTGGCATAAAAGAGCATAACAACAAGGACAAGCAATGGAGTGCAGTACTGAGTAACAACACAGCCTGGAATTTAGCCCATAGTAAAGAAACAGTCAAATTCATTATCAACATCAATGATGGAGGTTCATGCGTACAGTGGCAGAATATTTCAGAAGTCACTAAGATTCTCTTCTGCTAAAGATGCTAAAAAGTGTTTCAGTAATAGGGCACCATTTTCCCCTCCTTTGTTTTTCACCACATCAGGTATCAGAAAATCTTATTTAAACTCAGCATGGTCCTTTAGAAGAAGGTCTAAAAGGGCATGATCTCCCCTGCACAAATTTCAACCGCATTTTCCAACAGTATATGGTCCACCGGCATATGAGTAAGTCAAACTACTTGTGCTTAAACTGGAGGTTCATCTCTCCTTGACAGGCAAATGACAGAGCTCATGCATCATTCAAAAATGTCTTGGGTTATTGACAGTGCAGAGAAAGGCTCCTATCCTTTACAACATTTCTGAAGAGTAGAGACCATAACGGGAAAAAATTTATTAAGATTCACCTGTCTTCTTCAGATCACATTTTACTTCATTTGTTTTTAATAGATCATTAAATTTATTTATTAGTCAAGTTCCTGACAAATGGCTGTTTCCCCATCCTTAACTTCTGTGGTGAATGCTTAACAGATAAAAAATATATAGTCCTTTTCTGAAACAAAGAAGTCCCAAAGAAACTTTGCCAGCATCTTATAAAGCTAACAGTTTCACATGGTCCAAAAGCCAGAATCACTAACTCCATTACTTCCCTGGGAAGTAATGAATGTTTGTTCCCGAGAACCTCTTGATTTAAAAAAAACAGAGAGATGGAGAGAGAGAGGAAAGAAAGAGAGACAGATAATCAGGTGATCTGGTACCCAAAGTCAGTTTTATCCATCTGTAATTGTTCAGTGGGAAACTGAAAAATGGAAGACACTAATCCTAAGAATCAGAGGAGAGCATGCCAGACAGAACACATCGACATTCTGAGCTGTATAAACAGAGACAAGTTAAAGGGTATCTAATCTTTAAATTCTCTAAATTAGTTACACCAAATCTTATACTAGTTAGACTGTTACAGTAAATCCTTAAAATAAATATTATTTAGCAAAGGCCATGACAACTTGTGCTGTATTTGTAAACCCCTGGCCACCTGGAACAGGACCAAACTCATTTAGTATTCTTGAAAGCCTGTTCTAAAAAGTAAACTTTGTATTATTTGTATTATGTGCATACGCGAGGAATTCGTTCACCTGAAGGGCTATTCATAAACAAATACGTAGGCACCTATGGCAGTGACCACCCTCAAATTCATTTTTCATCTTTACAGTTAACAAATATTTCTGATTACTCAATACGTATGTACATATGGATGCAAAATTATATATTGATTAGTTTAGCATTTAGCATAACATATGAATCTATTGGATTTCTCCAGAGTAACAGATAACATTTTTAAAAAATTATACCAATAGACCATTAGCATTATGAGTGAATTTATTTTCCCCAACAGTGCTAAAGATATGCAAAATTTTCATTTTTCAGAGTTGCATAGTAAATGATTAACACCAGCTCTGCTCATTATCTTGCTTAACAAAACTTCTCTAAAAACAAATAAATCAAAAATGCCTCTAACATTCCTGAATAAATAAATTACAGACCTGTTCAGTGGCAGCAATGATATTTTAAAAAGCTTGTGCAAGCTCATTGTACAATTTTATTACAAAACTGCAATTTATAATAAAACTGTCCACTTTTTTTTTTTATTTTCCATCCAGCTTTATTCAAAAAAGTACCTTTTGTGATCCAAGAAATTTTTTAAAAAGCTACATATCTAGAAACATCAGGCCCATATTCCAGTGTGTTACAACATACAAACACTGATATCAGGAGAAATCTTACTGCCTGTTGTACAATAGGATTTGTAAGGAGAACTGCAATTAGAATGAAAGAATTGCTATCTAAAACAAGATTCCCATTACTCTGAATGCACACTTTATTCTTTTTTTAGAAAAAAGTTTCTTGTCTCAGACTTTAGAATTATTTTTCTTTCATTGCATGTGGACATTGAAGTCTGGAAGTAAAACACTGCATTTCCCATTCTTGCTGGAAAAAAACAGTGAAACAAGGAATGTCCAGTTTTAAAGATTTAGTGAATTGCTTTCCTACCTCAGTCCCCATGTTCAAAGAAAAGACTTATTGTAAAATATCTATATTTATGGGGTAAATTTTTTGTTGTCCTTGCCAACAAAACTGTAGTTTGGGGTCAAAATAGCCATTGCTGAGAGAAATGCACACATCACAGAAAAAATTCCTCCTGAAAAGAAAGTATTGAAAATAACGTCTGTTCCCTCTGTAGAACAAAGAGCAAAATGAAACACTCTGCAATGCAACCATAATAAAATGAAACTGTTATCTGTTGCTAGTTCCCTACCAGCCCACAGATTTTTCTTAGTGTTAAAAAACAGCATGTAAATTAAGGTGACTGAAACATGCTTTCAGCAAGCAGAGTAATATGGTAGCTATTCATCACCTGAAGTCATAAAACACTAGGTCTTGTCCTTAGCATATTCTAATGAAGCCTATCATGCAAATGAGAGTGACCTTTTCCGTGCATTCTGCAAGTTCACATTTATGTGAGGAGTATATATAGTTTGCCAATACAAACTAGCCAAAGACTGCGTAATTACTGTAATCAATTAGTAGTTAGTGTCGCTCTGCTCATTTGTGGCTAATGTCAGCTAAACCATTTTTGAGAAAACCACCCTGACAGCCTCTTTCTGTTGTTTTTGTTGCTGCTGTTATTCTGCAACAAGAAAACAAGATACAAGTCAAACTTCTCAAGATGGAAGCACTGTAGCATTTTTTTTAAATGCTTTCTCTTAGGGTGAAAACTAAAAATAATAGCCACTCCTGTGATGGGTACTGATTCCCCAGTTAAGTTACATATCCTTAAAATGACATTGAAGTGTTCTGCCTGTAAAATGAAACATTAATATTTAAATATTTAAATTAAGGACACTCTCCCATGAGGCAGTTCAGACCAAGTAAGGAAGACTTGGTAGAACTTAGGCACTCTTTTCAATGGATGAGTAAACAGGCCATACCCTCTGCTCAGCAACAGTCTATTTTGTAGACAGTTATGGATAGGAAACATTACTGGAGCTGGTAATTAAAGTAAAAACTAATACTGTTTCAGAAATGGGGAATTTTACAGAGGAAAATCATTTATCATGCCTACAGTTCTCCACAACTGAAATGAATTATCTTCTTTCTTAGCACATGTCTATTTTATTCTACAATAGCTTCCAAACTGAAACAAGGCCCACTTGCTAGTTTTCATAGCAAAAACAACCAGACATAAAGGAAAGTTATGTCACTATTTCAAAGTAACTGCCTACATAGCATCTAATAAAAGCCCAGAACTTTAAGACAGAGAAGAATATACAGATCACAAGTTTGTATTCTCATACTCACACCCTTCATACAAGTCACTTCCAAGCAGTTTAAGAAATCAAAATCACCTCAGTGCACACGAAAAACAAAACAATACAAAAAACAAACAAAGAAATCAAAGAAATAAAAAATAATTCTATTTCCTGATTTACAAATATGCTGAGAAATTTAATTTCTTTTTTTTTTTTCTAAGAAATTACACCATTTATGCAACATTGAAAAAATACACAAACACATGCACTTCATATATAGTATGTAAGTATACTGTGCACCAAAACAGCTTTCATCTTGCTCTTTTTTGAGGTTAGATGAATGTTAGTCAATTGTGTTTTTTCAGTTAGCCGAGAACTGCAAATGGGAATATTACAGGGATAAGAAAACATTGCATTTTCTGATGGAGAAGCAAAGAGGAGTTTTGGGTTTTTTGCATGCCCATATCACACTGCCAATGCTCTGAGAATTGTAAAACTCTATTTTACAAAATATCGTGCAGTAAAGCAGTTGCAACATGTGTATCATTTGGCCAAGTAAAGCATCAGATAAAGAGAACCATTTATTTTTTAAAAATTACTATCAAAATCTAAAATTATTAACACATAAGACTAAAGAAAAATGTCAAAGGACTACACGTGTATATAAAGACATAGCAATAAAACACAAACTCTTTTCCTCACTTGCCACCAGTTTGTGGGTAAATCATTTGGGACCCAATGCTAAGAACACTGAAAAGAGCAACAGTTTCACAGGAGGCAAAACTACAGTGGACTCTTCTAGTTTTTTCAACCATAAAATGAAAATACTACTTAGAAGTTTTTTTTCTAGGTGCTGCAGATATTTGGCCTTGTTTTTAAAAATGTAGGGAGATATTTCAAGGGATAAAAAAATATTGAAAAATATATCTGTTCAGTAAGAAAGTGGCATTACTCACAGCTAAGCTTGTGTCTCATTACGTAAAGAGGGTGGTTCAGGAACACATTTGGATGATCCCTAAATAATGTGGACTTTTGAGATAAAAGTGCAAAGTAAAAACTACAAATAATAGAAGTCATGTATTTGTTTCCATGGTGATGGGGCGGGGGGGCTGGGGGAGCAATCGAGTCGCAATAAGTGGAGTGACTTTGAAGATTTATTGGTTTCCCCCTGCACAGTGCTGGAGCCAGGCACCTCGCGCAGCGTCGAGCACGTCCGAGGTGTCAATCCCGACACGGCGCCCAGCAGCGGGAAGATCGCTCTTTTCATTCTTGTCAGAGCGCGCCGCAACGGGGGCATCTGACAGTTACTGAGAGGGACGACAGGGAAGACAGGGGGCGGAAAGCAGGGAAGGCACGCGGCACACCCCGAGAGCCTCGGGCAACTCGGCAGCGGTGAGGGAAGGCCTGGCGGAGCTGTCGCCTGACCGGCACCCACGAAAAGGCGAGCGGGAGATGCTTCAGAAAGCAGGAGACTCGCCGATCACTGCTGATCCACCCCAGGATGATGCCTTTGTGATAAACACTCACGACAACTTGCGACCAAAGTGCTGTTACAACACTAATTGTCCATGAAAGCTGACCTGCAGCAAAGCAGCAGAGTTCAGTTTCGATAGGCCTGGCTCAAGAGTACGACCGTGATTGGGGATGACAGGAGACATCCACGCATCAAAAATCTCCAAGAACGGCTGACGTGACTTTGCACACTGTAAAAAAAGCAGTGGAAATCCTAGACTCCTGGCTCTTTGTCAGGGAGGCAGAAAGGACCACAGGGGGGCATTTTTAAGAACATCTTTCCAAACTACCATAAGCTTTCCACAACCTCAAAAGGCAGGGATGGATCTCTTTTTCCTCCGTGCCAATTTTGTTCTTATTACTATGTCTTTAACCAAGCATAAATCCCATGAGGTTAATGATGGAAGGCCACACTTCCTCAGCCAAAGAGATGTTCCTCTTTAAATTTCAAGATATTTTCTGACTTTGATTCAAAGGAACAGTTTCCATTTCCTCCCCATTTTGTTTAAACTCAGCAAGTGCCAGGACTTACAACTTTCTAGTGTAAACCCCTCACAGAAATGCTGGAAGTGTGTCAAGGCAAGCAGGAAGCATTTTTACTCTTACTCTCTGATGTGAATATTTGTTTAAGGTACACTTGATAAAAGGACTATAAAATAAAAAGGAAAACAATGGTACAGATAAGGCTGTGCAGTTGAGAAGGACTAAATATCTATTAATAAAGTATGAAAAAACCTAAATGAAAAGAAAATAAAACCCTTAAATTTTTAATCATGAGTAACATAGAGTGATTTACTGTTGCCATGATGCTTCAGATTTTTGAACATTTAAGTTTGAAAGGAAAGCAGCAGCATTTTTATATTTTGTAATTTACTATTACTTCAACATTTCAGGCTTTTTTTTAGTAAGCTATTAATGTACATAAGTCACCTTAAAATTAAAAAATCACAATTTAAAATCATGTTTTATGATACTAAATGACTTTCTTATTATAGCTTATCAAAAATAGTGTGGCCCAAAATCAGTCTTTTAATTGATAATTTTTAGCAGTTTGACTTCTGAAAGTCTAAGAGGAGAATAAAGTGCAAACAAAATCAATCCTGAATCTTATTTGATAACCATAATTTTGGATTAAATAAACAATTAATCTTGTTTAACTTTTGAAATGGTTCAGTGTTTAGATTGACCTAAACATAAAGTTTAAAATTAAATTGATTAAAAATTTAATTGGTTTAATTATTCAAAACATTTCAAAATTACCTATTTTAAATATTGAACAGATTGAAAATGTTAAGCTACAATGTCAAAAAAAATTAGAAATAAAAATTCTAAAAATTAGAAATGGAATAACAAAAGCATAGAGAAGTTCCTCTATGGAAGAAGTTCAAAATTGTAGGAGGAGCTGGAGGTCTTTTTGTTTGGTCCCATTTTTTTTAAAAGGAATAATGCACAATAAACTATTGAAATTGTAGAGATTGATAGGACCAACAAAATACATAAGACAATAAAAGACCATTAGAACAGAGGAAACCAAACTGACCAGGTTATTTTTGAAGATAGCCCAAGATTATAAATTAAGACTTCATCACCCAGCCCCCTTCCCTAATATGTCTCCAACCTGGTTATCTCTTAAATACTTCCCTCTTTAGACAAACACAAACACTCACAGTAAGACAACTCCCAGAAGGCAGCCCTAGCATCGGCGTTGAACACACCCCGGTGGACGGGTCAAGTCGTTCGGGTTGTTAGCTAGGATGGCAGGTGACACAGGTCATTCAGACACACGGGGGCTACTGAGTTTTCAGAGAAGGCAAAATGCAAATCATTCTTTTATTTACCTGCACACCTTTGCAAAAGGAAAAGCACGTTTCACACTTCCCCATACATGTAAGATTTTACTCTTTTTAAAACATGTGAGCCTACTGTGTTCTGGTTACAAGGATACCACGTGATTTGTACTGCCCTTAATGCAAAGGTCTGAGCTCACTGATATGTTGGTATTGCTACAGTTAAAATGCTGTACTACCGATAATTTAGTAAGATATACAGAAAACTGAAATAGTTTTATATCCCTGTACCTATGGACAAAACGGCCAGAGATCTCTACCACAGCCCTTGTTATGCATTCTTGATTTATAAAAAGCCACTCAACTTCAAAGAATTATTATTATAGAAATGCAAGAACCTTGACACAAACAGTTTTAAATAGAAACTTATTTTAACTATACAACCTTACTAAACACAAAATATTCAAAAGGGACAAATAAAGACTTAAAAACTTTTTCCTATTTTTTCCCATATTAACCACATTCTTCAGCATACATTCAGCTTCGCATTTTTTCCTAGAGCTGGTGAATATCTGATAGCATGCACCACTGTTTCCAAAGAATATTTTCTTTGTACAAGCAGTAATAAGAGCAATATAACCTCTGCTTGGCACTTCCACTACAAGGGGTACCCGCAATCAATGGTGAGCTTATAATCTTATAACAGACAAAATAAAGAAACAGTTTACAAGAATATACATTCAAGAAGAAAAAAAGGAGGGAAAATTTAAAAAAAAAATCCGTAAGTGAAACACCAAAACCAGAGTGTGATCATGAAAAAGAATGAGCACACACCACCAAATAAAAACGAGGCAACTAAGCTTGCTGCACCCCAGGATTCAGACATGAGATTAAAAGAATACAAAAAGAAACCACCCCTTCCTAAACCTTCTGCTATTTCCAGGAGATGTAAAAGACAACATGGTAACTATTTCCTTTTTTAAGCCAGAAAAAGGGGCTTTTTTAAGAGTCAGAGTAATTTGGAGTTAATTAATTTATCAAACTGCCTAGTTTATAAAAGAGAGGAGAAATTTGGTCATTTTAATACTAATTTATTATATAAATATGCATATATAAATATACATACATATTCAGGCATGGCACAACATTCAAACAAGTGGAGCCATTATACCGAGACAATGGCAAAAATACTTAGAATCACATACATGCCCTGCTTCCTAAAACCTAGACATGCCTCTTCAACAGTGACAGAACAACGCTTTATAGCAGGGAGGACAGGCCCACAGTTACTCTTCACCAGACACCAGGACTTTAAAGACTGGATCATAGAATGGGTCACGTTGGAAGGGACCACTTGGGGTCATCTGGTCCAGCCTCCCTGCTCAGGCAGGGTCATCCTAGAGCACATGGCACAGGACTGCATTCCAGACAACTCTTGAATATCTCCTCCAGTGAGAGAGACTCCACAATCTCTTCAAGAAAACTCTTCCAGTGTGCAGTTATCTGCACAGTAAAGAAGTTCTTCATATGCAAGTGGAACTTCCTATTCCAAAGCCAACAAGAGTTTTACTTTATTTATGTGATTGGCACAAACCTGAAGCCAACCTAATCATTCCTTAGTGTTGCTGCTAATGCAGTCATATTCTCAAATGAGGAACCTGAGATTCCAAAGGCAGCACCTCCAGAAAGCCTGGTATTTCACAAGGCACTTGGGCTCTTTCTTGTGTCCCTTTCCCATACACTCTGCCCACCTGCATCCCCAATGCTTCTCACTTGGCCATGCACAAGATGAGCTTGCTGATGTAACGAGAAGCTAATTTCCTTTTAGCCAAAAAAGTAATGTCATGCTCATCCAACTTACCTTACAGCTTTCTGAGCCATGTGTGACAAAAAGAGGCAATGGATAAGGCTCTGTGGATAGGGTAACACCAAATTTTGGCAATCACACAACCTCAGATCAGCTTGAGTTTCACAGCCCTTCAAAGGCTGGGGTCATAATGGGTCTCTGCTTTAGAAGATGCAGGTTTTGGTTTATACAATTTTCATCCCACGCCTGATTTTTATGAGGTCCTAGGTCACTAGTTACACTACAAATAATAGCCTTAAAAGAGAGACAATATCCAGAACCTGTCTCCAGACTTAAGTCCAAAGATTTGCAAATCCAAACAATCCAAAGAAATGACAGAAGTACCTGATGTTTAAGTCAGCGCTAGGCTGTTACCTCCCTTGAGGGTTCATTCCCTCTACTAATTTCTTTTCTGTAGTCTAGAAGACATTAGCTTGTTTTTCCTTCTTTTTATGACACTCCTGTATTGACATTACCCTACCAGGAAGACCTCACTGTACAGCTCCAACACTCTTAACACTCACAAAGAAAGCATCAGAAGTCTAGTTTAAAAGTATCCTTAATTATAAAGTGGTTACAAATGCTTAATATGGTCGTTTATTCATGGGGATACAGCCTTTCAAATCTATGATACCCATTGATAATTCTAACAAATGCTCGGTCCATAAATATTTAATGGCCACTTGTGGGTGTTTTATGATGCTGTCTTTGAAGTTGACCTATTCGCAGGTTTATTAATTGGAAAAGGTTTATTTTATCCTAAATCAGATATGCAATTTTACAATATTCAAGCTATGCATAGAGGAAATCAGATCATTCTGTCTCACACAAACAAGGAAAACACATCTCTCACAGAAAGAGCACAAATCAAGTTAACGAGGGACAGTTTATTTTGTATGATTTCTCAGGGCTTTCAAACAGAAGACTGGTTGACAGATGCCTCCATTCTTAAACAAGCCAACAACACTTTAATTGTAACTCAGTGGTTGTTCCATTCCTGTGTGTCTAACAAGCTCCCTCCTTTCTGTTAGCATGGGTTTTACCTTGCTGGCCTGAAGTTAAACTCACTGTTGGCCCTAAATTCTTCCTGCCCTTAAGACTACTTATCATTGCAGTGCGTGCAACTCCGGGGTCTTGCTAACACATGAGAGCTTGAAAACAGAATATTAATTTGAAATACAAAGCACAACTGAGGATCATGACATAATCTATGGAATAAAAAATCCTCTATTTTCTGTACTGGACCACTCCCTGTCTGGTCTTTAGAGCCTCACCAATCATGACACATGATCACATTCCTTATTATAGCAGAAGCAGCTTACACTTCTTTCCTAAAGATCCAGAGTGCTGTGGTGCTGCAACCCCATCACCCCACTGGACCAAGCCTATTTACTATACTTGAAGGTATATCCGGTCTCTGCAATGCCCTCAGCTGAATGTTTTTGACACATGATTCCTTATACATTCACTGTTAAAACAACAGAAATATTGACTGTGCCAACAAAAAATGCTATAGAAGATACTCACAAAAATTGATCATTTGCTCTTAGAACTTATTACTCTGTAATGACATTATCATACAGCTACTGTGCAAATGCAAACCAAAAAGCACCTTAAATGACATTAAAAATGTTGTAAGTTCAGGCACCTAGTGCTTAGAAAACTCCAAAAGCATGATTACCTTTGAAATCACAACCCATTGCACTGTCCGTAAGCATCTTGCTCAATAGTTACGAAACTTCCAGTATGTTTCAGACTTTTCAGTTTCAATGACGAATCCAAACATTTCAGTTTCAAAATACTCAAAAGTAAGTCTGTGTAAAACAGATACCCACATTGCAAATAAAAGCAGGTATCAAAATCCAGAAAATTTAATTCCAAATTAATAAAACAAAAGAAGAATGACTTAATAGGAATTCTCAAGGCACTTGAAAACAGGCAGGCCAGGTATGTTTAACTACAACACACACTTTATCACATTATATACACACATACCAGATGATAAAGCATAGTGGTGACATCTATCAAAAACAAAGGAACAATTTCTACAGCTACAGGGCTGCAATCTAAAAATTCAGAGTTTACTATATTCCAGTCTTTCTCAGAACATAAATTCAGTGAGGTAGAAACTTGCCCAGCTATAAATGTGCAACAGCAACCAGAACAAAAATCCTTTCTTTCCATGCATGAAAACACTTCTTTTATTCATATATTGCATAGCATTAAAATAGCATGTCATTCAAGTTTAATATTTTCATTTCCTTCATTTGCAAGGCAAAGAAATTAAAACATCCAATCGCATCCTGGCTCTATCCAGAATTAGCTCTCAGTTCCACAAGAAACCTTATATACCTTCACATCCCTGCTATGCTGAATGTTAAGGTGGAGTTGCTCTAAGTGCTTCTTTAATGAGTGGATGCCCCCAGCCCACACACTACAAGTATCAGAGCACAGGGCCGTCCTTCCTAATGAAATACCACTGAACCAGACACCACTGTCATGTGCAAAATGGACAAGACAGTTGGCATTTTGCACTATCCTCCATTATCATCATTCATCTATAGAATTTCTTGATTAAAAAGTGTTATGGGGAAATAGCTAGGCTATGTTTGCAGCATTGTCATCTTCTCTGGCAATAACTGAAACTACCATCTACAGTCAAAAATAGGATTTTTTGCCATTTTTAGCTACTGGAGTTTAAGTACACAAGAGCCAATCACATGTGTGCTTTGGCAGCAGTCCAGGGCACTAATTTGTAAGGGCTTTAACCTGTTACATGGGCACAGGTTATTCTTGGAATCTAATTTGTCTATCGTTAAATGCAAACTCCTTGTGGCAAAGGCTGTGCCTTCTTGCCTTTAAGAGCAGTTTCTCTAACACAGGTGCAACCACACCAAACAAAAGTGATAACCTAAAGCACTAAGATATGAACAGGCCATCAGCTCAGTCAACACAACTATTAGGAGTTTACACCTCCCAAGTTGCCTTTGTAAAGCTGAACTAATTTAATAAACTTACACAAAATGTTTGCCTATTCATGTCTACATTCTACATGACAAAAACATAGGCTATCATTAATCCGTTCGCTTAGCTTTGGCCAGTGACAGACAAGTGTTCATAATAAGCACAAATGCAGGCATATTTGAGATAGACTACATTTGCTTATTGGAGGCCAGAAGACTGTGAGCAATCATTTTTAACCTATGTAGGTTCTTTTGAAAGCTGAAGATTCCTTTGAAAAGCTGTTTGAACACTAAACGGAGATGTTAAACACAAGGTATGTTCCATAATCATAAGCAGTAATTATGTTTCCCTCGTTTATCAAATGAAAAATAAAACAATTTAGCTTTCTACTCTTTTTTGCTGGTAGTGAATATTCTAAGAAGAGGGAAAGCCTCCAGAGACCAAAGTGAATGGGGCCATTGCCATGTTGGCAATTAAGTAATTCAAGACTGGGACATCTTTACCCAATGGCAGGACTCTCTTTATACCGGGGTATTAAACTTCATGGCATGTTTGTTATCTTCATCAAATGCTTTAAAAATACCATCATATCTTCCTTTCCCCTACTTGCTTATACCAGTACTAATAAAACAAAACATTTCAAATATTATTATTCTTCCAGAGCCCCACATTTCAGGTAGCTTGTAAGCAATGTGGCAGATGAAAAAATGCAAGACATCCAACAGCACTATTTAACACATGGTTTTCACTCTTTGAACTTTGTGACTTCTTTGATTTTCTTTCCTCATTATGGTCACATTCTCCTAAGCTGATATATTCTGTGTGCAGTACAGTAATTCTCCTTTTATATACAACACTGAAAACCTTGGAATTATGCCATTTTCATTTGTGCAGGAGATGCAGAGGCAGCGGCTGTCTTTAACGTATATTTTCTCTTGGACAGTGGAAGTTTTTGAAAACAGAAAATGAAAAGTAAAAGACTTATAGTAAACATTTCACTTCTCTATAACAATATAAAAAGGCTATACTTGCAATATTCTTGTCTTTTCAAAGTTAAATGATGAGGCCCATTACACCTACTCAGCAACATGTGCTCTCAGGAAGGTAAGTTCCTAGGCAAGAGAATGATGCAAGCCTCTATGTGTTTAGTCAGAAATGTATTGGACTTAAAAAACATAAATAAACTAAAGTCGGAAATAAAATGTGCACTCAAAATGTATTTTTTTTAGTCTCATCTTTTTAGCAACTGGCACTCATGTTAAAAGGAAGGAGAGGGCAGGTTCTCAAAGTCTCTCTGCAAACTCACTAGATAGGCAGAGTTTATTTTGTAAGTCACCTAATTAAAGTATTTCTCTAAGTAGATAACGGTGCTGTTAACGGATGATGCCTGTCAGAAAATCACATACACTGATGGCCCTTGCAAGGCAGCTTATGCTTCACTCTTCCTGAAATGTGGAAAGAAAATACAGGAGACAGCACTATCTTCCAAAGGCTAAGTTTTGTGGAACCAAAGAGAGATGTCAGTTCAGTTAATTGTGCAGAAGAGTCTGTCTTCCCTCTCCTTTCATGCCCATGAATAACAGAGCAGTTAACAATATCGACATTTAAACCATCATCATGGGGCATCTGAATTAACACCTCACAGAGATGAACAGACAAGTTCACATCTTTCAAATCTACTGGGCTAAAGGCGATTCTGTAGACATGCCTGTATCAGTTACACTTGGTTAAGACTTCTGAGGCACCATAAAAGTTAACAATTTATTTTTCCTTAATAAAAGCTACGTCAGTGAAGAAGAAAGCAGTTGAAAAAGTATACTGTAGTATTACATAGCAATATTGCCCAAGTTCATGTTAGCACCAAATTGGTTGCTTACACCACAAGAATTTTTTTTTGCTTCTTTTTATGACATTTTCTTTGGGGTTATTATCAGTTGTTGCTCCATGTGACTACAGACAAACAGTTCCTTTTCAAATAGCAACCACTCTAAGAAGTACTTTATACAACAGCTAGCCTGTAATTTAGAAACCAGGGAACAATTTTCTTACAGGAACTGCTTCCTCCATGGCATTATCAGACCTCATCCAAACATTCAAGAAGCTATTACATGGTTGTATGGTGCTTAGATAACAAATCCACCTTTACAATATACACTTTTTTTCTAAGGACTTTTAATCTACCCCAAGCTGAGTGCCTAAACTCACACTGCAAAGAAAACAGCTTTGCACATTATGGCCAAGTTTTCCAAACCTATGAGGGTTACCCAGCTACAGGAATCCCACCTCCTCCTCTTCACAGCACTGTCTTTACCACAACACTCTTTGGTATTCACAGCATTTTAGATTTTAAAGGATACTAGGATAGCTAGCGCTTCCTCCTCTCTCTTAATTAATTCTGACTCTTCACCTGTTTCCTATTTCATATTCCCAGAGACATAAACTGTAAAAAATTAGCTCTTATTTGTACCTAATAACATTTTCAGTTGAGGAGCTTATATTGGAATCATACTTGCTTGAGAGATACTGAATCCCCTTGAGACTGTCTGCCACAGATATTATCCCTTTTAATTTCCAATTCTTTTTATCACAAACCTTTTTCTACGCTACGGGACTGTGGAGATTACACAATAGGTGCTCTACATAGAAATGCTCCAAGATTCTTAAATCTCCATCTCCATCTCAAATTGCTACTTAAAAGCCAGTCAACTTTGAAGAGTTTTTGTAACAGGGAAGGTTTCAGTGAAGCGAGTATTTCCAGTTTGAGTTACCTAGCCCTTTAAATTCTGTGTACCATCCATTTCTACGCATAATGCTGACTGAGAACTGCAGTCTCTGCTCCTATCATTTTTTTTCTCCACAGTCTTAAGTGGGGTCATCTCCCTTATCACCAGGGAATCAATGCCAGGTTACTGTGCCATCAATTTAATTGAGGGGAGGGCTGCTTAAACCATCTCACAATTCCCATTGAACATAATGGGATTCTGCCTCCTCCTGACCTGTGGTGGTGAGGGGACCTTCCCCAGGTGAAGGCTGGACTGCAACCCAGCCACCCCTACCCCAAACCCCACTGCCCCTCCCCTCCCAAATACCGGGGGTCTCTGTTAATCCTCCCTGTCAAAGAGGCAGCTGGGAACACAGGGACTTCCAAGACAAACACTGCCTCTCCCATTCAGACATTTAAATAGCATTTGGTTCTTTTACAAGGCACATGCTCTCCAGGGTGATACATGCATTTTAGAAAAGCTAGTATGGGAGAAAAGGAAGGGAAGAGCACTTCACTTTCTAGAGAGAACAAACGTAAATAATTACTCATTAGTGCTAGGTTTTGCTTGTTTTTTAAATACACAGTGAACAGACACCTTTTGCTCAGCAATCTTGATGACTGCCATCCTTAATGAGGTTTTGGAAGTAGGTTATGACTTCTGTGGGAAAGAGGATGGAATAACTTTCACTCCCCTGTCCCTTGCTAGGTGCCAAGGTTTTGGAAATTGCACATAGGGCTGTGTATTGCTGCAGCATCCTTTGTGGTAGCAGGAGAAACCAGTAAGTGCTCTTGAAGAAAAAGTGAGAGCATCAGAACAGAAATATAATGGGTTTATTTGCATTACTAGGATTCTCTGGAATGTTTGGGTTTTGTGGTCATTTTCCTTTTTTTTTCCCTTTTCTTCACTATAACCAAAAGATATTGATAGAAAATACTGTCATTATCAGTATCCTATGCAATTACATATATATAGTGTGTGTATATCTATATATATCTCTTATGAATATAACACAACTCCAACCCAAAATAGTAAAAATATAAACTACAGAAAGGATTCTTATTGAAGTATGGAAACAGATATTTGCGAAGAAAACACACAGAGAAAGATCTATACAGTATTTTTGATACCTAATACAGCTTAAATAACTTCTATCACGACCAATCTTCTCTCTTCAATGACAAAACACAAGCTAAATTCAAAAAGCACACTTCAAAACATTGCCTGCTAGCCCCTGAGAATTGAACACAGATAATCTTTCTTTCAGGTGCAGCACATTATCTGATCAACACTACACAAACTGATTTCCATAAGAAATTCTAGCCTAATCATGCAACCTTCGTGTTAATTTAAAAAATAGTCCTTGATTTTGAAATGAAGTTGAAAGTATAGTGTCAGAACAAAGTGAAAGAGTTATCATTAGCCTTCAAATGTGACAAATAAGAAAGACACAAACAAGCGTCAGGATAATTAAAAAGGCATTGTTCACTTTTTAGAAGAAAAAAAAAAGAATTGCACGAGAAATATTAAGCTAACAAAGAAAGAGCAAATATGAGTAGAAAAAATGACAGTTATCTGCAAAATTCATAAATGTGTCTTTTGTATAACCGTAATGATCATATTTTATGCTGTCATTTTACATTTAATTGCTCACCCTGGTACTTTACTTCATAGAAGCCATCAGTACCCCACAGAGCCAGATGCTGAATTGCAAAAAAACATACTGTGACCACAGACTTATAGGAAAGTAACTTTGCTGAGCTGTGGTGTATGACAAGTTAATTTTTGCAATTATACTTTTTCCAAGAATAAATGAAACTGCAGGTCATTACTATTCTATATCATTAAAAAGAGGCAGAAAATGTTCTTGATCATAAAGGCCTCAAACTCATTTTATCATTACTTTGACATATGAAAGCAACTTTACAAGCTGCTTTTGCTCAATGTGACCTAATGAAATAAGCACCACCTCAGCTGAAATATGTAAACATCTTGATACATTAAGAAGCGCATAACTAAAGAATATTGTTATTATTACACAGTGCTAACCCATCACATATCAGGAAAGAAATGCTATATGGGCTCTGCTGTTAGCTCTGCTGTATTACAGTGCATGTCAGAGTACTGAAGGGACACGGATGCTCAGTTGTCATGAAGACTGAAATTGTCCCCTGTTCATTTCTCTTCCTAAGAGTCATTAAATGTTAGAAATGTTTTTAAAAATAATTAAGCATAAGTAATGTCCATCACTGTCAAATTGTCTGTGCAATCAAACAGCAAGAGAGCAGATATCATTATGAAACACATAATGTCTGCCTTCTGTATCTGTGCTTACGTTATCTGAAGACTTACTAAGAATTCAGAAGTTGGGATGTTCTTTACATTTCAAAATATTTACTCTACATGGAGAAATCAGAAATTCTCAGAGCATTCTTTTGCATAAAATGCTTTTTCATTTTCTGCACAATTGCTTTACTTTCCCATCACCAATGCAAACTATAACACTCAAGTGAGGAGAAAAAGAGATTCTGCTTTCCAGATGAATATATTTATTAAGACAAAAGAATGAGAAGAAAATGTTTCAATTGTCATTGCATCTGTTTGCAATAAACGTCAAGAGCCTTTTAAAAAATTGACTACAGAGCTGACAAAAGACATCAGGTTGACAGGCAAAGAGCTGAAAATCCTCAGTTCACCCACTGAACAAGAAAATACAGGGACCCCCAAGCCACAAAACACCCTGATTTTTCAGAATCTTCTCTGCCAATCCATCCAATCCTTAATATTGACTGAGCCACATATATTATTTCTTAGCACATCCTTTAGTATATCTCCTAAATTAAGAGTGATTATTTACTTCCCTTTTCTCTTCTGAGAATGAGAAAGCAGAGACCATTAGAGAGAAGTAATGGAAGAAAAGGTCCAATAAATCCTGTGACTAAGATTTTCAAATTCACGGAATTAACTAGAAACAAAATCAAATAGATTTCTTAAAACAGTTTGCATGTTACTTCATACCTTCATATCCTATTCTCATCCAAGTCCTAGTGCTTTCCTTCCGAACAAGACTCTTAACTACTCTGAAATTATCTGTAAATGTTAGAGTTTGATAATTTGGAATACCTCTCCCTCTTTCTTCCCTTGATCTCTTTGCATGGCAGCCATGGATCCCTACACACAAGATTCTCTCTATTCATATACAGGTTCTGCAACAGCAGCTCTACAATGTTTTCATAAACACAAAACAAGCATCTGAACACACTTGCTCAAAAAAGAATACCACAAACATTGGACATAGTTGTTTTTTCTCTTACTTAGAATACTAAGAATTTATTGCTTCAAGAAAATGGTTTTTTCAAGAAGAAGAAATTAGAATTACAGAGAAAAAGAAGTATGGTTTGAACTGCATACCATTGCATACAAGTCTTCTATAGAAATGGAACACTATCCAATTAATTCTGTGTAGCTACAAAATAGGAGGAGGTTGTCCGTCAGCAGACAGGGTACCAAGCAGCTTTTAAAATCTCCAGCACCACAGTTTTAATCTCAGTGCATCCTATTTGCAAACAAATCATTGCTAAGGAGATAAAGCTTTCCTATTGTGAACAAAGGAATAATATTAAAATATATTCATAGTACTTAGTAAAGAATACACATCTTGTCCTGGACTACCAAATACTTTGCTAAAAGTATATGCAGTATGGAACTTCTTTTTCCAAATTTTTTTTGTTCAATGAAGTTTTAAAGTCATACCTATTTACAGGATAAGGAATAAAAAGCTTTCCTTTCCCACAGGTAGAGAAAAATTGAGAACAGGCACTATGCTATTTTTAATCTAACAGTCTCTATTAGTACTCCTGTTACAATGAATTTGACACATCACAATTCTATTTGAAAACCAAAACACAATGAGAAAGCAGAAATCTGCAGCTCACTAACCACCAACACCCTTCCATTTGTGTAATGCAGCAACAATGAAAGTCAACATGTGTTCCCTTCCTGCTAGGCAGGCAGCATTTAGGAAAATGGTAAGAACCTGAAGCAGTTGTTGTGAGGTTACTTACTTAAACAAAGAGGTAAAATAATCTTGCCTGCATGGGCAAACCTTTGTAAACTCATGAGAGTTAGTAGAGCTCAATACAGAGACATGGGATTACCTATGCAGAACAGTTCACAGAACCAGGGCTTAACACACGAAGGACTAAAATCTACCTACTATCTCTCCTCTTCTCTCACTGCCAGCTTTCATCTGTATTCATTATTTTCTGTGTAAAACTGCTTTTGCACACCTCACAATATACATATATATTATTATATGCATGACTAGAAGAAAAAAAAGAGTATTATCCTACAGGATACTGCTTGGGCTTTATTTCTGAACCCTTTAGAACTCCTTTTCACCGTCAAACCAAAGGCAACAATTTATAACAACAAATAAGCAAATTTAAAATAAAACACTATTAAAGCTCTTGTTCACAAAACAACATTAAAGCCATAGTACTGCCATTTGATACATTATTAGAAACAAAAATAAAACATTTATTAAAATATAATAATGTAATAATGTAAATACAAAAAAATAGCAGATGGTCTTTAACTGTCAAATATGGATTTCTCATAGCTGGTACACAATTTACTGTCACAGTCGCTTTGGTGCTACAGAAGTACTAGTACAGCTATTAACTATTTAATTCTTTAGCTGACACTGTGTTTTAGGATAGGGATTTAAATAATTTACTTCAACATTCTACTGTTTAAATTTTGCTGCTAGGAATTCATGCAACAAAGTTGTAGAAAAAATGCATGACGCTTGTTGATAGTGATATAAGACAGGATTATTATAAAAACCAATTATATCTTTTCATTCTCTTTTGCTTAATTAAAGCAAGAAGAATCACTATCTTTCTCAGCAGTAATCATGTGGAAGCTGTATAGCACAGATACAGTAATTAACTTAACCTTATCACTTAACTCTATTGGGTCATTGGAGTGAGGTGCAGTATCAGTGCTCAGAATCAATGCTGTAATGCTAACATCTTTGAGCAGTTCGCAGATTGAATAATGCCATCTGTAAATGGACAGTCTTTGTTCCTGCTCAGCTATGCTGGATAAATGTTCCTGCTCATAACTTTCATATGGCAGCTTAACCATTTAATCATTGTACATTAATACATTATCAATATTGTGAACATGTAAGTAACAAAATTACTTGTCAAAGTAATCAGATATTACCGATTTTTGTGCATAAATACGATATGTGTGGAATTTTGTCTTAATTATATAGTTTCATGAAAACAGATATAGCCCAGATTTTTTTTTCATTTAAGAGAGATTTGAAAAAAATGATCATTTCTAAACATAAACTTATTTTTTCTTCATCTAAAGCAGATTTTTAAAATGTAAAGGAATGTTCAGCATTTTCTTTGGTAAATTAGCCAAGTGTGCAAAGTTTAGTGCATTTTAGCTATACAGGGGATACTTGGGCATCTGGGGGATTTTCATAACTGAAGACTTGTGCTGTATCACAACAAATTAAGCGTAATTAAACACTCTGTTCAGTGTCCATTGTTAATTGCAGCAGCTAATTTGATGCTTAGTTAGTGTTATGTTCCGAACTATTTCCAAGCACGCAGAATTCTTCAGTTAAGACTGCTCACTTATAGCTCTAAATTTTTTTTTTTCACCCTCGTTTGACAGATTTTAGCTCATTTATTACTTTTGTTAAACGATCAGAAATTCCCTTGCCAAGACAGTACTTTGAGGTCCTTCACTTTCACCAAGTCAGACACTAAATCATAGGGGACAATTATCAGCAAATGCTCTCCGACAGGCCCTAAGCCTGCTGAGGTAATGCAGCTGACAAACTTTGATGCGCCATGCCCGTGCACATTATGTTCACGTAGTGTGTACATCTGGGCACCCTTTATGGCGATGCAGCAAACAGCCAATCATTTATTCCACTCTAATTAGCACACATGTAAATCCTCACCAATCAAGCCACTCACAGGGTTACCGTTGTGGCAGCCATACAGCAAGCTGGCAGGACACGGGAAGAAAGTACAAGAAGCAACTATTGGGTTTGATTTGAACCTGCCGTCACGCCACGGCAGGTCCCCCCAGTCCTGACTGTAACCAGCTCTCCCCTTCACAACCCATCACTGAGCTCCACACGAAAAAGGTCATCGGGCAGACTGCCGCCCGGCCAAGATGCTTTGATTCTTTGCAGGCTCTGGAGCACACCTGAAGCGACGCGCGGCCCTGATAGCTCACAGCGCCGGAGCTGTCGCAGGCAAAAGTCAGGCGTAGCTCTAAAGCATGCGGCACAGCATGGAGTACGCGCTACCTCAAACAAGCACTGTCCACCTCAATATTTTAGACCCTGTTATGTCGCCAGGAAACTATCTGCCAGGTGTCAGCATCCCTTTTCTTCCCCACAAGCCCAGGTGCCTCTGCAGTAACCCTTTTATTTTGAAATAAATAGCAAACGCCTTCAAAAGGACAGATTCAGGCATTCAAAAAATCTACTGACACTGGTTTATATTATGCAACTCCGAAGAATACAATGTGCTTTGAAATACCTAAAGTGGTTAGCTCCCATTTCCCAAAATTGAATCAAAGCAGTATGTAAGACCCTACAGTGCTATTCATTACTAAATTAGAAAATGCTCTATTTCAAAACAGCTTTAAAATGTGCATGCATATTGTCAAGGATACAACAGTTAGCCTAATAAAAGTATTCCTCAAAACGGAGAGTATTTCTTTTTAGAACAAAAATCCACTTAAATCCTGTACCTTCACGCTTTCAGTGTTTACTGCAAGAAAAAGAAAAGCAAGTAAAACTGCATTTAGCAGTAGGATTTAGCTACACTGATTTACATTTTTATTCAATGGACTTCAGGGATCAAAAGACACATCCACTAAATGCATTTTAAACTTTTTATACTTATGTGTATTTCTACTTATCATTCGTCTTTATCTACATCTAATTAAACATTTACAAATTGATTTGTTATATTATACAAATTAATGAAGAAAATAGATGTGAGAAGTATGGCATTGGTTCAGTTTTCAAACAACTTGTCAATAAAGTATCACTAGAAATTAATATTCTTGTAAAATTATATGGACAACCAGAAGAGAGGGACAGAAAGAAAAACTAAATTGTGCTAGTCCTTCTCCAGATAAACTGGATCAAAGACAGCAGGATGAGAAAAATCTGCTCAAGAACTGTTAGAATCTTATTTTTAATAAAGTTTCTAACAAACAAAAGAAAATTTTAAATGAGATTATCTTCTCACAGTAACACAAAACAAGGAAAACAATGCAGTGAATATTGTACGTCTACCAAAAACCAATGAAGCAAGCAAGCATATTTATCTCAGCTTCCATTAACAGAAAAATACTGGGATGTGGTAAAAAGAAATTTCTTCCAGACATTATGGGTGCTTTCACAGTTGATGCTGCCTCTCCAGTTAGTCTCCCTTTCCTATAGAGCTACCACCAAGGGGGAAAGCAGGTTGTAGCTCTCAGCCTGGATTCAGACACTCAGGTAAAATGGTCTCTGCCAGATTAGCAAGAAATCACTGTCCACCTGAGCTTAAGGAAGTCCTTTCAAGGAGAGGGGAAATCACCTTACGAGTCTTATGGCTTATGAATCCACTCCTGGGATACCTGTAACTTACATACTGAACTTAGACACTCTTATTCTGAATCTCCTTTCAAATCAATTGGAACACTTATGCGACAGCATGGATGCTCATGGCTTTGCCAAGACTGAGGTCAGGAAGGGTGGCCAGTGCAAAGTGCTGTCCCAGGGTATTCCCAACACACACAGGACAAGGGAGTGACCCAGGGTAGTACAAAACACAGCCCTCCTTTCCACCCCCTGAGGTGACACGCTCTAGGGCCCAAAAAACATCAAATACCAACCAATCCCTGCTCCTGCAGGGATCACTCCCTCCCACCACAGACAAGGAAGATTCTGGAGCTGTTGGGGGTGTTCAGTCTGCCTCCCCAGCAGCCACCCAACCCTCAGCCAAAACCAACTATTTCCATGCCTCCTGCAGCACTGTGAGGCTTCTAGCACACGGTACAGGGGGTGGAGATCACTATGAATATCCCCCATCCCAATAAGTGATCTTTTCAGGATTCTTACCTAAATACATACTATCAGAAGACTTCTAGTGAAAATGGCAGGATGTTGTTGGAACCACAAACCCAAACACAGAAGGCCCTCATGGTTGAAGCCATGCACTTAGGCACACAGGAGGCAGAACCCTCTGCCTTCAGGCTCTGCCAGCTGACCCCTGGGTCACACCCTGTTCCTGGGGAGCAGCAGAGGGAGCGGAGCCCCAGTGAAGCCGCAGTGGGCAGGGATGCTCCCAGCACCAGACTGGCTGCCCCACTGCCAACACGGGGCAGGGAGAAACCCCATAAGCCACGTTCAGATGAAGGAACCTACACTGCCCAGGAATAGGGTAAGGCAAAGGAAGAGTGAAATAAGGACCTGTGGTGATCAACAGCGCTGAGCATCACACTGCTCCCTACAGTAAGAAACGTTGGCTGCTGCCTCCTGCACCAGTCACTGCATTAAGTCACCACAAAGCAGGGTCTGTGCTGCCCAGAGTGTCTGAGCGGCTTTTGGTAACCAAAGCACATTCCTCTGAGCCGAAAGGCCACAGACAGACAGGCCACCTACACCAGCTCCTTGGCAATTCTACACAGATAAATGAAAAAATACATAATGATCTTATTTCCTCCTTTCAGATGTGTCTATCATTTTTTTTTTTAATTTATGCTTGATGCAAGATGGGATTTTTCCTTTTGTCTTTATCACAGAATAAAAGAATATTGTCCATGTAACAATGCAATAAAATTTTGAACACAAATGCTTACAAACTGCTCAAAGCTCGCTATGTATCCCCTTTGATCTGTTAATAAAATAAATAGAGCAACACATTTAGTAATCTGATCTAATACTAAAAAAAACTTTGTGCTTTTTAATCCTCCTTCTAGTTTATGAGCACTTACTTTTTTATTTATTATGTGTCATTTAAATGGAAAATTAAAACAACTCAGTATTTCCATTCTGCATTCTGAAATGCAGCTCCTTTACCTCTTCCAGCTATACAGAAAATCTTTAGAAGTTGCACATTAGGAGTTTTTAACAAGCTTTAACTACAAGATCCACATATTTCCCTTCATTACATACTGGTGGATGTTCTCTGACAGCATAGTAAAAAACAACGAAACAGTAGTTGCATCATCAGATCCCCCAAATCCTATGGCCATACCAGAAAAGGCAGCAATGTCTCTATGCCACCAGCATGTCACTTCAACTGCTCCACTGTCAGCAAGCTGGCCAGCCCACAACAGTAGTTGGGTCAGCATGATTGCCCTGCAGCCTTTGAAAACCTGACCTTTTTGTCATTTATGAGTCAGAGAGCATTACTGTAGCAGTATGCATGGCTCTAGCAGGGCCACACATGCTAAACAGATCCCAGCCACCTTGAGGAAGTGAAGAACAGATATAAGAAAGTATCCAGAATGATAGATGATCCTGAGAACATGAAAAAAGTAAATGAAATAAAGGAGACCTCTGTTTTCATTAGGGGGAAAAAATCCTCAGTGAGGATTAATAAAAATTATGAAGAGAACTGACGCAATCACTGTAGGTGGCTATCTCAGCTCATCTCAAATGCAAAGGCAAGGAAAGCTCGCCGTAGCTATAAAAGGCAAAGGCAATCAGGCAAGAAGGGCAAATATGCAGGAACTCTAATTAATGAACAATAAATGCATAAAATAAACTGCCAAAAGATGAAATCAAAGCAGGTACCTTTTTTTTTTTTTTTTAATGAGACAATACACTGGTCCACAATTATTTTTTGTAGCAATTTAATTATGACAATGAATAGTGTTCCATTTTTTTTTCTTGTTTCTTACGGGAAATTGTAAAGCAGCTTGTTAAACTAACAATTTTTTTTCTTCATTTTCTCTTTAAACATGCTTCCATCAGCTTAATGGCATAAGAGACTGATGTGATGTGTAAATTCTTGCCTGTTGAACTCACCCAAACCAACATGTACTACTAGTAGGCACAGCATTGTCCCAATAGTGACCAAAGACAGTTTATTTGCAGTCTACAGGATCTGCCTGTTTAAATTAAAGGAAAATTCAGTGGTTTATAATATCCAGCGAGTATAAAATTTCATGAATGTAATGACATTTTCTGCACTAAATTCTATCCATCATTTCCTCTAGACACCATTTGCTATGTTTCCTGGAATGCATGACAGTATTTTAGCAGTCTATAGAACAACTAAAACACCACTATCCAACATACTTAGGTAAATAAATACAAATATGATCTAAAATTCCTGTAAAGTGAAAAGATCCTAATGTCAATTTATGTTTTAAAATTCTGAAATATAAAATTAATTTGAAATTATTGATTATTTTTTTAAGAAGTTTTGCCTCCATATAAAACTTTTTGTAAATTTGAGATTATCTGCGATGAAACATCTCTTATGATACAAATTATGTAAATTGCTTCACCATACACATGCCCCAGGTGTTTTACCTGCCAAAGTTAAGCCGGTGGCTTAGCAAAATCATTCACTACATGCAACAGATTACAGAAGACACAGAGCAATATTTGCAAATAGAGCAAAACAAATGACCAATGGCCCACACAACCTATCTAATACAAAAGAAGAGTTGTTATTCCAGGGAATCTGAGTAAAGGACTCCAAGACTGCTCTACATAAAGCATGTTAGCTACTTATGAAGAAAAGCACTTTTCTATTCATCACTCTCAGGACCATACTCAAATTAACATGCTGTCCCTGGATCACCACAACTGGCCCCAAGTCTTCCATACTCACGTTCACTGTTGAATAATGGGTAAGGAAAATGTGGGGGGATATTTCAAGGATCCTAACACTACCATTGCTGTCAAACACAGAGATTCCAGTAAGTCACCAGATGCCTGGCAGAACTCTCCCATGCCACATGTCCTTCTTCAGAGGGTAAATAAAAAAATGACAAGGAATGACAGTCAAAGGCTTGACATGTTCATGTACCTGGGCCTACGGACTCATCCCTGCCCCCTTCCTTTTTCCTTTCTTTCTTTTTTTTCCCGTTTTTTTTTTTAATCTGTCACCTATACTACTCCTGTTTCAACCATTCATGTAATTTCATTGTCTGTTATGGCCATCTCCTTATTCACAGGGCCTGTAGGCATTAATTTTATTTAACATACTATATGCTTGACACTCCACATGGTGTTAATGAGTTGCCAGCTGCCTGTTGTGATACAAGAAGTAACCGTAAACCCAGTGTCGCCTTTACTCCTGCACTGGTTCGGTTTTCTATTGTGACAGATAAATGTCAACTGGTATGATCAGAAGTAAACAGTCATGACAGACAGGAAAAAAGGAGCTGACAGTTGAAGGTGATGATATCCATTAGGCTTCTACAGCTGCCACCTCCTGGGGAGACTGCTGAAGGATTTGAAATGTGGTGCAGAGCTCCTGGCTAACATGGCTCTATGACAAAGAATATGCTTACCTTCAAAATACCTGGCCTACCACCCAACCATCTGGCTTATTATCATTCAGATAAATCCACTTATATGCACAGGAAGGAGAAAGCTATGATGGAACACCAGAAGTGCATAAAAAGGGCAGAAACATTAGTCAATCAGCCCGAAGATTCTCGAACAGTTGTTAAGGGAGCATGTCATTGCCTTGCTCACTTAACCATGCACATAAAAGAAAAGAGCTTCCCAAAAAGACAGAGTTTAAGATTTCGATTAAATTAAGCTGAATCTTAAGATGTCCATCAAGAGTAGTTAGAAAGATTATGTCCAAGTCAATCTTTATTCACGTTTCACTCTTTGTGATAGTAGATTAAACACTTCATTTTCTTGAAGAGAGAGCTTTTACCTGATAAATGCAGAAGTAAGAAAAATCACTCAGGTTAAATACCAAGCCAGTTTTCTTATCACAACCCACTCCACTGGACTTTAGTTGTGCAAACCAACCAAAGCCTGTATTTGACGTGTGAGAGGATGATTGAAGAAATCTGAGACCTCCCAGTATGTGCAAACCCCCAGCAGACGCCAGTGCCTTTGCTCTCTCTCCCCCACACCTCTGTGACACATTCACAAAGATGTCAGGGCAGAATGCAATCCTCAGATGGCACATGTACCTCTAGGCTGCTGCAATTTATGCCAGGGCTAACATAGCTCAGCCCAGAAAATTAGAGCTGTAACTGCTTCCATGATCTCTTCCTTCCATCCCCCAACATCAAGAGCAGTATTTTTCCTTATAAGCAGCTCAGGTAATTGCCTTTATTATACACAATATTCATTCCTTAGATTTTCATCACCAATAGAGCTACTATAAATTATTTTAGCTGTACTCTTCATGCTTTTATCCCTGTATTGATTTTATTTTTAATGTAAACTTTTAAATTACAATGCCAGAGAAACAACTACTTATATAGCAACAAAGGCTAAATTAGCAAGACCTGAGAGAGAAAGTGCTGAAGATATTTGATATGAAACATTAAAACCAAATGCTATTTTATGTAATACTAAAATGTAAAAAAATGCAAATGTGAATGTAGTTCCACCTTCCAGTGTATAGCAATAATAAAGTATTAGATTCAAGCGCCATAATTAACTTAATCAGATGGAGCTTTCTTTAATTCCCTAATTCCTTTCCTTCAGCCATCTAAGCTTTACTCAGGTTGAAGAATACAATAATGAAAAACACCAGCAGATACTACTGAAAATGTCTCCCTTTGCTTGTGTTACAGTAAAGCACAGAGTACTTTGCAGCATGTCTAGTATTCAGCCACTGTAGTATTTTAGATGCATAGGAACACATCCCCACATATACTAAGAAAATACCTTCCTGTGCCTCTGACACAGGGTTTAGGGAATGCCTCCTTTAAAAAGCTAAATGGAACACAGAATTTAAAGGCATGTTTCGTCTGGTCTCTATAAAGGTAAGCACACATAATTACTGTATGCAGAATCTCAGCATTTGCAATTAGTTGAAAGCAATTCCAGTAAAAAATAAACCCGTTACACCATGGAATTAGAGCCATAGGTTAAATTGCAATTTTTGTCAACAAGTCCATTTTTACTCTATCGATTTGCACAAGGTGATACGATGCACTGATTTGAATCTTATACACAGAAGTGATATTGCACTAATTGAAAAATAATTGGATTCACCCCACTTTATAACAGATTCCTTTGCACTATCAAGGTTTTAATCTCTGATGAGTTTTGCAAAGCTCACAACCTAAAAATCACTGATTTATATCTTAATTGAGACGTGTCAAATATTTCAAGGTGAGGAATTCCAAAACAGCAGACTGTGCAGGCTGCAATGCAAACATGAAACAAAAGTGAAAACGCTAACATTTTCTTTCCATATATTGTAGCAAATTAATTGTGTGTTTTGGTAACGTAGCTTATTAGTTTTGCATAATTTAAGTTTTAATTCATCGTTTAATTTTTAATTAAGTAGTCTCTTTCAAGATGAGCTTTCTACTCGCATTTTAGTTAGATGCTAAACATGCAATGCATAAAAGCAGTGGCAAGAATGTAATATTTAGTTCATATGATTTCTCTGTGATTTCAGACATGAAAGTAACCAATTTTTTAGAGTATAAAATAACACCAATTGTAAAATGTCATATAAATTTTAAATAATTAAAGACCTCTGAAAATATCTGAAAAACTAGTGGGGCAATTATAGTGAGAAGAAGAGCCACATACTTTTCACAGATTATAGATTTTGCTATGGCTTTTTTGTTTCAGTAGTTTGGTTTTGTTTTGGGATTGGGATTTCTTTTTGGGAGGCAGGGGATATTTCTCTCCACAAATCCTATACTTTTGCTAGAGTAATAAAACAGGATTTCACAGTTCTAACCTCCGTAGCAAGCAAGACTAACACTACGCAATCATAAATATAGAAAAATAGGGGAAGGGGTATATTTATTTTTACACATGAGTAAGAAATTTAAAAACAAAAACTATTTAAAATTGCCACAAAGAAAATTTGGTATTAATTGTAATTATCCACAAAGCTAGCCTGAATGTTTATCTGTGCATATGAAAGAACACATAATTCCAACATTACAAACTCGATGGGTGTGAATTTGTTACATGTTATTAGTTTGAGTTACCTAAAATTTATTGAAGGAAAAAAAAAAACCAGTAACAACAACCAAAAACCCCAACACATCCCTTGTTTCAAGAATATATCTGTCAGTTCAACTGAATATTGGGAGTGCTCCAAAACTTCTCAGGCTCACCCAAAGCTTACTTTCAAGGTGACAGAAGGTTGACATCAACATATCTGAGACATCTAACAACAAAACCCAAAACTAACCTGTGGAAGATCTAACTGCATATGCTTTCTGCAGACATAACATAAAGACGTAAATACAAGTACAACATCAAGCAGCATTATCTTTGCAAATTATCTTCAGAAAGAAACTCCAGTATTGGTTTATTTATAAGTTTTTATATCTGAACTTCATTAGTTATATCTAAGACTTCTAAATTGAGCTCCAAGTAGTAACATCTGCAGTGTCTAAAAAGCATCCCCAGATAGAAAAGTACCACCAGAAAGATACCAAAAAAAAAAAAAATGCACAAAAAACATGTCCCTTTCCTAAACAAAAGGGGAGCAGCTGGCTATTCCAGTTCTGGAAGATTCTGTGACTTGGTTCTATACCTGGTTGAGGGAAGGTTAAGTAATTTGAGTAACTTTCAGTTTCTAAACACTGCAGTGTATTTTACAATTGAGTATTTATTAGCTGGATCAATTTCAGGGAAATTACACCTTAGAAAAAAACACTTCCTTGTTGGATCCATTCTATAAATTCCAGTTTCCCTCTTTCCCCTGAAGTTGTTAACTTCTGAGGACATTCCTGCCAGGAGGTCAAAATCTCCCAACAGCACCATTGCTGCCAGGTTCCTGTTTCAGTGGCATGGTGGAGCAGAGGCCCTGGGGGATGCAAACTCAAACTTCCTCAAGCAAGATGCCATGAAGTCCCAGAAAATTTGTCAGGTAAGAAGGCTGGAAACAAGGTGGAAGTTTGCACTCCCTTAGAAGATTTCATTTTGGGCAAATCCACATTCCTTAAAGAAAATGTTGATAAGATATTTTTTAACAGCTTCCTTGTCGCTCAGGCAGGTTTCTGGAGGAAATGAGGAGTAATGAAACCTTGCTTGGAGATCCCAGACTTGAAGCTGGCATCCCTTAGGGCTGGAGCTTCTCTTTGTGAACTGGGCAATAGCCTGTTCTTTCAAATCTGACCACAGGGATCAGTTTCATTATCTGAAATAAAGCAGCATCCAGTGGCTGACCCTCAGGTGCACAATAAAGGTCTGTCAGGGGAGATACACGTAAAGATGGGCTACGCACAACTTAACAGCAGAGTACAGTTTGTGGTTGCTCCTGCTCAACAGGAAGCTGCAGGAGGAAGCCCTGTTTTTACAGACCTCTGCACTGTTACAATGGTCTGCTGTTCAGCTACTAATAAACAGAAATGGCAGAGCAAGAAAGTACTGAAAGTCTTAAGCTTAGATTAATCACACTCATTCTTCTGCTTTATTGGGGCTTTACCCTTGTTTCAGGTGGTTTTGGTTGCGGAGTTTTAAACAACTGGCTAAACTGCAAAGGCTATGATCAGCCAAAAAACACTGACTCTAAGAATATTAGTTCCCTCAGTTTGCCTAGCTTCCTACTGAAGCCAAGTGTTTTGAAGATATTCAGGATGGCTAATGAAGCTGTCCATATAATTTTAAGGCATTTTTTGCATAAGGGTTAAGATAAAGCCTGTGGCAATCCTAATGGAAACCTGCAAGCCTACTTTTAAATCAACAAGCTGAAAATATCAAGTAGGAGCTATCGAACACTTGGGTTGAGACCTAATGGTATCATTTTACTTATGTCCAATTGAACTTTCTGACAGAAGACCTGGATAGATCAGCATCCACTGAAGGAAATGGTCACTTATTGAGGGGGTTTCAAAAGCTTTCTTTTCTAGGGACAAAAACACATGTAGCATTGAGGAACTCTCCAGCAGTTCCTCATCAACAGGGTACTAGTGCTGTAAAAAAAATAAACTTACTGAGCAATTCAACACACGCTTTCTTTCCCCAGAGTGCAGCAATACAGCATATCTCCTCTACACATTCAAAATCTGAATAATTGGGTCACTTGGACTGTGTGAGTAACCTATTTTACTGTCATATTTATATAAACAAACAATTATACTTAATAATCATTCATGTTGCTTGATTTACTAATCTTATCAGATAACAGAACGTTCTCCAGCAATATAAAAGAGCCATGACAAAAAAACTTAGCACCTAGTCTACAGCTGTATACAGAAGTATTGAAGAGAATAAAGATAAAACAGATTTCCAAATTCATCTCCCAATACTGAAGGTCAGGCAGGAAAGGATGGAAGCAATTCCTGTTTCCACACCCACAGAGACCAGTAATGGCAGCCTCTGTCACTAGAAGATGCATCAGAGGGCTGTACAGGCGGATCAGTACTTGGGGGTGGCGGCGAGTTGCTGCTAAGATGAGGAAGGTGAGACACTTGTGATAAAAACTATTCCATTGTTCACTACTGAACATTCATTTTGGGCCAAAGTCGGAGTAATTTTGAGTAACAGCACTGCTGGTGGCTCAGTCTACATTATGTCAAATATGTATCTGCACCACAAATGCCATGTTTAAACTTGGCACTCTGGTTTACCTGAATGGGCTGATGACCCAGAAAACATGAGGGTGGAAGAGCTGGAAAGTCAAGCCCTGTAATTCTGCAAGCAGTGGTGTTAGCAAATTCTATCTTCTCATGATATTATCCTCATGAGTTATTCAGTATCCAGCTGAAGTTTCCATTACACAGAGCATTTCCTCTGCTATGAGGACTGGCAAACATGACCAACACATACACACACTGGAGCCTTTCTTTCCATCAGGGCACTTATCAGGTCCTTTTTTTCTCTTTCCTCCCCAGACACCTATCTCCACAAAACTTTCAGGAACAGAGGCCGTAACCTGAAGTACTATAATAAGGTGTAAATCATGCCTCAAAGACAGATCGATCAAAGTAGGAGAAAGTAGTAGGCTGTTCATCTCTCAAGGATTTAAGACATTACCTTCAAATGAAAAAAAATAAGCATTTTAAAATTTCGTTTTCTTTTCACCTAAGGCCCTAGCAAACAGTATAAATTTTGAGCAGCCATATCTATTTTTCAGTGGCTAAACTGGCAAATGTTTCTGGGCATTGCCATATTTCACAAACCGTGAGGGGTTTTCTGCTGTAGTTTTGGGCCCAGTGAGATTCACAAAGTACAAAAGGGCACATAAGATGCTGTACATTTTATACCCAGTAAACTCTGATCTGCGATTGATTTATACAGTGTGCTAAGTCTTTATTTCTTTTCCTTTAGCTTGGCAACATAATTTCACTTTGATGGTCAGCCTTTCAATTAATCAAAGTGGACACAGCATTTGCAGCTTCTTTTGAAGTCAAAAAGAATTGTGTGCTCAGGACCTCTTAAAATGAGACCACTTATTTAGGTACTTAAAGATGGCTGTCAACACCTAACTCCAGTCTCCTAAGTTTGAAATTGCTGACTTTAGTAATTTGCCCAAGGAAAGTGAACCTGGGGCACAGAGAAACTACACAAAATCTTACCTCTCATGACCAAGAAGTCCTTGGCTCTTATATATAAGTGCAGACAAATCTCTCTTTTGACTGGTTTGCCAGTACTGAAACTCCATTCAAGTACGCAGAAGTAGACCATTTCTAAAACGCTGGTTTGGTCAGAACTGTTTTCTAGGGGGATCTTATGTCCAACTGCAATTATGTGATAATGGAATCCAGACATGGATTTACAGAAATCAGAGGAACATAGCAAACTTATAAGGCATTTCTCTGTGTTTGACTGCTCAGACGAATTGCATCCAGGTCTGCTAAGCACTGCCTGTACCGTGCTTAATGTCAATGCCCAGAGGCACACAGCCTGATACAGGAAGCCCTGGCTGACATTGCAGCCCAGTACACAAGCCAGCAACACTCTTCCTTTGTAGAAGTGTTAACGCATTCACAAGAACTCTTCTCATAAACTAAGCGCTAGAGCATTAATAAAGACTAGGAAAAAAAGCGTTAGCAGCAGGGAGGAGCTGACACGTTTTCCAGTCCAATGTCTTTTTTCCCTCAGTTATGTGTCAAACAGCTTGTCTGTGCTGACATGTAAGCGTTGCAGGCGCAGGTGACGGGAGATGACGTGCTACATGAAGGAGCCCACCAGAGCTCCTATCGGGGCCTGTGGTGGGCTGGTTCCTGGTTGTTGGGCCATGGCAAGGCCCAGACTGCAGCGGTGGCCGCTCCCTGCCCTTGTTAAACCAAAGCAGCAGCAGCAGCACGCCCGAACAAACGCTTTGCTTTGCTTGACAGACCTTTTACGAGTTGTACATGAACTACAAAGATCCAGAGAGGAGTTATGGTGCTAGAAACAGTGACATGGATTTTACTTTGTAACTTGCAAAAGATCACAAAAAGCCATAAGCACTTTTTCCCTCTGCTTAGAAAATGCGCCTTGCTCTTCAGTTGTAACACATAATACATTACATCAGAGTATGGCAGGTAAAATACTTGCTTTGTAAAGTTTTCGGTGTGTATGATTGCCAATAGAGACAAACAGAGTTCAAAATAAACTTAATATTTAGATAACTACAAGCATACACTGCTATTCATCTAATGCTAGTCCACATTTTCTTCAGCAAAGTATTTTGCACTTCATATATATTATGAAACATTCCTCCACCACAATATTTTTTGACACCACTACCAATTCCACTGGTAGACCAGATTTTTAGGCCTACTGCATAACAGAAATAATACAAAATAAAAATTACTCAAAAATTTTCAAAATGAGAAGAGCAGGAAGCAACTCAGGAAGTACAGAAAAGGCAGCACATACCTACCTCAGAATAAAACCTGGATGGCACTGTGCTTCAGTGTCACATGTAGAGATATAATCAAAAGCTTTCATAGCTGATGTATGTCTCCAATTTCAAAATGTAATATTGTGACATTCAGGTATTTTCAAAACTCACTGATATCCAGTTTTTACTCAAGACTTCATATTTTGCATTCAGGGTTTATTTTTTTTTTAAAGTTTAGATTGCGTCAGTAAGAACACAGAATGTGCTAAAATGTTACATTTCATATATTCTGAATGCTGCCTAAAGACTCAGTTCATCTCCCTCTCACGTCTCAACTTTTGCAACAGCAACCATATAGCAAATCTTCACAATAAACTGGGGTTTACAGGTTACTACTGGTTGACAATTGAGGTTCAAAAAAATTTATACCACAACACTAACAATACTCATTGCAAAAGCAAACAGGCAAAGTGTAAAATAAGATTCTTTAAGTGATCCATCAGCTACAATATTTAAAAGATAGAGATGTCAACCAGTCCATATTATAAAATTCTTGAAATTAGGAAATTGCAATTTTTAAAACAGAAATTCTTTAAATGCTATTAGTAGCAATTTGAAAAATCTGTTCAATTAACTGCAACACAGTAGCCTGTGATAGCAGCTAGCCTAGGACTCAGAAGTTTATCAGGGAAAGAAATGACAATGTTTCATATATCACTCTGAAAGGGACAGGAACAAAATACTGTTTCCCATCACAAATTTGCTTGGAAAACATGTATACTACCTCAGAAAAACAGTCAGATGCCCAAATAATCTGCAAAGCTGCATTGCAAACACCACCAAAAATATGTATCTTAAAGAAGTAAACCACTTTGAAGACAACTGAACTTGTAGGAACACTGCAAACAAGTGTGTCCCTTAACTGTATTCCATAAAAGTTCCTATGAAAAGACAGTCTTAAATGACCAATATCCTTAATTGTGTTGCATCCAGCCTAAGTAATGATGCTTAGACTGAGTAGCAGAACTGTTTTGGGGGTGTATCTTAGAGCCCAATATTGCCCACTTACACAGATTAAGAAAATGGTCAAAACATATTACTTCCCAGTCTTCACATACAACCTTCTTCCCTACAGAAAGGAGGTACAAAGAGAAACCAGAAATCTGTGAACCTTAATATCAAATCAAAAACAAAGGTTGACCAGGATCACAAAGTGTTTCTCAGCTCAGCTCAGCAAACTCAATGTAGTTAACTGTAGGCTATTCTGCTCCCCTCCTACAATCTGCTGCACATATATGTCGTGTTTTACGGCATATTCTGTGAACAATATTATGCACGAACACAAGGTAGCCAACAATACAGCATAAAAGCAGAAGACTTGCTCCAAAAAAAACACAGCTCACCTTCCCTTCTCTCTGCAGGCAGGGAGTGTGCCCTGCTCAGAACATCTCACTACTGGGTCAAGAGAAAAAAAAGGTGAGACAACTGTGGCAAATGCAAGGCAGCCAAAACTAAGGGTATCTTTAAACACATGAATGTGGAACAGGTGAGCAGATGTGTGCTGCCATGGGCATAGATCCAGTTACTTAGATACAAACAATCTGTGGAAATATTTGCTCAGCCTATTCAGTTCTGTGAACTGTGTCATGATCTGTATCAGATGTGGGCCAATAACTCACAAATAGAGATTTATAAACAAACTGCTTACTGAAAATCACCTATTCAAGTCCAAGAGGCACTTTTAAGCAGGAACAGAGCAGTGGTCCTTCATCAAGCATCTGTGCCTCCAGCTTCTACATTTGTGTGTTCTAACAAAATTCCTGAATGTGGATAGCTCGCAGTGAGTCAATCCAGCTATGACACAGGAAAATAAACATTTACACAAACAGTTTTATATGCACCACGACTAACCAGTCAGTTTGTTATTACTTGGATGTCTTAAGTTTAGAAAATACAGTGCTATCTTTGTTTGTTCTTTGCTTTAAAACAAAACACACAAACCCCACCAAATCTTAAGAGGGCTAATACTAAAACCTGCATTAAAAATATGAATGTGATAAAATCCAAAAATGTTTCTTCACATCACACACAAGCCAGGGCACACAATTTATACATGCATGCAGACGATTATAAAGACAGATTTTTCATCACATGAAAATTAACTTGTGTTTTATGGAGTAAAGATTAAAAGAATCATCTAGAGCCCCCTTTCTTGACATGTGGGATGTTTTCTATTGCAGCCAATGACTTCATCTTTTTAACAGTATTTACTATTTCTAATCCATTTCACTGTAGCTACACCTTTCCACCACCTTCCTGTTTCCAAGGAAGGCATCTCCTTGGCAGTGTACACTTGCCTCCAGAGAGCTGATCCCTACTTTGGAAGGCTGAGATCAGACAGCAAGGGTGTCCTGCAGGAACTCTCTGTGCCTTGTGCCTATGGTTTTCTCCTGCTGTCTCTAATCTTAAAAGAATTCCTCTGTTCCAAAAAGTAGCAATCCTCTTTTCCTCTGGATTCTTCTAATAAACCTCATCCACTGTGCTCCAAGTCAACTGATCTTTACTTCGGTCGAGCTCAAAGGCTGCAAATGCTACCCCGTATCTGAGAAGAGCTACAAAGTGCCTTAAGTTTGTGTCTTTTCCAAGAGTATCAGCTGTTTAGTTATGAGGTATTATCTCTCCCTACAAACCTAGGCACTGTATTTTCCACACTAAAAATTGTGCTCTGGTTTCTTCTGTGCTCCATGGTAGCCATATATCAAGGAGCGTTGGGACAAGCTCCATCACAAGAAGATATCAAATTATTTGGGTTAAACATTCCCAGGCATGTTACAGAGTGGTGAAAAAGAAGAAGAAACTAAATGGAATTAAAATTTCTGTTACAAACCGCAGCTCCCTCTATAAAGAAAATCACATGCCAAGAGTCAAAAGAGTTAGGATGCAAGTTCCCCTTTTATCAATACTTGCAAGCACTCACCTTTTTACGGAAAACAATGACCTTTTTTGATACAATGGTGACCCAGCTTAGAAGAGTAAATGGAAAAAAGTATGAAAAAAAATCTTTTTATTATTCCTTGCAATCAAAATGTAAAAATTTAAATGATCTGAAAAAGCACCCCTTTATTAAAGAGTTGATGAAAGTGTGGGTCAGTCCTATTATCCTTTTAAATTAATAAAAAAATCCTGATCTTTTAAAAATCAGAAGAATGATGTATATTTAAAATATTCTGTAATTACTGCAAAACTATTAATTAACAGTTCATGGATGCATAAGTAGTGAGATGAAGGAATGAGCCAACTACTCACTATAAATATAAGCTTAAAAAATCATTTTATAGCATTTTTGTAGCTGTATGATGTTAGGCAGGTCATAACACTAGTACTTTTCCTCTGAAAACCTAATAATTATTAACCTTTTTAATTTTTAAACTGAATATTGACTTTGCAATAAATTGGAGTAAGTTCAATCTTACAGTCAATTCCAAACATGAAAGAGTTTCTCTCTCAGCTACACTGACCATTAGCACTAATTTACAGATATTTTCTTAGGCTTGACTCAAAGAGGAGTCTGAATTATCTTACTGCAAATGATTCTAAGTAACAGCACAATAATTCATATATAAAGTGCAGAATTATAGATACATAAAATCACTATTTTCTCTACCAAACTATAAAAGGATATTAGAAGTTATTTCAAATTGCATGGGAAAGCCTTAATGTACACAAGACAATCTTCCTCCCACAGTAAAACCCACAGGTACAGAGGAAAAGTATGAGATACAACTCTGTTAATTTCAGCCCTTCAGGAAATGCAGTGGCTCTGCTTCTATATTTTAGGAATATTTTGTTCAATGTTTTTTGTTACCTTTTCAAAACAAACCAAAAAAAAGCTTTCTGGTTAGATTTGATGTCTACTAGTGCTGCATGCCATCCTTCAACTCCCAGAAATGTCCCTCTTGTCACCACTGGAGTCTGCATCACAGTGTGGTTAAGAAATTCCCTCTTTCTAAGCCTGTGGGAGGCTGGTTCTGATCAGGCAGAGATTCCCTGCTCCTCCAGCATTCCCTCTCTCCCCTTTGCAACACTGAGCCAAGGCTGCACTCGCACAATGGGAAGGATTGCAACTTCTCATCCTCGGAACTTAGAGGAAGGAAAGAAGAAGTGGTGGGAGAGGTGTGTTTCCTGTGTAGGATATGCTAGAGAAATTAGTCAACAGACTAAAGGAGAGGGTGGAAGATCCAGGGGTCCCTGAGAAAAAGACTTGTGGCACATGGGGACCTGAGCTGGGAGAGAACTCACTTCAGTGGTGTGGGAAACCAGCTAAGCAGCTAATGGGGTAAGAGACACTCTCCCACAAACTGATGCATGAGTCAAGCACGGAGCTGAAAAGGCCAGAACCAACATGGTTGGAATTTGCAATAACAGGATTTCATGGGGTCAACAGGGTGTGGACCAATACTTCAGCTACAGGTTGGTGAATGAGCTAGAGAAGGGCTGTTAAGAAAAGGGATGTGCATTCACATGTGGGTAGAGGAAGCAAAACATGCCAGAAATAGGATTTTATAATAATAATATAGGAATCTTTCCTAAAAGTACAACTCAGAACTTCTCTGTTTCATACTAACTTCTCCATGGACACAGAGCTGTCCCAATGGTGCAGAATGCTCCTTCTAATACCTCTTTAGCAACAGAGGAAAAAATATTAATCATGCAGATAGTCACAGGCTTTTTGTATAACTCCACTCCAGCACAGCATCCACATTATTGCCAGAATCTGGGCACAAATTCACTACTTAATGCTGTATCAGACTCCTTTTTACTGTTCAGAAACTCACATCCCAACAGCTTTACACACAGGAAATCCAGTGTATCAGATAATGTATTTACGAGGCTGATATTAACTACCAGCTCCAGAAACAGTATTGGATGATTTCCTATGTTTTTATATGTACGTATGAAGATGGAAACCTCCTCCAGACAAACCCTGAAGCACTGTCAAGAAAATTATTTCAGGATACATTTTTTATGTGGACAGCAAACACCACATGGTCCAAAAGATCATTTGTGTCACATAGTGTCATATGTCTATTTAACTAAATGATGGTATATTTGTTTGATGTTCTCTGGTATATAAAAAAATAAATTAACAAAGGAGGAAAGAAAATTAAAAAAAAGAAAACACCAAAAAGCCCTAAATAACTATCTTTTCTAATTATAAGGATAAAATCCTGTAATGGATATTCATCAAATGCATTAAAATAAACCATTACATAGATTTTGTAAATTTGCTGTCTGACAGTTTAATTTTTAATAAACTGTCAGGAATCAAGCATCTAGGGGACTGCCTTCATCAGGAAATAAGTCAGGAAAGAGAAAACTCATTAAATTGAGGTCTGCAATGGAGGCATTGCCGGAGAAGCAACAACCTGCTGGAGTCCTCCCACGAAGCTCCCAAATGTTATGTGAAAACCTTGCTAGTCTCGAAGTGACCAACCTTGCATTCTGATTACATGCCCTCCAATTTCTAAGACTCTAGACATGCAATTCTTGTGGCATTTCAACCCTCCAACATACCAACATATCCCAGTTCTATGCCCTCAGCCTGTTTTCAAAACTACAATTTCATTTTGTGTGTGTGTGTAGCCAGGTCAATAATGAAAATATTTAATAAGATCTATCCTAGTATAACCTTCAGAGTAATCACCTACTAGACTTCTCATTACTTTTTTTAATGCCCTTTGCCAAATCTGAGAGCCTGATTTTTATCAGTTGTCAGTAGAGCCTTACACTTCTTGTTCACTAAAAAGAGACAAATTTCCTGCTGATCAATATTTTCCCCCATTTTTTAGCCTGTCTGTTCACAACTATCCTTCTTTTTAAGGTGGTTACTCATCCTCTGAGATCCACAGCGCTTTCCTTCTAAGGTTTTTAATCTCATGAGCCAGATGCTTAGGCTGTGCTCTGCAGGCCCTTGTTAACCTTCAAAGAGAACACACACTTCTTCGCATGAAGATGTACTTTCCACAGCAGTCATTGGCAAGAAGCCAACAAAAAAGATCTAGAAAAGCTCTTACAGCAGTTACAGCTCAAAAATATTTTTAATAATATTGTTAATCTTGGGAAAATATGGTATCCTGTTCTTTCAAAAAGAAAAAGAAGTAAGAGCTCTGTGTATAAACTATCTCAAACTATCTCAAAAAAACCTATCAAACTATCCCCTCCCCACCCCTCCCCAAAAAAAAGAGAAAAAAAAGAATGTATCCCTCCATCAAGAGATCAAATTTTGCATTGAGCAATTCCAATTTAAAAACAACAAAAATGCAGATTTGTACTTGGCTGCTGGTTCAATTTAAATCTGAAACTATCCTGTTTTGGGAGAATTGTTTGATCCAGAAAAGGTCCAGTCACACAAACCAAACTGTCAATGAGGCACAAACTGGCTGCATAATGTCAGAGATTCAATCACTGATGGGCATTGCATAATGCCAACATATGATATCCAACATTGTCTCAGCTCCAGCAGAGTACACCTGTTTCCCTCACAAGAATATGTGGTATTTATTTTTAAGTTATATTTTTAACCAGTTGAGGAATTGGATTATTAAAAAAAATCATGACACTGAAGTTAGATGGATACCAATAACAAGTCAGAGGCTGTAATAAGGTTAGGTCTCAGTGAGTACTAGAAATTATATCTCTGGCATTGCACTACTCCTGAAACAGAACACTAGCTGGCCTCAAGTCTTATAATGCTGACTACCAGGTGGGAACACAAAGTTGTTGTTTCTGTTCTTGGCTCTGCCACTGGCTTACAAGATGTCCATGGCCAAATCTCTTTCCACACCTCAATTTTTCACTGGGATTAAGAAATACTCCCTTAGAATGGAAACTGATGGAAATGGGTATGTAAGTGTTATATTATTAGTGTACCCACTGCAAGATGTTCCTTTCTGTGTTTACACCCATCTCTTCTACAGATTTCCTGCCTTTACAATAGACATGAGTGACTTTTTCCATACATCCTTTATGGACTGGCTCATACCACAACTGATAAATATTAAAAAGACCCATAATGACTTGAAATGTGCCTACAAAAGGCTTAACTCGAGCAGTATGTGCCTAGACCTAGTGATTGTCCCAAATCAACAAGGAAAAGACAAGGCTTGCAGTAAGGTTTATTCTCTACTATAATTTTTCATTGTATGTATTTGCCCTTAATTCCCCCTGTGTGTAAATTGTCTACCCACTCTTTTCCCCATGTCACAGCTAGGGCTGAAAAAGACTCTGCCATGATCAGAATCCAGTTTTAACCTCAAGCCCAAAGATGACAATCAGCTGGTCTGCCTCTGGCTGCCAGTCCCATGCTGCAGGATCCTGCCTGCTACTTCAGTTTTACTCTGTTTCTGCTTGGCCATAAACCCTCAACCCTCTGCTAATTCTAGAGGTTACTTTCTTTGCCCGAGCATTAGGGTTTTAGAAGACTTGTCTTGGCTCTTTACTGAACTGAACACAACATTATCTTACACTAGTTACCCTACCTACTCAGGTCTTTTGAAAAAGATTTTTTGAAAAGGTAAATAGGCAGCATGTTCTTTGCAATATTTATGATAATGATGATGATTAGTAGTAGCAATGTAGAATGAAGATCTGAAGTAGTTGTTTTTAAGCAACTGGGTTCTACAGACTCACAAGTCTATAGGAAAAAATACCCAGAACTACAAGGTACAGCAGCAGGTTTTTCCAGCTTGCACTTAAACTTAGGCAGATTAAAGCACTGAAGAACATTGTGCTTTTGTTAAAACAGAATGAGGTAACTACAAAGACCAGGAAACAAACAAACAAATAAATAAAATGCAGGCACAGGTTTAGAAAACTCAAGTATTCTAAAATTACATGCTTATTAAACTGCAGCAGATTCTGTTTGGGCTTAAAGAAATCAAAATAAACTTGTGATCCAGATAGAATAAAGAATATTAGAAAAAAAATTTAGTAACAGCCACCACAGCTGAATGATTAACCCTACCAAAATATCAAAGGAAAATAGCTGTCAGAAGTGTAAATTAAATCACTTTTAAATTGAACAGAAAATTATTTCCTATTTTCTACAGGTTATGATTTGGGGTGATCTTAAACCTCTGGAAAAGAATTTTCCAATTTTCAAAAATTCTGAAGCCCAATTACAAGTAATTATAGCTTTTCATTTTCAACATGATGAAATAATTTGATTCTTTTTACAAGAGGTCTGGTTTAGCTCAAAATAGACAAGTGCTTCTGCAATGAGTTAGTACACAAAGACAATAAAGATCATTCTCAAAAGAAAATCAGGGATACATGTTGGCTATAAATCATAAATGGAGCATTCAGGCAAAAATAGTTTGTGTGTTCTATAAATGCCAGCTATTTCCATTGCATATGAGTGAGATAAAGTAAACAGACCACTGACAGTTTTGGTTTTCAAATACAAAATGGGTAAGATTTGAAAAAAGAAAAAGAAAACGTATGGCATAATCACTACTGTTAGATCTAGACTTAAAGTATAATTTGGAGGAATAGAGTACATGAACACAAGTTTTGCTATATTCTCAATCCAGAAAATGCAAACTGGGACCATAGAGTATTAAATTAAAACTAAATATTATTTCAAGTTTCTTGTTCCCAGGTCCACTTTCTTACTCTCCCATCCAAGAATTACCACATTTTTCTTATTCTTTGCTATATTACCATTCACTAAACTAGGAATTCCATTTCAGTAAAGCTCCTAAAATCTTTCACAAACACAAAATCTAAAGCTCAATCAACTCCAAGACAGTGCAGCACAGTTCATTTCCATAAAGTTCAACATGTTTTGCAAAAGGCCTATTGCAAGTGAAACCACTCCTAAAATAACTGATACATTTGAATGGAATTATACCAGTCTATTGCAGAGCTGAACCTGGATTTTGCTAGACCACACTGAAAATACTAAGTGCTGTAATAAACCTTTATATTTTAAGGACAAAGGTTTGCATCACTCCTGTAAATTATAACCAAACTTGATATAACACCCATATCCCATAGCAAAGGGAAAAGTTTAAATACCCTGTAGAGAGTATCATCTAAATGTATTTAGCAAAGAAAAGTAAACCTCAGCCTTTTAATCAGGGAAGTAACATCTAATCTGCAGGCAGAAAAATCTGGACACAACAGTTCTTAAACTCCTATGCAAGGATTGGGGAAGGATGCTTTTCAGCCAGGCTCTGATATCCAGGGTTCCTGCTTTCGCCTGGTTTGTTTGAATATTACCTATTTACAGTGTTACCCTTCAGAAACATGGAACTTAGCTAACAAACTGTGCAAAACACACTTGTTGGAACATAAGCAGAAATTGACACAAAAAACCTAGCAGTGACTATATTAAAAAAAAAAAAAAAGCCTATGCCATTTTTATAAAATTAGAAGTGCCAATAGTATTATTAGGTTTGATTCTTTTGCATAAGAAAATAAATCTTCTTTTTGCCTAGTGCTACAAATGGATTGACAGTGTGTATACAGTGAGTTATAAAGAGACTAATATAAAATTAAGAATTATTTCTGCCATATATCAAAGCACCTGGTTACTATTAAGTTTTCACAAAGAAAATTAGTAGATTGAGCACTGACATATTCAATAAACCCAAATTTCTCTTGTAGTCAGTCTTCTGTCAGGGAAGCAAATCTTCAAAGACTATTACAAAAGTGTCAGCCAAAGGGAAAAAAAGCCCAAGCAAACACCAAACAACTGATTAACTTGTAATAACGAGATTACATATATATACATATATATAAATACACAATAGCAAAAAGCTAAAATTTGAATTTACAGAAGTTTACTAAAGGCTTTTAATGCTGTCTCAGCTGTTGGGGCTGGTGTGTAGACACAGTAATTTAACCAACAGCAGATACAGGGAAAGATAAAACAGAAAAAGCCAGGCACACTAACATCAGAAAACTGACATCTGCAGCCCTCCTACAACCTCAGGTAAATATGTTGCTGAAAGTTAGGCAGAATTTACTCATATTATGGAATATTATATAATTCCATAGTATATTTTATTTGAATGTACTTTTTTTAATGTCATCCTCCAAAGCTCATTCTATATTTCACAGGCCAAGTATGGGGGATTTTTTTCTTCATGTTTCTCACCTGTTACAGAAGACCAGATAGGACACTACATCACAGGAGCTACACATCCTTGTCTGTCTTGGAAGGTTAAAACAGCAGGACATTTGGCTGAAGGTTAAAGCAGTTTTTAGACTGCACCCACAAATAGTGCCTGCAGACTATGATGGGTTTTGGTTCAGGGGATTTTTTTTTGTGTGTGTGTGTGTAATAGTCAACAACACTGAATAAAACTTAAGCAAAAGGGATTTTACTTTTTTAAATTTTACTTTGTTTTTTCTACTGCCAGAAAGTATTTACCTTTATTAACGTTTGCTTCTTTTTTCAAGCAGCTGTGGCAAATTAAAACCTGGAGTAGATTTTGAACTGTGTACTACTTTCTCCAGCATCTAACAGGCAAGAATATGTTCAAACATCCCTGGGTTATCTCATCTAGCAAGACCCACTCAGTGTGAATTGAAAGTCCAAGTAACAAAATATGAGGCTTTTAGCCTACATATAAAACTAAAATTATTTGTAATTAATCATAAGCAAATCAACAGAAATTATTAACATTAGGACATAAATACATTATGTTTTTAAATATGCCAAGTACTTCTGCATGCAAGGCCCTCCATTCACCATGTGACCCTTGGCACAGGTGATGGATCAGAGAATGGCTGAGGGGTGTGAAGATGAGGGTAACTGTAGTGGGCTGTGAGCCACGGCAAATCACATGGCAAAGTTAGGTTTGGTCCCCAGGCTCTGAAGTGCCTCAAAGACTCCCTTTTAAACCTTCTCAAAACAAAAAGGTGATCATTATAAACCTTCTGTCCACGTAAGTTCATTTAGTTCCACTAAATGCCACTGCCAGTCTGCTGGAGACCATACAGTCATGGAAATTCGTCTTGCCAATTGCATTATTTTATTGACATTAACAATATTTAGAAAACAAACAAATAAGGGTAATTATAGACGATCACTATCAATGCATCTTTTTCACAGAAAAAATATGATTGCCTCTAATTTTGTTTGCTCCATCACACAGGCACACTATTAGACCAGAATTTTATAAATTCACTATCTTCCCTCATAAAATTTTGGACACAGCAACACAGTAGACATCAAATCCAACCTTGTCAAATAACACGTCAAGACACAAAAAGTATCTAGGTCCAACAGGTCACTGTTTATATCTCCAGAGAGGATGAGAGGATATTTACAATTAGTAAGCAAGAAGTACATTTAAAAGGAACTTTTACAGTCATCCATGCACTGGGCAGGGATGTGAGAGAAGCAAATTTAAATGTGTTTTGACTTTACAATTATCTTTGCCTTCTACTGACCTAGTTTAAGAAGTGGTTTTACATAGTTTTATCTTCACTGAGAAGCAGACATAAATAAATTATCCATCTCAATTTTGTTGGCATTTTGTTGACTTATGTATGAGATGATGAGATTTGCAATGATACACTCACTGTTCTCTAGCATCTTGGGACAAGTGTTCTTCCAACTGTCTGAATGTCACATGGAGCACATGGAGGGACCTACTCTGTGGAAATGTGTATCTGTATCTTCAAGGGAGATGGTTCTGAGTTGTCAGTATATAAATAGTACTGTAATCTAAATGTTCTTTGTTTGAAGTGCAGTCTCTTTAAGTGACTAGCACTTGTGACTAACAGCAGCAGAGAAGTCAATAGTAACAAAATATCCTGAAATCAATCCAAATAATGCAGAAAAAATATTCTCAAGAGACAACCACCAAATAATATAAAAAGTGTAGGAGAACTGTGATAACACACTTATTCTTTACAGTCAAATTAGGCCTGTCTAACCTGGGATCCTATATTAGAAAAAACAAACAAACAAAAAAGTAAGTATTTTGAGACAAATTAATTAGCATTTCTATGACCATGCTTTCAGTGATATACAAGTGCCCAGAGCCAAACACACTGCATTGACTTGGATTATGACACTGCATATCCACTGCACTCTGACACCCACGTTAAGAAGTCATCCATTGATTTGTTACTGGTTTTTTTCACACAGATCTATGCAAGTACAGCACTCCACTTGAGTGGATCAACTTGTAACACTGAACATTATTCTGGAAATAAAATTAAATCTGCTACTACCCAAAATCTTAGAAGCAAATTCTCCCAAATGTAAAAGATCAATGACATTGGAATCTCAAGTCTCATTACAATGGCTTTGTAATTAGCCTGCAAAAACCTCTCAGAAGCTCTAAGTTGAATATTGTGCAGCTGAGTTTCTCTTCCATGAGGCAAATCCCTGAAACGAACAAATTAGTCACAAGGCCTTTAAGGCAGAAAAGTACGGAAAGCTTCTGTTCTCTCCAACTCTTAACACGAGGGACATCCAAAGAAATTTAAACATTATAAATAGGCAATACTCTATCATACAATTCATAATTAGACAGTGGAACTAACTGCTACAAAATATCATTAAGGCTGAGGACTCAGCAAGGCTGGAAAAAGGATTAGACATTTATATGGTGTAACAAAAATATCCAGAGTTCTAATAATTTTCCAAGATCTATTAAATACCATGTTCCAGAGTTCAACCCAAACTCTAACCAAAGAGAATATAGTTTAGAATCATCACAGAACAGTTTGGGGTAGGAAGGAACCTTAAAGCTCAGCTCATTCCACCCCCTTCCATGGGCAGCGACACCTTCCACTAGACCAGGTTGCTCAGAACTCCATCCAACCTGGTCTTGGAATAGTTGCAGGGATAGGGCATCTACAACTTCTCTGGGTTCCAGTGCCTCACCTCCCTGAGTAAATAATTTCTTCCTCACATCTAATCTAAACCTGCAACTTCTTGCATCCTCCTCTGAAACCCCCACAGTTGATCACTGGGTACTGACATAGCATGGGTTAAGAAATCCAGTCTGTCATGGCAATCCCTTCGCAGTTTTAAACAAAATAAGTAAGTTGATCTGTAGTCTTTGGCTCAAAGCTAATGATGGTGTGTGCAGTCGAAAGAATCTGGGAACTGAGGGGAACGGGAAGCCGAAGCTATACAAAGTGGACTGCAATTACAAGTTTAGGTGTAAACACTATATTGTTCAATAGAATGGAGAACACAAGGGAAAAAAAGTAAGAGTTTCTTTGGCTGTTGTGTTATAGCCTCTTTTAAAAAATTAAAAAGAAAGAAACACAATCCATTAATAGTCAAACATACAAGGGTAAAATGCAATTGACCTCAGAACTGAGAAGACTGTTTAAGTTGAAAAGTTTTTTCTGGCACCACTTCTTCGCTCTTTCCTCCTCTGCAGGCAGCCCTGTCATATCTGTTCCTCTTTCCAGAACGTAAACCGTCCTTGCTTCTCCCTGTCTCAGAGGATGTTCTAACTCTCTAAATCATGTGGCTTTCTTTATGTTTTCCACATGCCTTACCAGCTTCACAAGAGCCAGCCTGTGAGGGGCCCAAGATGTCACTTCACAGAACAGCCAGTGGCTGCAGAAGGCAAAACTCTACAGTAGGAGTGGGTGGGAAAAATCAAAGAGAGAATCTCACTGTAGTCCAGATAATATAAAGCATCAGTCCAATCTTAAAAACACCAGGTCAAAAGGTTTGAAAAGAATATGTGCAATTAAAAATGCGTAATTCCAAATCCATAAACACTAATCTCTGTGTGTTAATAAGCCTGTCTGTAAAATATGAGATAAGGGTCTAATAAATGAAGAAAACACTACATTGATAGTTCCTATAAAACATGGGTCAAAAGACTGACTTTGCGTGTAAATATTTGAACTACATACTGTAAGTAACATTTCAGCCTCTGCATGCAATTATTAAATATTAAGTAAATAGCTATGGATCATATGTACAAAGGTGAATGCAAAATGCAGCAATATTTAAATTAAGATCAAAACAAGAAAGAGCCCTTTGGAGCTCTGGTTTTCTTCTTCAGAGTGTGGTGGATAATAAATATCCAAGAGCTTTCCAAGGCCTCAGAACAGATTGGATCAGTTTCTTTATGTTTCCTTTTGTAATCCTGTCACAGAAGCAAAGTATCAAAAGATACAACCTGCAATTTGGCGGCAAAGAGAAACACTGCACCTCCCTCTAGTCCTTGAAGACCTTTTTTTCCTACCCTCCAAAAAAGCAGAAAGGCAGATCTGACGACTTGCACTGCAGTGTTCAAATCAAGAATTTTATTACCCAATTCACCCTCCTCTACACTGAAAGCTTGGACTAATCCAGCAAGTCAGATACAGCAAGTCACAAACTACGGCATTTTCTCAAAATATTTTGAGAAAACAAAACAAAAAAACCAAAACCAAACAACCAACTTAGGCCAATGAAGGCACTATTTAAAAAGACAAAGCTTGTTTACATTTTTTGTGTAGCTGAAGGTACTTGGTTTTGGATTTCTTGATAAGTAAGAAAGTCAAAAGTCCTTGAATGAACTAGTACAGTGTAAGTAACATTCAGAACATTCTTAGTTGCCCCTTTTTTTCCTCTACAAGTGATTAATTTCGTGAAATAATGCCAATAATTTTTTATAAACTATAATGCAGTCTAAGAATAGGCCCCTGTATAAATTGAACACCGTAGTCACATATTTTGTGGGTAGATTAAGGATAAAACTGCTAGTTCCATGCTGTGCCAGATGAAAAGGAACTGTTTGAGTACTTTAGAGCATGCATATTTAGTAGCTATCCAAATTATTTATAAAACTTCAGGGAAAAAAAAAAATTACTATTTAAGGAAAATAGTACCATTCAGTGAATAAGGAACAAAAAGAAGAAATTCAGGTTTCATTCTCAGCTTCCCAGAGACTAAGCAAATCACTTCTTCCTGGACAATTTCTGTATGTAAAAAATGAAGGTAAAATTTACTAATTTGGTAAAATGCTAAAGAAACTGTACATGAAACATTTTGACATATGAACTAAAAGTCCTTGACATAGGTACTATACAGATTTGCTGAAATTCTGAAAAAATTCAAAATCTCGACAGTATGTTGAGCAGCATGGTATATTTATCCCATTCTATACGTGTCAGCAACACATATATTCAGGTCCATCTCATCACATTTAGCAAAACCCCAAGGAAATAAGGAGGGGAGCTGAATAAGTATGCAGAGCCACAGAAGACTGCCCTGTAGTCAGACAGATACAGTTAACACAAAGCAAGCCTAGTCTTTACTATCTTCAGCCATGCTTTAGACAGTCAGAGACACCCCAGTCATGGGACAATGAAGCAGTGAGATGAAAGAGCTAACTACTGAAGAAAAAGGCTGTAAAGTCTACAAAACAAAATGGGCATTTACTTTAGCATCAGAACATAAATAAGTAGTAATGTTTTAATAAATGATGTAGGTGTAGGGAGCCTCAGCAAGCAGCTCAGCAGTTCCATGTAATACCAGTACTGAGGTCTTCAGAGAGACTTGTCTACATGTTCTTACAGCACTGTGAAATGCAATTCACAATCCCTTTTGACAGCCTCAATTTAGACATACCCACCTTTACAGTAGGGACTGTATGCTACAAATAACTGTCACAACTTATTGAAGAGACCTCCTAAGAAACACAAAAGAGATGCAAAAGAAATGAAGAACAAAGGTTTGCCCTAAAAATGAAACTCATTACCAACTTTTCTAAAAGTGAAACACTGTCTTTCAACGGACCTCAGTGGAAAGCCTAATTAACTCAAAAACTTGCCACTCAGAAATATTTCTATTGTTATTAATAATGAAAAAATACATTCCAAAAATGCTACAAAGTCACAGTCCTGTAGCAAACCATTAACCAAGTATAAAATAACATGGCCAACACCATATATTTACATTTCAAGAACAAATAAATATAAGCTGATACATAGTATCAGATTTTACAATGAAAGCAGGAATATTCCTGCTATTACTTATTAATCCAGAAATTATTTACCAGTTCTTTCAGTTGTTCAGAAAAGGGCACTGCCCTTTCCCTGTATATCTAAGACACATTGGATATAACTGGAGATGGAGCTACAGATCTTTACACTGATGAGTGCAGAAGCATAGAAAATAGCCAGCACTCTTGTTTACTAGAACAGTTCTTACCAGTTCTTACTATTTTGTCTATTTGAACAATTGTCCAGGGAGCTCCTTATCTGCTTCACAATCTGCCCAGAATATCTTTCTCTTCCAACGAGCTGAAACCTGCTCTTCACCCACATAGATAGATGCAGCAGTTGTTCATTGATTCTGAAAATGTTAAAATGGTTGGGCTTTTCCCAATTAGGTTGGGAAAGGAGAAACACATGAAATGAGAATCTTTTTTGTACCAAGTATTATCATGAAGTCTAGATAACATAATATCTTATCAGAAAAATACTGTAAAGTGAGTAAAATTACATTAGGAGAACCAAAGAGAATAGAAACAGAAATGGACTGGTCCTCCCACTTTCCAGAGGACAGATGACGAACACAACTTCAGCCTTGCCACTCTTGGTACTAGCAGATGTGGCTAGAACACATGGAAAAGGAACTGGATATCTCTGCAACTCAGTGCACTGGGCATGGTGCAATCCTGTTTTCCAGGGCACACTTATGCACTTCAAGAAGAGTTCAGCTCCAACTTCTCCGTACTTCACATTCGGTGGTTGCAGACAGTCCTCTCTTCTTCAAGCTGAATGAGTCCAGGTCCCTCAGCTTCCCCTTTCACATCACTCAGGAAGCCTGAGGCTTGCTTGGGACTGGCTTAGTGGCACTCTGCCAGACTCACTATGACTCTGTTAAAGTCTTTCTTGCACTGTGGACTTCAATGCTGGACACAATATTCCAGATGTGATCTCAAATGACAGCCAGAGCATAAGAATCACTTTCCACCACCTGATGGCTATGCTGTTGCCAACACAGCCCAGCATGCAAACAGCCCTCTTTGTTGCAAGGACACACTGCAACCTTCAACCTATCCCCAACCAGAAGCACAAGCCCTTTTCTGCAAAGCTGATTTATAGAAAGTCAGAGCCCAGAGTTTATTTCATTCGAAACATGGAATTCTGCATTTACCTTGCTTCATCAGGTTCCTATAAGCTCATTTATCCATTCTGAGTAGGTCCCACTCAAAGGCAGCCCAGCCCTCCAGTGCACTGACTGCCCCTATAAAGTTGCTGTCATCCATGGACCTGCTGAGAATGCAGCTAAATTAACAGTGTTAAATCCATCTGCTAAATTAACAGTGAAACGGAGAAATCTAAAAAGCATGATAATCTAGAATGGCCATCTCCACACTACTGCAGAAGAAGGAACACACAGTGGCATATTTTAGGAGACTAAGAGTCTATCAGTCCCAAGTATTTGCTGCATCTTCATAAAACAGCCTATGTTCTATATACCAAACTTGACAGAAGGACTGACTTTACATGGATATGTTCTACATACCCATGTAAAGTGAAGTCAGTGATGATTTAAGATAATATGATGGATTGTAAACAACTGCAGTCCAGGAGCTGGGATAAGTTTGCTTCCACCAATTTACTGATCAGAGTTGCAAACCTCTTAAAATTGCCAGAGCTTATTTGCCAATACTTCAAGGAAAAAAACTACCAACAAGCTGTTCCTGCAAGCATCTTTCAAAGTGAATATCCATCTGACAAAATGCATTGCTGTTAATGTTCAGGAGAGTTTGTTACAATTTCTTGCAGATCTTAACCATCTTTGACTGTCTTTGACTTTTGATTTACCTCAATAAGGGAATAACAAGGTATTTTTGCCCTTAATAGGAACTGAACTAAATCTGGAGCCTGATTTTCTTTTTTAGAATATCATATGGCCTTAAGAAGCGGAAAGATTTAAAGATGTTATGCCTCCAAGAGCTCTATGTTCATACTGAGACAAGAAACATCAGTGAGCTACACAAAATAGATTTTAATGCCAAATCAATCTCACCAAGAGTCATGCAAAGAGAGTTGCATGACCAATGCATTTTCTTTGGAATTATTCCAACAGAGGAAACAAGAGGAAAGTGAAAAAGCCAATTTCTATCCACAAGATTTTTCCAGCCATCTCCTACAAAATATTTCTCTAAATAGAAATAAATCCAGACTACAGCACTATGACAAGTGACAGTCAACTGGAATAGCAGAGGGGGGCCTTTTTTAACATGCCAAAGATGAGCTATCAAGCCCAGTAGCTAGAGACTGACTGAAGAAAAATGTCCACGTTTCTAATCAATACTGCTTGCAAATTCTGTGTTTGATTGACAAGGAGAAAGGGAAGGCAAGAGAGGACAGCCCATGGTCTCAAGTCCCTGAGGGAGGGGAATAACAGCTAAAGTTACACATCTGTAATCAGTCACTGTGGGGAGAGAGGAAAGGTGAAGGCCAAGGTATCCAGCTTGCCTGCCTTCCAGCACACAATAGCTGTCTCAGTTTGAAGGCTGTTTTTCTGAGGACCCCACAGTCAATGGCAAGACCAGGCTTCTCTGATCCATTCTCTGCCCCTGACTAAAATAAGCTCTTGTTTTGTCCTACCTTTGGAAGGGAACCGCACTTCTCCCCTGGCATTGTATTATGTCTTTAGTGCCTAATTGAAATACTTTAGGCATAGGATTAAAGATAACAGCCGCGAATAATTTTCTCTTTGCTGCTTCTGCTGGAAACTCTATATCAGGCACCTGGGTGGGGAGGAGAAGGCAACAGGACAAAGAGATTGAAGCAATATGATCAAGAAACAAAAGGATCACCAAATACCAAATGCATGATTAAAATCCAAAACCATGAATGGACCTGGAGGCAAGCCACCAGTACCTCCAAGTGAGAGCAGTGGTGAGTCACCAAAAGGCTTATATTCCTTCTGCCCACATTCTATGTGCATCTCCTTTTCCTAATTTCTGCCTAAATATCTTCTGCTGCCTGTAATGAGCACAGTTCCTGTTCCTATAAAGCACAAACACTTCTTAGACTAGGCTATCAGCAATCCATAACAGGCAGATATCTCAGCGTCTGCAAGACTGTGCTTTTAAAGATCTGACAAGGAATAATATCTGAACTTAGGTGGTAATTAAACTGTCGGAGCAATGCTAAGAACAGATACATTATCTTTTAATATCAGAAATGAAGCACTATTAGAGAACACAAAAGCACCTCTCCACACAGGAAACATACAAAATGGATCCTTCTCTTGCTGCTGGGAGCTCCACAGATATTCATATGTTTGATCACATATTTGACATCACACTATTGCTCCTACTGACTACTGCCAGCTTTCCTGGGCAATCATGCTTGTATAAATTCAAATCTCTCATGCAACTTTAAAGGACTTCCAGAAAAAAATACCGCTATTGGCCATTTATTATATAATGATTCATGGTAATATTTTTTGAATGCTACATTGAGTGTCTAGTCCGGGGAGACAGCAGGGAAGAAAAACCAAGAGAGTTAAAACTGAACTAAGTAGAATACTGTGCTAATGGNACATTTTATGTTCTGTGGCTTAAGAGATTACTGGGTTACAGGTTATAAAAAAAATCAAAATCATCTGTAGAACCATCATTTTCTGTCACATGCAATATTTTCATGATTAGTGAACACAAAACATTTAAGATAGAAATTTAGAAAGCTGTACAAGGAATAAAAATACAGATATATTTGAGAGGAACAGAGACTGACGAATTTGACTCTTTGAAATACCCAGTAATGTCATAAAAGTAGACACAGCCTGTAAATGTTAGCTCTCTAACTGATGCTCAAAATGTTTCAGTATCTGGTATTACACTATTTATATATTTTCTTGCTGCCAATTTAACTCTCAACTGTATCAACACCTCCATATCTGCTGAGGCAAGGAACTTTGGAGTACATTCATGCTATTTGTAAGGCTTTCTAAAAATCATAATTTCCTGTATTTTTCCCAGACTTCATCGTACAGCACAAATAACCCACCATCATGGGAAACAGACAAAATGGATACTCTTTTCTTCCTGCTGGGAGCCCAGGCACACTTTTGGTTGTGCATTCAGCATGTGCACAACCACTTCTACTGACGAACTCAATGATTCTATATGCTCCATAGCTATTGTTTTTTTCTTTAGATCACTTACCAACAAAATAATTGCACATATTGGAAACATCTTCATCCAACAAAATAAATTCTTACTCATATAAAAATAGACTGACAGAAAATATCTAAGTATTCTGATACATTAGCTATGGCCAGAGTAAAATCTAGAGAACTGCCCACAGAAGATCACCTTCTGCTGCCCACTTTTCTAATTGAATAATTAGCTCAAAAGTGGTAGACAACCATAGTTTAAACCCTAATGATGCCTGTTTTGTACCCTACAGCATCTTCTGTTTCCCCTATAAAACAAAGCCAGACCTAAAATCTCTGTAAGAACTGTCAGAAGCTGAATATGAAATAGCACATGGGCAGTAAAGTATACAAATTAGAAAGCACCAAACCCAATACTCTTTGGGTGAAATTACAACCACTCTGAGGATGGCTAGCAGGTGAGATGATCACAGGATTTCCTTCAGCTTTGAGTCTATGAATTTGTGCCTATTTCTGCCTATTTCTATGAACATATTATGATCTTAAGTTACAAGTATCATACACTATTTTTCCCCATCCGCTCTACACAGGAGACACAGCAAAGCAAAGGAGCAAAGGAGACTGCCACCAGCAGAATTCCTACTTCATTTACCGCAAAAACTGAAGCCCTCATTCAAGTTAAAAAAGAAATTTTAAAAAAATGTTGCTGATAATTCACAGTCTTGCCCCTACCTCTCAGGGGCCATCTTCTACCCAACACTTTTTCTTTCATCTTGAAATTATTATAGCCAAAACCAAAATCCTGATCTTTCTTTTGAAGTTCTACCTTCTGTTTTACCACCAGTCTCTGCTACTTACGGATTTCATTACCCACGGTTGAGTTCCTTCACTGGGAATTGGTTCTTACTCCTTTTTCTTTTTTCCCTACAGCAGCAGCTAAGAGCTACATATTTTAATTCTCAAAAACAGCACATGTATACAAATGATACAATAGGAAACAGATGATTAAATAATTCATTTTTTGAAGTTGGTATCTCTCATTTTAGCCTGCCACCTTCAGTGGGGCTAAGAATCATGTCTTTATATGTGTTGCATCAGTGAACAGGAAAACAGTTTCAAAAAGATGTTTGGCTACCATAATAATGCACGTATTTTATACAGGATTAAGCCTGGAATTAGTAAGAACTATAATAACGAGCACTATTATTCTGAAATGTCATAATAAATTTCCAGATGCCACTTGTTATCAGATCCTGTTCAGCAGAACTTAATATTGTAAGCATCTCCCAGAGAAGGAACAGAGGTCACTGACTGATGCCTGTTTCATCAAGGGTGTTGAAAGCCTTTGGTACCTTCTGTTATTCAAGAAATGATCTCTTCTTCTTTTGCTATAGGAAGTCAATATGCACTTTAATAAATGCAGGTAAACTAACAGCCAAAACTTGAGCAGGAAGCATAGTTAGCTCAATATAAGTCATCACTGACAACAGAAAAAATACAGAAACCCAGGTTTAAAAGAAAATCATCTGAGCCTCATGGCATAACAACCTACGTTTTTTCCTACTAAGTTGAATCTTGGTTTTTTGAGTATTGATCCCTGATATGATCAAGCAAACACAAAAAAAAAAAAAAAAAAAAAAACAAAAAAAAAAAAACCTCTGAAGCAAGTGGAAATAGGTGAAACTCTTACAAAATGTTCAAAAATAAACCTTCATGTGTGACCATGAAGAGTTTGTTACCTTTAAACACAGGGAACATCTGTCTGTCTTCCACAAACAACACAAGGATGTAGACATTACAGAAATACAGTTGCATTTCACCTGGCAGCTTGATGCAGCGTACTTGCACATGACAACACATTGATTTTACTTCTACCTCCATGCAGACATCTACGTAAAGAAATCCATTAGGCAGACAGTTCTCATCTCTATTGACTGACAGAGTGACAATCGAATACTTTTCACCTTCCAAACTGACTGACAGCTAGACACTTAAACAAGCCTTCAAGTTGCAATAATAGTATGAAACACTTTCAATTACCTGAATCAAACAAATCCATGATCCCACTAGTTGAATGTATTTTTCTGTCTGCTGCTATGCCTGGCTTGGTTTACACTATTGTTTAGGCAATTCAGACCCTTAACAAGAATGCTGCAAACAAACAGCAGCCCAGGGTTTTTAAACAACGAATTACACAAGTAGTTTTGCTATACACATCTTTGTCACCAAAAAGAAGAAAAAAAAAAAAAAATGCAGCCAGCCTTTGGAATCACTTCCTTTTTAGGCTAGAAATTAAGCAAATCTCTTAAACTTAAAAAAAAATGCATGGGAAACCGCTACATCATTAGATAAGTGTCTTTCTAATACTAGTAAATGTTAAATGCCAGCCTGTCTTTAAAAGGTGAATATTTGTTGCGTTTTTTTAGTCAGTGAAATCGTAACAAACAGTGTTTTAATTCTGGGGCTAAATATATGAACAATTTGGCCAGTTTTCTAATCCAAATTACAGGTATTTTTCTAATACAAATTTTAATGAATTAAATTCTCTCCATTAAAATCGGAATTTATTTAGGGCATATTAATGAACAACTGAATTTGACAGAGAAACAACAAATTTATTTTTTCAGATACGACAGCTCAAAAACAATCAAAACCATATATATTTGCATTTTACAATTTCTAGAATTAATAACTAAGGTTGAAAGTATCTAATGTTCTGTAGATATCAATATGTGTTGCTGCAAGACATTCAGCATGATCAGACTGAAATATCTAAATGAACATGCTTATGAGTTAAACATATACACTGCATAACAGGCAAACAAGTAGGATCAGGGTGCGCTCTAATGTACTGTAATTGGGTTGACAGAAATAAAAGGAAAAGTCAGAGTCCATCAAGAACTGTTCAGTAAAAAACACACAAAAAGCAAAAGATTGTCTTTACAATTGAACAGTTGCATCAAAAATGGTCAAAGCATTTTAAAAGACATAGTTTTAGGTTCTGAGAAAACAAGAACTGAAAATAAACCACGTTTCCATACATTTCCCTTATAAAAACTGGCTTTTAAGCCATGTTATGTCTAAGGAGGTTGAGTGCAGCTACTAACTTTTACCCTCGCTCTCTATGCACTGCTTGTTTTGTTTGGAATCCAGGCAGGTAACAGACAATCTTTACAAAAGCCCATTGCTGCTTTGCAAGCACCATCACAGCTTAAATGTACACAACCACAAAAACTGAAAATACTCACTTTTGTTTTTGCAAACAATGACCACACCTTAAAATATTTTTTTTTAAAAAGCGAAAACAATGACCCCCAAACAAGCAAACAAAAGAACCGCAACCAACCCCCCAAGACCCCACCCTCTGAATTTAGCAAATAAGTTTACACTAAATCCACAGAATTTGAAATCACACATGGCATTCTGTTGCTATTATGAAAATAATATTTTAAAAGGTTTTGAAAATAATGTCACAACACCAGTTTTACAGTACTAATAATTTAAAGGATATGTAAGAACATGTTTTATCAGTTTGTCTCTTAGAAAGAAATTAAGTAATTAGCAAGAAGGCAATTACTTGAAAATTATAATACTTGTTTAAGGTTACTGTGCTTAGCGTTCCTTTTTTTTTTTTTTAATCAGTCAATACTATTTGAAGGCATCAATATAGAATTTACTGTGCACACAACATAAAACGACTCTTTCAGAAGAGACTTGCTGTTGCACACTATACAGCAAATTGATTTTCTGAAAAGGAATGCAGCCTGTACTTAACCTAACAGTGTAACCTTGTTGTACTACATGAAAAGGGATCATGCATATTGATTTCTTTATTACAATTCCTCTTGTGATCAGTAAACATTCGTAAACCCTTTTTCTTGGAAAGAAAAAAATCTACTTTGAAATTTGCAAATAAAAACAGGCTTCAATTTTCAATTCTGAAAATGTTCTTCTCTCTACAGGGAGACAGAAGCCAGAACGTTCTTGTTTTCTTTGCCTGTATTTCAGGGGTAGATTTTTTTCCAAGTTGCAGAAAGCAAGCAAACCAGAATTGATGCCACTGACAAATGCCTGGTTTTGATAAACTTAGAAAGTTTTTCTTAAAAAAACAAAAGGTTATATTCTTGACATACATATTCACTATCCTTTAAAAATAATGGCTTGCATAGAAAAAGAGCAAAACAGAGAAAATAAAGGCACTAACAGAGGGGGAAAAGTGAATGACTCCGTACAGTATCTATCCTGATAAGACTAAACTACAACAGCAACAGAACACAAATTTTCTACTGCTTTCTTTTGAACACAATTAAACTTCAGAGTCTGTTAAGATGTAGTTTCTGGAATCGATGCAAGCAATTAAAAAATTTCAACCAGAATGTTTTGTGAGGCGTAATTACTATAAGGTCACTAGATATTATTTGGAGTCAGTTTAGTTTATCACATTACGACATGACAGGACATGAGGCAAAAATTATAAATTCCTTCCCTAAATCTGTCCTTTTCTGATTTAGATGGATGAAGAATAATTAACTCTTAATTATTCAGATGACTTCAAGGCAGTTTCAGGATTCAGTAAAGAATGCAGTCATTTTAACCAAGGAAAGCAGTCTCCTATCATTTATCAAATCTTGCAACTTGACCAATGATGAATAAAAAAATCTATGTTTACCCATAGCCCTAACTGCTACCTTAGAGGTTGTTAAGCAACAAAATTTCCTTTAAATTCTACCATATGCAAATTATCAGATGCAATTTGCATTTTAAAGTATTTAACTCTACATATTTATTGGATTTTGAGGCCATGCTGATCATTGATTTATGTGCTTCTGGCAATCATATTTCCATATTTGTATGATTTTGATGACAGTAATAATTCAAATATGCAGAAAGTTGTTCTTTGAACAATATCTTTAATTACGTCCTCAAAGCATCATTGTTTTGCCTGGTGTCCTGACAAAAATGGTTTGAAATGAGAAATGGCATTATGATCCAAAATGCACAGAAGTACATTTGTCCTTTGCTGTCGAGTACCAAATGCACAGAAATGACTTTTCATGTTAACCAATCCTCAGCCCTAACCAGTCTGCAAAGCCCAGCAACCTTGCACGTAAATACTTTATTAATTCTGACACACTTTCACGACAAATTCAATCACAGTTCATAAGATTTCTGTTCAAAATGCAAAACCTGCCCCATTTACTTTGCCGCTAACTCAGAAAGTTTTTCTGCCACATTTTTTTATTAGAGTTGTCACAAATTATGTGCACTCTTATGAAAGCTATCAAGAACTGTAATCATTAAAAGATCCACAAATATTTTGCCCATTTACTTCTCAAATACAACCATCAACCATGTCTTCTGTCACCACTATCGGAACAGTTTGTTTTAATACAAGTTTGGTCACTGGAACATATGTATAAACTTTTTAGAATAATTGTTCACTCATGTACAAATATACAAGAGTAATGCATTAGCCTACACGATGAACTTGTGTTTTAGTTAAGCATTCCTATTTATACTAATGTTCATTTAAATATTGTGCAAAAGTCAAATATTATCAGAATAATATAACATTTTATTTTAGTGCGGCATAGATTTACTAGTTTGCTGTTTCCATAAGTAGTGTTCTACATAATACTCTTGCTGCCTTGTTCAGGGACAATCTAATATTTAAAATAAAATAAACAACAGACCCTTTTTCAAGTTATATATAATTTAAGAAGACTCTGTTTCTTTTAAAAAATGCATAAGTAGTTCCATAAATAGAGTAGAAATTAACCTAAATTTATCAACATTTTTCCATCTGTAAAACACACAATATTAAATTCTTATGAAATCATTAGGCATACAGTTTGCTTACTCGGAACCAAAACATACTGCAGCATAAATGGGTGGTTTGCTCTCTGAATTTTTTTAAAGTATGATTTACAGAAAGAACCTCTTTTGTATATTCCATCCTGCCAGAGAGGCAAAAGCAATAATAAAGGTATGTAGCAACTGTGATGATCGTTAAAAAGTAAAAGCAAAACCAAAGTGGAAACCCTCTACTCTCCACAATTGTGGAATATTTTTTGGCCTGAAATACCTCAAAACAATAGTTTTTCTTCAGAAAGAGTTGAATATTTTATTTATAGATGTTGAACACAAATTTAGTGCACACTATAACTGTATAAAGCTCTGCTTTATTTTTTATGAGAGCACCCCAGGCAAGCAAACATATAATGTAGACCTGATGTCAGCCACCCTAGTATTCTCGTTACAATTTTTTTTTTAAATTCCCCAGGTGGAAGCAAAGAATTCACAAGCTTGTTACATCTACTACTTCTGTCATTTAAATATAAGCTCCTCAGATCAGTAAATATAAGGAAAGGGGTGTAATTTTGTTTGTGTCATCCTTTAAAGGGATGTTTTGTTAAATACCATGGTACCACCACCTTACCGAATCAACTCTCTGAACTACCAAAATGCATTTTAAAGGCAGTTGCACTTTTACATGATTCTTGAGCCACTGTAATGTCAATATCTCATCTCCTTCCAAGCAAGCACAATGTTGGTGAAATACATGACATTTGCTGACCAACCTTTAAGAAAATAATTAGATAAAGACAAGCTGCTGTTTTTCAGCCCTTATCAGATTAAAAATGTTTACCTGTTTAGCAGACAGGTATGCGGCACTTACCATACAAATTATACAAATAAATTGATGATTAACTAAATGTGTTAGCAGTATTACGAGTAAACACAAAATCTGAGCAAAAATAATTCATGTCTGCTTATAAAAGGGTTCCATGTCTTATCTTTAAATCCTTCTAAAGATCATAGAGACAAACGCCTTTGTAATGTTTGAGTCTATTTACAGCACATAAGTGCTGCAGCTGGGAGTGAACTTAAACCAGCTTTTTCACAGGGAAAGCGGAAAAATTAATTGGAGCCTCTCCCTCCGACACTCCCTAGCGGCTGAGCGCGGAGGGGCACCGGCCCCGGCCCCGGCCCCAGCCCCAGCCCCGGCCCCGGCAGGTTTGGGAGGCGAGAGAGGCAGCGCCGGGAACAGCAGGCGCCAGCCCGGCATCCATCCCGGCGTGTGACAGCCCCGTGCCCCTGCGCCCCGGCACTCCGAAGGCAGTCAGGACACGATTTCGGAGTCCTGATGCTCTGTGTCTCGGCGTTCTCCCATTTACGCTAAACTTTTCACATCTGTGCACACGTGTGTGTGTGTGCGTGCATGTCTGCGCGTGAGTAAATCATCTAAAGGTTAAGGAAAAGACACATAACAATTCAGATGAAATTAAATTCCAGAAAGGAGGGGGAGGAAAATAATGTCCACTTCACTGTGACTAGCGAATCGTTTGTGGAAATGCTTAATCTAGGAAGCATATTACACAAAAACAACAAGGAATACGCTTAATAAATCTCTACCTTCTTCCTAAATAATTAGGTAAACAAATTCTGAAGGGGTTTCCAAGAAATTCAAGTATGTGATTAGACACAAGTTTATATGACCAGAAACACACTCTAGCAAACACTGTTTATTATGTCACAGTCCATTCTTAGAAACACAATTGATACCTTAGTAATTTTTCTCCTTTTCCCCCCCACCCTTCTTTCTTTCCTTCCTACAGCCCATTAAAGTGCTCCAGGGACTTATTATTGTGCATCCCTTGTCCTGACCATAATTGCCCTCCAGGTACAATCCTTCTCATGACTGAAATGCCCTAAACACAGCCAGGTGCTCTCTAGGGCAGCCAATGTGTTTTCACAGTGTGAGGATCGAGTGCTGGACATGTCCCAGTTCCACAAACACCAGAGGGGACAGAACCAACACTGTTTACCTTATTAAAATCTGTAATTCTTGATGAACTTCTTGTATATGCTCTCAAGAAGGGGTCAAATACATTTTCCTCTCAGAGGACGAACTCATTTAATGAATCATGTGGCTACAATAAAAATTTAAACATAGAAGAAAGCTGAGATTTAACATACATAATCCAAAATACTCAATTTTAGAACTTAAGAATAACACAGCATCCATTCATTTTCTAGAATATTTAACCCAGCATTAAACTGTAAAACTATTTTGTAAACACATTAAATTTTGGCCCTTAAGACTACAACATTGTAACTAAATGGGTAAATGAAAAATATTTTAGTTACAGCTAAGGCCTCTCAATATATTTCAAGGATAATGAATGAATCCCTAAATCGATACCATAAAATATAAAGAATTTATAAATAATTAAGACATTTATCTTCATGGTAGAGAATAAAGTTATTGTATGTAGTTTAGATATGAAAATGAAATTCCTGTATAAAACTGCTACCATTTTTATCATTTGTAGAGCTCAGTAGCACTGCTTATTAATAATAGATTAAGCAGTTGTAGCCAGCTATATAAATTGGCAGTTGATTGCAAAGGGACCTAAAACTGCAATAGCACAGCATAGCAGTTAATGCAAAAAATGGCCCTTTCATTTGTAAAATAACAAAAACCTGCACCTTAAATTGCTGTGCTCAGCTTGTAGCTGTTGTAAGGCAAAAATGAAAGGATCAGGATAAAATTAAAGCGATATGGTAGTAGCATTTACCAGCAAATATGATTACAAATAAAAGTCAGTTTCAACACTTCCTTCTCATTGAAAATTAAAGCAAAATATTCACTAGTTTATATGACAAATTCAGAACCACTCGATCTGAGAAAGTCAAAAGGCATACCTAATATTTCAATGTTGTACTGTGAACTACTTCATACAGTACAAATGAGTAATGTACCTTTGAAAGAACTCCACTCTTCGAACTGCTAATGAGTACCTTTTCAGAAGCAAGCTGCTTTTCCAGGGGCTTAAAAGAAATTCCTTTGTATCAACTTAGTTGTATGCAAATTAGGTTTAAAAAAAGAAAGACCTGGATGGGAACTGAGAGTAATGAAACACTGCAATGTACAACACAGATGAAATGCAAAGGTAAACATACTTTTGTATGTGTTAGTCACTGCTTCATCCTTAGAACTGAAAAAGCTTACTAGAAAACATCTGCTTCTATAAAAGCTAAAGTCAACTTGGCAAAAGCAAGTGCTAAATGGCCAGTTTCCATTTAAAATGCCTAAACCCTGGAACAAAATTAGAAGAACGTTGAGACTCTGAAAGTATCCACTTTTATGAAAGTAACATATAACTTTTCAGCGATTGAGTTCCTCAGTGTTTAGATAGTATAAGCATTCTTCCAATCAGGCACAATTAGAAATACCAGAAAACTGCAAGAGATATATGAGTCATTTTTGACACAAACTCTCAGCCAACAGGAAAAAAAATATTATATTTTCCAGTTTGAAAAAGGTGTACATCGAAAAATAGTTAATAGTGCATGACTAAGCACATGAAATAAGAAAAATGTACAGGTCAACTCATTTATAGTAATTCAACCTTCATCTTCTGATTTACTTACTGTAAAAAATCTATTATAGCCACAATTTTGTAGTGAACTGTAGCCATCTACTGGAATGAACAGATAAAGCAAATGTTTAAGACAATGTTCTTCCCCAGGAATTCAGTTTGCTCTGACTGCTCTAGTACACGCCAGAAAAATGCATGGTGTTAGATGCTATTAATACTGGAAAAGGAACACCTCTCCAAGCCAGTGCATGCTAAACAATATCAAAAATACACTCACTCATTTGCCAAGCACATTTAGAAAAAAATGCAGTATTTCTTACAATAGCAATGTATAGATTGTTTGCTATAAATGGTGAAATTTTATCTTACAGTCACCGAGTTTACATTTTCAAAAGCATTTAATAGCAAGTATTTCAGGTGAAACAAAGTACTACTTATTGAATATTAATTTTAAAGCAAATTAAATACATTCAGTACATTACTATAGGACAGTGTTTTTCGTTAATCATCATCAACATGTAACACAGTTCTAATAGCTTAGTTTTATTAAAACAAACAAACAAACAAACAAACAAACAAAACACAAAAAAAAAAAAAAAAAAAAAAAATAAAAATCAACTCATTCCAAACTCTNNAAACAAAAAAAAAAAAAACAAAAAAAAAAAAAAAAAAAAGAAGAAAGATCAACTCATGCCAAAGTCTGCTGCTGATGTGAATCATGAGAGCTTATCCCAATACTTATGGCAATATTCTGAGCAAAGGAACTCTGGCTACATCTAACTCTCGTGAGATAAGGATTAATATTCCTAGAGGAATTAATTCAACCTATGTTCAGCTTTTAAGTACATATTCTAAGACACCTCAAATCCTATCAGGAAAGGAATGCATGTTGAAGGGATAAGAGGCACCTGTAGTAAAATCCAAACCCATTATGGAGGGAAAACAACCTGCAGAAAGAGATGACAGTATTAGATAGCACCTCTAAAGGTAACTCTTGGGAGACTGAGCAAGATCTCCTCTGGCTCAGAGGAAGGGACTGAGTAGGAAAGCATGTCCACCCCTTCTAGAGGTTGTTCCATTGACAAGCATCATGGTGATGGGTCCTTGTATCTCCAAGACCCATTACCATGGCTGCAATAACATCACTGCTCACAGTATGTTCTCATCACTACTTAGAGTGTGTTCACTATGGGTCGTGCAGGGTCCAAGGATGGTAATTCAGTGCCAGGCTGAAGGTATTCAGATATGTCATCAGATGTAAAGATGCTGATAAAATTGCTGAGTGGGGAAAGGGGAAACCAGCCACAACAAGACCCTGCTGTCCCACTCTTAATGCAGTTTCTGGCCAATTTAATTGTCATTATGAGGGGACTCATTACCCTCTGTCCTCTAGGCATTTTGGCCCTATAAAAGCAACATCGGTCTCTTCCAGACAATTCAAGGGTCCTAAGGCACTCAGTCCATGCTATGCATAAATACAGCAGAAATATATTTTCTGTTGCATTAGGGCCCTAAAACAGACATGAGAGATTTAAGATTTAATGCCTGCCTTGACTAAAACTAGCCCATCAAAGTAAGGTACAATTTTTAATCAGTATAGAAGAAGGGTAATTCTAGAGGATTGGCAGCATAATAGTCTATATTTTTAACCTTATATGGTGCTTCTGGAACTGTTTCCTTGAGAAGTTTCCTTCTGAACTGTTTCCTTCCTGTCAAATACAGCTGGGAAGAGAAGTGGAGAATACTGACAGAATACAAAGAACAACAAAGAATGTACACACATACACAACCACATGTACACAGTATGCCCTACAAAATGGGAGAGTGACTAGAAAATCTTTATCCATGATTAACCCCTATATAACTCAGCCTCTATGGCTCAGAGGAGGCTAGTACAGTATAACACAAAAATTATTACACAGAACAAGTCAGCAGATCTCTGTAGTCAGAAGGATGGTAAGATCTCCTCAATTGTGCCTGAAATTTCACAAATATGTTAGAAAATCTCCTCCACCATATTTACTGAAAGACTAGCAATGCCAGGTGCGAAAATCAACTGTTCTTCTCAAAAAAAAATAAATTATGCTTTCTAACCTGAGAAGATCAGCAGCATTCAATTATTAAAAAAAATAACACACAAATCAAAAAAAAAACCAAACCACAAAAACATAAAAACTCAGCTCTGCACTCCTCACTATTAGGGAAGTGTACTCAGCTACTGTTCAGTACGATCCCTCTTACAGCTTTCCCGAAATAACCGGTACATCCAGGTCTGAAGGTTTGAGGAATTATAGTAAAACAAAATGCACTGATTGCTGGATTCAACCCTATGTTGATAAAACCATACTGAATCTGTTGGTGATATGAATTCAAAAATTCTTGTAATATATGCTACTATTCAATGAATCATTAAAAAAAAGAAAAAACAAAACAAAAAAAAACCCTGTCAAAAGCACAAAACAAAATTCCCAAATCAGGTCAATGCAAGGCATAAGTTTAAGATACAGCAATGATAAATAACTGCAGCTCTATAGAGACATGAACTCCCTATAGCATTTTGGATACTATACTACTAGATAGAACAGTTTTTTCTTTTATTTTTCTCCTCCTTCTCCCAAATCACTATCAGCAGTTTTTATACAAGACATCTCAGTGAGATAACTGGTTATGGAATCAATAAATGATATGACAGTTCATCCAGTCTGTATTGCGCTATGTGAAAAGCAGTGCCCTCCTTGTTAAGGTTCAATATTAAAAGATATGCCTGAAATACAAAAGGCTGCTGAACAAACAACATTGAATGTCAAACAATTGACCATTTCTCACAAATTTTCAAAACCTGCTGAAGAAAATAACTGTGTATAGACAGCAACAACATTTAGAATTGCCTTTACCTTTTACCAACCATCATAAATTTGGAGGGTGAAAGCTTGGTGCTACTCAAGTCAATTGCACCATGTCCTTTGATGAAAGTGCCAAAGGATTCTGCAGTTTTACTGGCATTTTAAAAACATCTACATAATTCTAAATAATTTTAAAAGACAAGTTTGTGCTATGCTACAACCACTTAAATATAATCAACTGTCATTTTTATGTGTACTACAGGAACCAATAAAACCTGGTTTAATTCATTAAATTACACTGAATTAACATGTGGCAATTACTGCAGTCATGGCATCCACACACCATCCAAAAAAGAGGAGGATGGACAGATAGATATAGAAGCACAAGTCTTACGGAAGCTACGCAGCCATTCCCTGTGTAGGGCTTTTAATGGCCTATTTCACAGAACAGTCTCTTGGAAATAAACTCAACCTGTCACTACGAGGCAAACCAACATGCTGATTATACTAAAATTATGAATCTCTTTCTGAACCGCAATGTTATTCAAATCCCTTCCTCGATCCCCTTCCCGCTCTATAAGGCTCAACAAGCTGGAACAATAATGTGCTGAGCCACCGCAGCGAGGTCGCTTGTGTGAGATTCTATTCATCTTTTATACAACTGTGTGTACAGGCTTCTCAACAAACGAAGCCCCATAAAACCTGATCCGCTGCACTATCAGCTACATCTCGTACATTAAAAGGGAGGTCACTCGCCTTATCTTTTCCCCCCCAAATCCGTCCAAGTTTTTTGTTCCTCCATCCAAATCACTCCCAATGCTTTGAGCTAACTACTTTTGTTTTCAGCAATTATTTTNCGCTGCCCTCTGCTGGCCGCAGCGCCGCCACCGCACGGCCCCGGCCCTCCGCCAGGCAGCCGGCCTGCCTTTCCCGCAGCTCCAATGGGAAAAAAACAGGGCGCGCTGGGCTCGCCGCAGAAGTCTAGAGACCTCTCTCACGAATCTGTTTTGTGGGTTTGGCTTTTTACAGCCACTTTGAAGGAACCTGGCTCTATTACTTTTTACAAAGTGCATGAATATGAAATTGATGGAATATTCACTATTTCTTGAGGAAAGCGTGCCCATATTAAGCATTGTTCCAGTATTCAAAACCATTCTCAAAGCAGGGGTAGATGGCAATAGACTGGACACTTAAGCAGTACAGTAAAATGGTACTTAAACTTTGATCTTTACACATTTTTTCAACTCCATTTCAGAGTGCTCTCCTACATTGCTGCTTTCAATATCTAATCGTTCCAAAAGCTCCTTTAAGAGAAAAAAAAAA
>VXBB01012047.1:1264559-1308360 GCA_013399915.1 Illadopsis cleaveri
CAAACATATTTTTGAGGATCACTTGGTTTCTAATACAAGACAAAGTGAAAGCTGGTTTTGACAAGCCTACTTGCTTTATATGTACCTCATACAGTCTAAATTATACCATTTCTAAGCACAGTAAGCTAGAGAAATGGTGCTATCAGGGATGGCAACCTAGTTTTTTCTGCTGCTGCCATCAGTTGTTCCTAAGTCTGTTGTATTCAAAACATCTACCCCGATGCTGGGACAGCTGACAATCACATCACAGTTCAAAAGATTTGTGACATGCATTTACCTTGGCTTTAGCCCATAAAGAGAGATTTTGCTTTCTCTCTCCATCTGTGTGGTGTGTAACTACTGTAATCTGTCTGCTTAACGTGAGTGTGAATTACAGAAAAAAAAGCAGGATGAAAGACAACACACCACAGCCAGAAAGACTAAAATGACATCAGAAGCTGGTCAGCTCTTTTGATTGCTACCATTCAGATTTGATGATACCTGAAACATGAATATACCAGGACACAAATTTCCTAGAGAAATCAGTTCTACCCTAGTAAACTGATCACTGAGTCTCGAGAAGGTGCCCAGGGTTGTAATGAACACAGAAAGTAAGATTAATTGCCCTGAAGTGCTTAAAATCTATCGGCTTGATTCTGCTTGTACTAAACTCTGCAAACCAATTTCCAGTCATCACAGTGCAAACAGGAGGAAAAATCACTGCAAAGAAAAACAAAGTTAAGTCTGTTTTCAAACAGACAATTTAAATGTGAAAGATGTGGATGCACTGCACACTGCATCCTCTGAGATTCTGGGATGTTCCAATGCAGTAACCACTGAAGAAGCTATGTTACAGTAATATATTTGAGGCAAGTAAAACTGGACACAAAAAGAATCCAAGATGCTTCGACAGATTGATTTAGCAGCCAATTCTTCTAGATTAATTTGCGTAAAACTGAGGGCATTCCAACAACTTACAGTTAAAGGTATAAAATATAAATCAGAATCTATTTTGTTCCTTTTCGGGTAACATCCCAATTCTTTTACCAAACCCTGTAGTACTAGGGAAGCAATATTCATTGATAAAGATTAGGGTCAGTTATTTTTCCTCTAAATTTCAAAGTGAAGTTATTAAAAGCAGCAAGAAAAATCACGGCTGAGTTAGGAGCTTGATGCAATTCCTACGCATCAAGGATTAAAATGAAAAATGAAACAAATACAAGCCTTCTGAATTCTGGATATAAATCTAAACCATGTTACTTCAGCCTACTGACAAAACAGCCCAATCACAATTTTAATCAAGCAGACCTCTCCCCCAGTCACTACCAACAACTCCCATCCTCCTTCTTCTCGTGGTCACCAAAACAGAGTTAACTTTTTCGCCACCTCGTTCTGCCAACAGATGGCATTTTTTAACAGTATCTTTCCCAACCTTTGGGCCAATCCTTTTAAATCATGATGATAAGGACAGAAGTCCCTTTTTCGGTTGTGATACTGAACTTCAGGACTGCTGCTTGCCTTAGCACTAAATGTTAAACACCAATGTTTGCACTATTTCCCATCAGTCACAATGCCTGCAGCCTCAGAAAGGGCTGAAACCCACCCTGCGTGACCAGAGGATGTGTTCAGAGTGAGGTGCCTATGGCTTAGCAGAAGTGCACACCTTGGACATCAAAGCAATCTACAAGAAAGTAAAATATTAAAAATGCATGTCTGTAAAAACAGTAGTTACAGGTGCCACACCTCTGTGCATCTCAATAGCTGCCATTTGGAAGTGCATTTAACTGGACTCTATGCAGCTCTATGTATCTCTAAACACAACATACAATGAAACTATGTCCCTTACATACCTTGTCTCTTCAGCAAACACAACTAAATCATTATAATAAATCTCATTTAGCATACAAATTGCTAAGAACTAATTTTATTAAGGGCAAAAGGTGGTCTTGATTGTTCTGTGTCAATTGTTAGAGCAGTCTCAAATAGAAGAGTCCTTCTTCTGCCTGTACAGAAGTCTCCACTAGCCAACTCCATGGCAGACTTCCAGGCCAGGACAGTCTTGCACAACACATCCTGGGATCTGTACCAGTTGTTTAAAGGTGCTGGGAACTTTTCTGATTAAAAGTAAATTGTTTCTACTTCAAGCAGTTTTCTTTAATAGTAAAAAGAGATACTATGTACTGAAGGTCAGGTTTGCAAATCTAACAAAATGATAAGATAGCTGAACAAAAAATGGTAAGATAACATAACACATATCTTACTTAACTTTGTATATTTTTCTAGCATTTTCTTGTTAATTTTTTTTAAGTATATGCAAGTTTGGAAAAGTGTTATGTAGGTTCACTACGTTTTTCTTTACTAAAGTAAACGTGGACACAAGTATATGATAGGACTAAATGGCAAAATGAAGATAGAGAAACTAAGAATAGCTGGATCTGGAACAGTCACTTCACATGCAATTATCTCTGATCTAAACAGCTGCACCAAACGTATATTTTTTGTTGGGACAAGTCTGTAGGTATGATGTGTGTAATTAATTGTTCGTTCAAAAATGCAATTTCATGATGCATTTGATTATTTAGATATAAAAGTTTTAATTCTCAGAGCTGACTAAAAATAGTGATTTTAATTTATTCCTGCTGCCTACAATTACCCACAACCATGTATTTTTAAATATTTCCAGACTATAAAAATTACTAATTTTTGCCACTTGTGTTTATCTGCATTTAGACTTTGATTTGGATAAATTAAGCTCTCAAGTGTTCCTTGCTTTATGAAACTCTGCATGTTGTACACTTCAACACAAATAAATGACTTCTACCATTAGAGGTTTAAATAATGTAATGTATTTCATGCTCAGCCTGAAGCTGGATTCCAATGAAGTTGCTAATGCACGTAATGATTAAGTGTAACTCAAATACTAACTGTGTTGTTGAAAACATGACAGGCAATAATTTGGTCTATTATATTCTGCCATTTAATTCCCTAGTACAGACATTCTCTGACACGTTATGAAGCAATGATTTACAATTATTCAAGCTGCAAAGGTCAGAAAGTGACATTATAATCATCTACACAGAGATCCCTTCTAAAGCACAAAAACTAGGTAATACCACACAAAAATAGTTTTACTAGAGTAGCAACTTTCTATTTAAGATTTCCCAAACTGCACAAGTATAAATAATTAATTTACGTTACAGTACATTAAGGCATCCTTGAAAATATGTTTTTCCTGCTCCTACCAATAAATTTATGAATAAGTCTTTTTTGCTTGCTAAAGGCAATCTTAAGAGCAGCCTTTCACTAAAAGTAGCTTGTACTAATAGTAATCAGTTAAAAAATCTGTAAATCTAGAAGATTTTTCAGAAACAACAAACAGGAGTACAGTCAATTTTTCTTTTTTTATATGCAGCTGGTCAAAGCACATCCTTATCTATCAAGAAAAAAGATCTATTAGTCACTATGCTCAATACAGGTGAGCAGTTTTGTTTAGATATTCTCCAAGCAACCAATGTTATTAAAATATTGAACTTTATACAGATCTCTGAATTACCCTTAGCATTAACAACAGCAGCAGAAATGAGGTTATTTCCATGTTTGGGACACTATAACTGTCTCCAAAGCCTATTTATTTGAGGCTTTAAGAAATAACTGAATTTAGCAACACACTTATTTATCAGAATATCCTATGATATCTCCAGAATTAATTGAGAAAAGGAGTTTCAAAGCAAATAGAGAACTAAGGAGCAGAAAGTAAAAATTAATACCTTCAACCACCAAAAGACCAAAACAAAGCAAAAAAAACCCCAAACAAAACAACAACAAAAACCTAAACACCACATCAAAAACTACAAGACATAACTACTCCAGCAAGATACAGAAAAAAATATAATCTTTTTGACCCCCTTTCAAATTCCTTTGTCTAGAAAGAATGTCTTGTTCCTAAGTCTAGAAAGGCTTACTTTTGTTCTCAAAACACTTGACTACTACATATTAAATATTGTATGTGTAATAAACATAATTAAGACATTGCTACAAATGCTCTTTCAACCTGTACGAAGGTAGATAACTCTTATGTGAACGTTTTAAATACTGAAAATTTTCCTAACAATCCAAACCTACCTTATACCCATCTTCTTCAATCAATTTTTAAGTGGTCATAAAGGAGAGAAAAAAAAAAAAGGAGGAAGCAGCCACTCTTACTTGAAACATGTAACTACATATCCCAAAATTCTGTTTCTAAAAGCAAAGGCAAGGAAAAGGCAAAGGAATAATAGACGTATTTTTAAATCAAACATTGCCTATAAATTCTGTTCAAAATCTCAATTGCAGAACAATGCATTTTTCATCTCCTACCTAAGGGACAAAATTTGAAAAGTGCGTGATAAGTCTTTTCACAGCCTTTCACCAGGCAAATAAAACAAAAATTTTAAATGCTGGGCAATCAGATATGCCCACCTAACCCAGGGTATCAGCCAGTTTCAGAGTCAGACTTTTAAAAATACAATTCAAATATACTCACAGAAAATAGACATTATCCCTGAAATAATGGGATGTATTTTACAGCCATGGGTATGGAAAAGAAAACAATTAACACACATCTGCAATAAGGCAATGAGTAGCAGACGGTTTATTCCAAATGTTAAAACATTAGCGGTGTCCAATTTCTGTGTCATGTAGTTTCTGCTGTGTAGCTGAAGAAAAACAAACCCTGAACTTCAATTAAAAAAAATAAAACAACACAGCAAAATTACTGCCTTTTTCAACAACTAGCTGAATTACATATTGTGTACTTTGTAGCATGTAAATATGAGGATCACTTGGAAAATAGAGACACAGCAAATCCTTCCTACAACACGACCAAAAATACGCTTTTTGCCTTTCTTCTCTTTTGCTGTTTTTTTAAGACCAAAATTTCAAAAAAATTTGTCTTTAAAAAACGTGATATTTTGAGACCATACCATGATGTTGCACTGACATTTCACCTTTAAAAAGTGCCCAAGCAGATTCAAAAGCTTTTGAAACACAATTTATCCTCACAACTAGCAGAGGGCTTATTACTGAGAATCTAAAAGTCAGAGGATAGAATATTAACTACTGTAGAAAAGAAAACATAGTGCAGGACCTTCTGTTTGTGACAAAATTACAGAGTTAATGTTCCTGAAAGATCACTTCACCTTTTAAAGCATGATTTTTAAAAAGGTAAAATTTATAGCAATTAAAGCTAATGAAGAAATGCAGCATGAGCTGCTTATGTTCAGGAACTAATAGGTCCACTGAGCATTTCTAAGATTATTTAGCCATCAATGATAATGAATTGACATTGTCAGTGGTGTTAATGTACCAATGCTCTATAGTGCCACTAATCCGATAGCCAATCCTAGCAATTTTATCTTTTTTTATGTTGATACTTTATTTTTTTAACCAACATGCTACCCAGTCCTTTCAATTAAAAGAGCACAAATACAGCACAGGCTATTAACACTTTTTTCTCCTTTCCCACATATTAGATGGCATATTCATTATATGAACTATGGTTCAAACTGCTCTGGTCGTTCCTCCTTCAAATCCTGATCAGTTCTTCAGGATTGTTAGCCACAGTGCAAAAATGTCTTTTCCAAATAAATCAGTGTTGGTATATGATTGTTAAAATACATTTTTGGTGCACATTAAGTGAAACGTGATGATTGTTTAAACAGGGATATAAATTACATTTTTGCAGGCATGGGGTACTGTGGTGTATGTCTCTTCACCAGTTGTTTTGCCATATCTAAATAGCGCAGCTCTATGTTGTTGATGAAAATTAACAATAGACAAATATGGAAAATAAGTACCTCCCTGGCTACCAGGTATGACGTGTCAGGAACATAGAGTAAGCAATCAGCTTAGGAAAGTGTCTACCATTTCAATCCCAAGTTCAAATCATTCATACATGTTTTGCTCTCTCTCTTGCATAACTATTGTGAATCCCAGCCAAGAGTTGTGCAATGTCTGAGATGGGTTCTGTCAAACATGTCAATCCTGAAGTGATAGAATGAGTTTTTGAAAAAATGAGGTGCCAAATCCTAATAATTTCAATTCTCTTCTTTTTTTGTAAAAGATACTGTATTATCTGGTTTGAATTTTTTTTTTACTTTTCCTTTCACAAGGAAACAGTTAAATAATATAATGGTTTTTCAGTTTAAGTTAAAAGGGATTTGAACAACCAATGTCAAGTTTGTGGACATTTGTTTCTAAGGAAGAGAGTTTAGCCTTTGCTAAACACTTCCGTGGAGCTGTAGTTTTTAATTATCTTCCATGTCAAATTCTTGGCAATTGACAAATCAGACAGCAAATAAGATTTTTAGAACAACATAAAATACCCTACCACGTTCATATTAACTATGCTTCAAAATAAGGAGTAGCACAAGTTATTCTACTACTGATAAACAGTGGACTTAAGAATTGGGCTCATACATTTTTCTCATTTCAAGGAATCAGCAATTAATTTTCTTACGTGAGTAAACCCATCCAAAGTATCTCATAATGCCACACGCAAAATTATTTGACAAACAGAGATGAATCAGTGAAAATCACTCAGCTGCATCTTCAGCTGAAGATTCACGTCTTCAAAGATGTGTAACTCACTTTGTCCTGCAGTAGATTGGTACACGAAGGCTAAAAAATCTCCTCCTGCTGAATATTATCCCCAACATCACACCACACCATGCATGTCTGCACTGCACCATCTAATTGAACCTGTGCTCTTCTACACATTAGCCATAAGACTGTTATAGCAGGTTACATAGGTTTGCGTAAAATGTTTTTATATGATGCATATATTAGTTAATTTCTTCAGCCTAATAACGTTAAAATATATTTTTTAATCAGAACTAGGGTATTAAAATCCAAGTTTGAATGTCCTATGATGTACCATATATGCCATGGCATTTTAAAACCTTTTAAACATTTCTGCTAAATTAATTAGTTTTGCATTAAGGAATCTCAATGCCTCCTATTAAATGCAACACATTTGAAGGACAATTAAACATTATGAACGATCCTTCTAAGGAAATAACGTTTGTTAAAAGAAAAACAAGATTTTTTGGGTAACAAACAGGAACACAAGCACACATAGAAGTCTTCAATTTACTTGAAAAGTCTTATGCCTGCAATATTTTAGATCCGTTTGTTTGAAAAATCTGTCTTCTGTTTTGTTTTCATAAAGAATGAAAGCCCTAATGGAGTCCAGAAATCTGTTAATGGTACTAAAATTACAACAGTATAGCAAAAGAAAAAACCCCACACAGTAAAGTCTATATTATATATTTTTTATGTCTTTAAATGGAATTTACAGTTCTCTCTGGCAATGTGAATGAACATCCTATAATTTAGTCAATTTACAGATTACAGGTTCAAATTGACCTTCTAGCCCATAAAATTGCTCATCTTCAGTGCAGGATTAGAAGTGGGAAAAGAATGTCATAACTGTATTTAAGGAATTTACCATAACAATGGAAAGGAGGATATGCATGCATAATTTTAGCCACTATTGCTCACATCACAGTTTTCAATTCTGAAACAATGCATATTCTGTGCTCTTCTCCTGGTTAACCATGGTGGAGACTGTTTCAATTTACTCACCCACAGACATGACACTTGTATTCCCTCATCCCAAGGTGCCTCTTGACATGGTTTCTGGCATCTCCAAGCTGAGCCGTTGCAAAGTGGCATATCTTGCACTTGAATGGCTTTGATCCTAAGTAAAATTTAGCATAGATATGAGTTGAATTAGAATAAAATATCACCCATGGTTAAAGAAATAAAAATTCCTGAGGAAAAATAACCTTTTAAAAGCCTATTCCACATTTAACCTGTGTGAGATTTTTGCCTAATAAAAAAAAGTGTCTCGTACATAAATTTATAACTCCCAGGACACAGACAGTATATTCTATAAATTATATTCTATACATTACTCATTAAAGTTTCCTCAAGTTCAAGATTACAGAAAATACTCTCAACTTTTAATCTGGTCTTTTTCTTATAATTAAAACTCCACAAAATGCATTAAAATGAGAAGAAAATATAATAGGCAAATAACATTTCAGGAAGATGGCAAAAGTTGTTCCATGCCTTTCCCAAAATGCTGAAACTCAGGTAATGGTCTTAAAGTGGCTTAGTACTGCAAAATGTAGTTTTGTTTTTAGCAAATATTTTTAAAGTAAAATAATATTACAAGTCTTCCAACTTTGAATAGATTTCACATTAGCATTGGTATTTCAGATTTGTTCTGTCACACACAGCAAATGATTCATCACCTAGCTATTGTAATGGCATGCAATGTATGAATATACAGTGGATAAAATATTATGCCTTTATGACTGTTTTATGGTCAAGAATTTATGATTATTCTGCAAACCAGAAGTATTGACATTTTGGCTATTATTTATTTCAAGAACAAACTTTAATATTAAATGTCTGCTGCAGACCAAAGAACTCTGAAATTATTTCTCCAAGGAAAAAGTATCAACCTATTTCTTGTAGCACATCAGCTCAGCAAAAAGTCAAATTATTTGTCTATCTTAATTAACATTAATGATGATCTCTCAAGATGGAAAAACTATCTTTTTTTACTGACATAGTTAAACTGGGCACATGTCAGTCCCCAGGTTACTATACAGCAACATCATTCCAGAAGCACTTTCCAATTTTCTGACCACTAAATCCTTAAATCAATAAATCAAAATCATAGAATTGCAGTTAAAACTAAGTACAATATGGTCAAAGAGTCTCCATATTATGTTTAGTATATGTTTCGTTAAGTATTTCTTCCAATACAGTTAAGCATAATATGAAATATGAGATCTTTAATAAATATACATAAAGAGCTCTGATAAGAAAAATGTTGCACTATATCATACTTGATCAATGAACCTTTTTGCATTGCCCTTGAAAATAGAATATCCTCCAAAAATCCACAGGTGAAATTGAGGATCTTTGTAAAAATTTTTAGAGTCTTAAATTTCAATTTAATTCCCAAAAACTAACGAAAAATGAAGCATTTAATTTTTATCTTCTAACTGAAATAAAAAAGTCAACAGTACAGCACAGGCAGACAAGGTTGAATATTTCACAGTTCAATGACAATGAAGCTAGATCTCTTAATATTTCCATTTCTACTGTTGGAAGTAGATGTAAAATATATTTAGCACCTCAATGGTTATATCTAGTCAGCTTTATATGTTTAAGTGTCAAAAGCAGGTTCAGACTGCAGCTCACAGGAATCACATTCTATCCACCATACTGCAAAAAACCAGTTTATTTAAATGATCCTGATAAAACTGAATTAATCATTAATTGGGTGACATTTCAAATCAACATTGCATTCTATAAAGAGACATGGGCAAATAAAATAAAAAATCTTATCTTTGCATTCAAAGACCACAAAAAGTTGATGTTTTAACTCATGATCTCTAGCTGGACAATTAATAACAATAAGGCCATAGGTGAAGAGGGTTGTTTGTTTTTTTTTAATCTATTGGTGTTTATGCTGGGGGATTTTTTTCTCATAGACTTCAAATGCCATGTGGATTCTATCCTATGTTCCCTTAGTTTCTCTCCTACTGATTAAATTGTAAATTCGTTCCTCATTCTGTTACTGCAGGTGTCCCACAGGGCTTCCATACAAGACCTTTGCTGTTTTCCATTTACATGACTCCTTTGTGAAGAACTCAAGTTCAGACCAATTGTGACTACAGTGTGCTGACAATACAGAAATGTATTATTCTGTTGACTGCTCTCATCCAAAAATCACTGAGGCCTTGAGGGGCTTTGATTTTTTTTTCTCAGACCCAGAGCTGAATATCTGTTAACATCTCCATTTAAACTCCATGAAAATTCAAGTGCTGGCAGGCTCCAGTCAGTACTTATCACCTGAAACAAAAGCAGTGTATCTCCCTTTTAGGTTGCTGGTGCCAAATTTGTTCCAGTATGTTCTTGGATGGAACAACCCAAAATTTTATACTAAAAATGAAGACATTAGACTAAGATTTAAATTAATGGTTGAAAAAAAAAATTGTATTTGCCATAAAGCTGTCTGAAACAATGTAAAACATTTAACCACTTCTTAGCCATATTTATCATCAACTTCAGTGATTCGCTTACGCTGCTTTAAACTGTGATACCACTGGATTCACGTCTGGGTTTAAGTTCTCAGGAAAAAAAGAGAAAAATGCTTTCACTGTATCATCTTTTCAACCAAATGACTTAAAAAAAAAAAAGGCCAAAAAAAAGGCAAAAAAGGCCAAAAAATCCACCAAACTACTTTACCCACAAGTTATGGCATGGAAAACAAATGTACATTTTCTGATGGCAGCAGGAAACAATAAGGCTCTTAACAATTGGGGGAAAACCAAACAAACCAACCAACAAACAAAACAAGAACAGAACAACAACAACAAAACAAACAAAAACCAACACCACCGCACCAAACTGAAAATAAGACTAAATTTAAGAGTTCAGGTCAGGCAGACATAAACCATTCTACTGTTCTGTAAAAAAAGACTCGAGTTCATAATTCTTGCTTTACATCAGGAAAATACAGACCCAAAACTGTAAGAAAAAATCCACTGTCACAGCTTTAGGCTACTCAAAGGCAACATGACCTGCACGTGCAGGCATTGCTGTGTTCCTAGCTCAGGCCCAGTACAAAGTGAGCAGAGCCACATGAAATGCCATCATACCATTTCCTCCTATGTTTAGTACATGGGGAATAATACAGCATACTTGCATTGGGCACAACTGCCATTAACTGAGAAGTCCAATGAGAAAAGAAACAAAGATGATGCAGTTACAGGTGATTTTTCCTCAGACATTGATTGTTAATTAAGTTTATGGGACCTCCATCAACTGCAAACTAAAAAGTCTTCCACCTCTACTTCTCCTTTTATTTTTCTTTACACTTCCTCATTTTCACTTGTCAACATGTGATGGACTTATTTGTTAGGTCCTCTACAGCAAAGCTTCCCTTTCATTTGCAATGTGAAAATCTCCTACATTATTTAATGATATTTTGAAACATTATTTTTCTATTAATGGAAATTACTAGTTGTATCTTTCTGCAACTATCCCTTCCCTCCACCACCCCAAATCATCACTGATTACTCAATTGAAAATAAGGAAAGGAGTTGGTGATGGTTACACATATATACACATGTATATAAACCTATTTATGCACATCCAGATGCTGATGAAAGACTTTTTTAAAAGCATATAATCAGAACAATAAATGGGAAAATGTGTGGCTGTGCTCTTATGTACCTGTTTAAACCCCAGGACAGGTGAGAAGCTGGAAATGGTGGACTTTGCCTCACCAATGTCACAAGAAATGTACATACAGTTGGTGCTGCCACCACTCCCAATAACCTAAACATTTTTTTTTGCTATTAAGCTGCATCCACTGTGATACAGATAGGAAGAAAAGAAAGAAGAAAACCACAAACAGAAAAATACAGATTGGAAGAGAAAGCCTGCTTTCCATTAAGTATTAACAAAAGTCTCCACATTACTATTTATGTGAAAAAGCAAAGCATAAGAAAACATTTTGTTTCAAGTTGCAGTGAGAAAGAGGGCAGATAAAGCTCTGTTCTGTAACCCTCCTATACTTCTGCACCATAAAATTACTTGCAAAATTAAATGTATTCTTTTCACTGCTTTGCATATTTAGTACTGTCCAAAAGCACAGTAAAAATATACTCCATGATAAGACCTACACACAAGATGTTAAAAAGTACACTAACTTTTACTAAATGTTACAATCAATGATGTAACTTATGTAAGTAGGGTTGCTTTGTCATATATTGATAGTTACCTCACTTTCACATCCACATTAACTTGATTTTAAATGCAATTAATACATATAGTCAAGGAAGACTAATGGACTACATTCTGCACTTAACCTGGTGGACATTTTCAAATGGCACAAGTGACCAGTGCAAACCTATTTTGCATTGTAAACGACTAAATAAATCTTAATGGATTAAGAATGATCAGCTATCAACACACAAGGGAAATTAAGTGCTGAAATGCCTACATTGATTATTTTAAATTATTAGCCTTACTCTGTTCTTGAATTTGTATGCTTTTAGTGAGCTTTAACACATTTACAAGACTTATTGACTATAATTACAAGAGAATTCAAGTAATGGACACATCAATTATAAGCAACATGTCTTGACCAGACAGTTGCATAAAGAATTCTAAAGAGAGCTCCATTAGTATCCTCCCCCTTAGTTTTATTCAGTTTTATCTGCCGTAAGAGGGCATATTAAGGGCTTATACAGCTGTTCTGACCATGTGAACATGAGCATCCCTCTAAAGACTTAACACTGCATTCCAAGTTGGATATTAGCTGAAGCAATACAGATAACTACACTATTGACAGGACAGAAGTAATGCTGAAAGAACTAAGTATGTGAGTTATTGGTATACATGAATACTGCGGTTATAGTAAAATACTTTGAAAGGTTTGAAATACAGTGTCCGTGTTCCCCAAGATTAATTTTTAGGATTTGTTGTCCAGTCACGCCCTTGCCTTTTCATAAAAAAAAAACTTACAAAACTATTTTAGGATTATGTCAGGAATTACCATTCTTTTATGCTTATTTTTTCTTACCTTTTTGTTCTCTTCCTTGTAACCATGCACTAAGTTTCAAATACTGCATGAATTTAAACTATAGCTTCCATAATAAGCCATTATTTAAAAGTACAGTAAAATAAACCTTACAGTTTTAATGAAAATATGTTCATTGAAATGTGAATTTATTATTCAAATCCACTCATAAATTCAACCATGGAGACACCACTTGTCTAAGCAGAGCTCAGTGATTTAGAAAAGCTGTCTATTTAAAATAAAGAATGTATGGCAGGTTTATAGAAACATCGCAGTGAATTTTTACATAAATTTAGAACTGCAGCTTATGCATTTTTCTACAGAAATGTTTTTAAATTTTCCACTTAAAATTAAACATAAAAATGAATTTAAAGTGTGATCAGCATAGAAACTAAATCAGATGTTACATCCCTGTGCAACACATCAGCACCGCATACCACCTTCCAAAAAGGCTGACCGATTCCAACTGCTATAATTTATTTCTACAAAAACCTCTTGTTGTTTCTTATTGGTATTTCTTTAGGAATGATGTAATATAAAATGCCTAGTCTGAAGCATTATGTAATGCTGACAGTTTCACTTAATTGAAATGAAATAAACAATTTGGATATTAAACAACTACACAAAAGAGAAAGTTAGAAAGAACAGCTACTTCTTCTCTCAAACCACCACTGCTTCATTGTATAAATATAAGAACAAATCAATGGTTACAATTTAGATGAAAAGAAGAAAATCTCTCTATATGAAACAAAAAGCAGAAGAGTGACTGTACTTGAAATGTTCTTTTCTGCCCGTTGATCACTGTATTTTCATAGCCTTTTAGATAATTTTGAATTTCATCAGGGGCTCATCAGGCAATACAAATGCCAGTTCATAAGAAATATTAAAGGACTAAACAAGCAGAAAAAGACCAATGGTATGATTTACTCTGTTTGAAAGAGACCAATTGCAACAACAGCGTTTCCATACCTGTGTGGGTACGGATGTGAGCTAGGAAGGCCATGGAATTGCTACTTCTACACATCTTCCCACAATATTTGCAGACATTGCCTTGGTTCTCTTCTCTCTCCCTGTTTATCTGCTCAGTGTCTTCAACAATGTATTTATTGACTTCCCGCAGCAGCTCTTCATGTTGCTCTTTGATGTGGAGAAACAAGCTCTGCTCTGAATCGAAGGGCTCTGTGCACTTCAAACACTTAAATGTCGCACCTCCTTCGGGCAGCTCCTCCACGCTCGCCTGCTCATTTCGCATGTGCCCAGCACTGGCCAAGTGCTGGTGAAGGTTGCTTTCTGTGTAAAATGATTTTCCACAGAGTAAGCAATGAAAATGCTTTTCTTTTGAAGGATGCTTCATGGCTATGTGAACATTTAGTCCGCTCAAACCATCTGCTAGAAAACCACAGTCATCGCAGCGAATACGCGTCGATTCCCCAAGGGAAATTCCTTCTGACTTCTTCTTTTTCCCACCAGTTGTTGAAGTGTCTGCTTTCACTGTGAGCTCACTAGCTTTCATTGCCCCTGACATCTGTCCTTCTGCAGAATGGTCAATGGCCTCCCCATCTTGATGACTTTTTAACCTCACTATAGAGGAATCAAACTTGCCAGCATTTTGCATTGCCTTTCCTTTATCATCAGCACTGATAACTGTTCCTAAAGCCTCATTACTACTTTCTTCCATACCCTCAGCTGCTGAGCCATCTGCCTCCCAAATATTGTTATTTATAGTTACTTCAGCTTCATGTTGTGCTTCCATAAGGCCTTCTTCCTCCTCTCCAGTAGGATCCTCTCTGCAACTTCTGTTACCATCTAAACTATGTCTATTTTGTACTGTTTCTCCAGTGTTTCCAGCAAAATTTGATTGCTCTACTGCACTACTTGTTTCTGGAAGACTTAGCATAAGTGGGTTATTTTTCTTCAGTGATTTTTTTTTGAGATTGTCTTTGTCTCTACACTCTGCTTCTGGGTTTTCACTATTTTCTTCCAAGCTCTCCATACCTTTTTCTGAATTGAAGTTTGTGTTGCTTGATCTATTTTGATTTTCTGCATTGCAATCATCACCTGAGTTGAGCAGCTTCTCACCATGCTTACTTTCCTGCACCTCACAAGTACTTGTTTCTTTAATTGGTACTTCTTTGACAAGTTCAACAACTTTATCTTTCTGAGGAGTTTGCTGGAATCCTTCACAAAAAGGGTTTTCTCCTCCATTTTTAGACTTCTTATCAAGTTCATCTCCTACTGCATTTGGGGAACTGACATCTTTAGAGCTTCCTGGAGATGTGTTTTCATTTAAGGCAGTACACTCAGAAAAGCTTTTATTAATATGATCACCTTCTGATGCATCACTGGCACACTTTATTTCATCTAAAATGGTTTTTGATTCTCCTGCACTGCGATGGTGCTCCTCTTGAGGCAAGGCAGTGCCTTCATTAGTAATACTTGCTGTATTTGCTTCCTCCATAGAAGAAGAACAAACATAAGATTCTCTTCTGATTTTATGTTTCTCTGTTGCCGCATGCCTTATCATCTCTCTGCGAGTAACAGCATAGTAGTCACAAGCCATGCAGTAGTATTCAAATTGTTTTGTATGCTTTCGCTTCACATGCAGCTCTAAAGAAGCAGCAGAATGAGCAATGAAGCTACAGTGTACACACTTGTTGCCATGTGCACCCATGGCCCTTCTCTGGAAGCTTGGGTCACAATCTTGAGCAACAGTCCCTGGTTCCAGCAACATACATTGGGTTATATTCAGCCTAGCAGGCTGCGAATCTGGCAGCCTACTGCCATTTGCAGCTTTTAACTCAGCATCTCCTTGCTCAACTTCCTGATTGTCCAAGACAGAATTTTCCAAATCTGATGACTGACCACCATCTTCAACATGTTCAGGCAAGGCAATCATGGGGCTGTTAACCTTCTTGCTCATGGATTCAAAATTACCTCCTTCAGGGCCAACGATGATCTCTGAGTTCTGTTTTCCACATCCTTCTATTTCAACACGGCTTTTGTGTTTTTTGGTTGCACAGTGACGTTCCATATCTCCTTTGGTGACAGTGTAGTAATTGCAAACCTTACACAAATAGCTGTATTGATGACTGTGCTTTCGCCTGATGTGAACAGTCAAATTTGTAGCACTGGAGGCCAAAAGGCCACAATGGGTACATGTCCTAGAAATAGTACCTTTAGGTTTTCCTCCTCTGGATGCATCAGCTAAAACCAATTCATTTTCACCAATCCTTTGCTCAAGTGGAACAAATTCCTTATTTCTCGATATGTTTTCCACAGAAGAGGATGAAACATGTATAATTTCTTTATCCAACTCTGTATTTCCACTCCCAGAAATGGAAGTATCCACTACTGATTTAATGCCACCAACACCAACGCAAACCTTTACAATACATTCTTCAAAACGTAGTCCAATGTTGTTTTTCCTGGCATTTTCAAGATGCTTGCTTCTTTTGATATGTTTCTCCATTCCTTCCTTACTCAGTGAGTAGAGATTACATGCTTTGCAAAGGAAATGATACTCTTGTGCATGTCGGAGTTTTATGTGCCTTGTAAGAACTGTGGAAGATCTTGTCTTATAAAAACATTTTTTACATTGAAATTGGGTTTTATTCAGAACAGAATGCTTTAGTTCATTCCTATGATTTATGAAGGAAGAATCTGGAGGTTTTGCTTGCATTGACAATTCCATTTCCTTTGCAAGTCTTTGGCTATTGTTCAATACTGAGTCCACTTGTAAGGTCTGCTCATTGTTACTCAATGGAGTAGCTTGCTGAAATAATGAACCATCGTGTTTCTCATTTTTTTGATGATTTATCAGCTCTTCTTCCAATTGAAAAAAAAGAATGCAAGCTGGACAACTATGGGACATGTTATGCACTTCACTCATATGGCTTTGAAGGCTGACCACATTCAAGCTGGTAAATGAACAAAGTTGACAATTAAAGCTACAACCACCCATCTGGTGTTTACTGTCCTGACAGTGTTGCTTCATGTCTTCCCTGACTCCAGAGGAATAGCTACACATCTGACAATGAAATTGGATCCTCTTTGTATGAAGCTTTGCAACATGAGTTTCCAAACTTTCTCGGTCTTGAAAAACATGACCACAATCCATGCAAGTATGAAGAGCACCATCATCAGCAGTAAGTTTAACTTCAGAATCTTTAGCTTCTGCAGTGCTAGAAGAAGAGGTATTTGGCTTATATTCAGTAAGATCTTGTATTTCTACAGCAATATTACAATTACTTTTAGCATCTGTTTCTAGTTCTGTATGTGACACAGGGTTTGATTCATCATGTTTAAGCTGTGTGCTGGAGATAGGCTCCTCAAGTACTCTCTGAGTTTCAGATTTGGGTCTCTTCCTATTCCCCAACAAGCTGTATCTTCTTTTAACCTGCCTTTTTAATCTAGAAGATCTACTCTGTCCAAATGAAGACCTTAACAAGAAAACATTTCTTTTGTGTTTCAGTTTATCAAATCTCCTTGTCCTGTGTAAACTGTTAAGTAGCTTTTTGGTAGTTGGAAGGGATTCTGTTTTCTGAAAGATATTTTCTGATGGTCCTGGTATTTCTAGTTTTTCAATGTGAACTTTATCATTTCCTTCTGTACCAGAAGAAAGCAACGTTTCTTCCGTCATATTATCTGCTTTTTCAGTGAGAGTATTTGAAGATGGTATCATTTCAACAAGTTCACTGCCATCATTTTGTTTAGACAAGCTTACTTTGGAGCCTTTCAGTGCACTGCAAACACTTAATTCTTTTGCATCAGCAGTTCTGGCCCTTAATTCATTGGTCCTAGGTTTAGCCCTGACCTTCCTCTCTTTGGTTGCAGCAGATTGTTGGTTTTTAAAGGATCTTTTTGTCAATATCTGTACAAATCCTCCCCGTGCAGCAAGATTTTGGCGTCGAAGGTGAGTCTTGCCAAGGAAATGAGAATTCAGGAGACTCTCTTCAGCACTCTGAAAACCACAAAGATCACAAGAAAATATCTTGGATTTCTCACGATCTTGCTTAACATGCATATGTGACGTTGAACTACACTCACCTATGCAACTACAGTGAGGGCGTGTTTGCTCTTTGGATGGTTTAGAGAGGCTTTCTTGTTTATGTTTTACCTTATCAGAGCAGGAAGGTAAACATTGATCATTCATTTTGCCTTTAGGGTCTTTGTCTATGTTTCCAGCTGTACAGACAACAATGATTTCTTCTGAAGAACGCAATTTATCAGGAACAACAGCTGATACCTCTTGTGAATGTTTATTTTCCTTGTGAATTTTCAATATGGCATCAGCAGCAGCACATCTGAAATCGTAACGAAGGCACAGGATATCTGAATTAAATATGTCACCATCAGGACAACTGGTGACTTCTTCCTTCTTTACAGCTCCAGCTATCACACCACATGCTTCTTCAGCTACAACTTTTTGCAATTTCCTTCCACTATCTTTTATGTCTTCTGAAGAACTCTGCTTTCTTTTCCTGGAGACATTTTCAGGTTTCTCTGCTTCAACAACATCCAGGTTTGGTGATTCTGACAGTGCTGTTTTGTTTGTGTCATCCTCTTTCTCCTTCTTTTCAAGGTCCGTGAACACTTCATCTGATGTAAGCCTGGTTTTCTGCTGAGATGGAGAGTCACATCCAGTATTTTCTTCTGATGTATTTCTTGGGGATTCTTCTGTCAACTCAACTTGTAAATTCTCATCCACATCATCTCTCTTCTTATTTTCCTCCCCATCCATTCCTAACTATGATATTACCAATTGTAGATCATTTGGTTTAGCACCTACAAAACCAAAGAGTTGTTATTAGTCTTTTATACAAACTTAAAGGTTAAAAGAATAAAATTTTAAAACCCCATGCAACACAGAAAATTAAAATCAATGAAAGATATGAGGCAACTGTTTCATCATGGTATCTAAATCACCTTCTAGTTACAGAGCTGTCACTGTGATGAGCACCATGTGAGCAAACACTTAGATCCCATAGTCTTTGTGTAATCAAGTAATCTTCTACATGCTTTAAACTTGGGCACACAAACATGATCTTTGCTTCTGGAAGTATATTTAGGACACAAAATACTAACAACTAGAAAATCAGCTTCCCAAATTTAGAATTTCCCAGGAGAAATAACCATGACTGCAACAGCAAGCAAAACAAAGCCAACATAAATGTTAAATATTTTAAGTATGCACCTTCCTCTGCTTAGATTACCTGCTAAACAGAAAGAGGGAAAACACAAATAGAACTATGTTCTATTTGTGAATATGCTGAAAGTATAGCTTCCCATCATTCCTAAAATATCCTCTAAAACATCATTTCCCAATAGGGGAGGAGGGAGGGAGGAATAAAAAGTCATGAAATAACAGTACAGAGAAGGGCAGCACCTTTGAGACCCAGCACAAACTCCAACCATTCAAATCCAGTTACCAAAAGCTTTTGCTCAACTGCCCAGTGTGACCCTCGTGCTCCAAAGATGCCGCCACTAGAAAACTGACACTACCAGCACAGTTTATAAGAGGGATGGGGATGTGAAATCAAATCTTGACATTTATTACCTTTTCATTTTGATGTGAAGCAACTGAGAATTGAAAATGCATTTCATTTTAACAGATGATTAAATACTAAATGTTTATCTATGTGCTTTACACTATGATTTAAACATCAATTTGCTGCAGATCCAAGCATTCAGTTTTTTGTTCAGTTACCCATTGAATGAGGCCATGACCACAATTGTAAGTACTTCCTGACAAGATTAAGTAATTGCAATGTTGATACAGATAACGTAAGGTACAAAAAACTATTCAAGTATATGGTAAAAAAAATAATTACACTTAATTTTGAGGACAAAGTCAGAAAGTATTAAACTGAGAAAATAAATTCAAATCAGTTGGACTTATTACCCACAGAAGTAAAAAACTGTTTTTCTGCTTAAGAATAATTTATGGATGGCCCCTAAGGAATTGAGTGCACATTAGTTGCATACATTGAACAGTTTTTCAACTGTAGGTCTCTCACTGAGCTGAAGCACTGACCAAATCTATACCAAGCTAGTTATAACTAAATAACAAGAGAATAACCACCACTAGATCACAACAGCACTCTGGAGGATCACGATATTGTTCCCTAAATGTCGCTTTCTGATTCTTATGCACTACTATTTTCCTTTGTTCACAAAACCACAATGGAAACTTATCACAATTAGTCAGAAGGAAAACAGTCAGGGCTATATTCTCAGCTGGTATAAGTCAGCACGCTGTTAGTATGTTCAAAAACACTACAGCAATTAATAGCAGGACCAGATGAAGCCTTTGAAGTGCAAGCTTACCCAGAAAATGTTATGAGCACTGTTTGGGATACAGAAAAGATCAGGTGAAAATTATGTGGTTTAATTGTAGTACAGCTTTATTTATACAATGCAAAAAATCAAGTTACTTCAGTGACGAGTGTCACCAGCCCATCCTTAAACAAGCAAATGTGGGTCCTTTGCTTTGCTGCACATCTACAGCAGGTTTCCAGCCCACCACTGAGACCCAATCACTCTTCCCTTGTATGGCCTGGGGAAGAGCAGCAGTTTTTCCTTTGCTGTACAAGACAATTTGCAATCTCAAACCAATTCTCCATCTTCTTTATAGGATACTTTCCCCTCAGACCATAAGATTTATCAGAAAATTTGTCCAGCAGTGAACTAATACTGGCATTGAACATTTCCACTATCAAAGTTGTATTGGGAAAATTAGAGATTTCTCCATCAACAAAAATGTGGCTTTTTTTGCCACTCCCCCAGAAATTCAGTTCATCTCCACTGGCCACTCACACACCTAAAAAAGATGGTTGATTATCTGCACACAGTCTCTGCAGGTTTATCCTTGTTTCTCAGCATTTGTCAGTAACTCTCCAATAGAAGTTCATCCTGCTCTGTGTTCAGACTGCAATCCCAGTTCTGGTGTCCAAACTTATCTCCCACTCAACTGCACCAGTTATGGATTTTTCTAGTGCTTAGGGAAAAAAAATTATTTCCTCTGTTTTACCTTTGTAAGCTTTTTGCAGTAAGAACTACAACCTAGCGGCTAGAAAAGTGAAAAATGAAAAAGATAAATCTCATAGGTGCTGCCAAAAAACTCACTATGAAATTAAAATAATCATATGTGTAATACAAATATGCTAAGATGCCTTAAACCACAGACTTCTTGCCTAATTCCTTATCTCTGCCTTCATTTCACGACAAACTTCTAGCAGGCAGACTGGGACTGCACTCTGTTCCATTTACAGGCAGTTCTCCTAACGAAGTTAACAGCCTCACATCTACCCTCAAAACCAGTAAGCATTATCAAGGCAATTTCTCTCCAGCTGCACAGCAGGCTACCTGTGGCAACATGTGGTAATGATATACCTTTACCAACTTCATCACTACCACACATCTAAGCTTCCATGAAAATAGTCTATCCTCGCACATCCTTCCCAAAGTTATATTTGCCTCCATCCCATTTCCATATAATCTGTGTCAAAATATCACTACATGGGAGTCTACACTTGCATGAAACCAAAATCCAGAAAGTATTCTCTATGAAAGAAAGCAACTATGAAGCAGTTGCTGCTGTTTCTCTAAAACTGTCCCTATATTAATTAATCTAAGGAATTAAATAGCCTCAAATTTCTTTTAGCTATCTCTTAAAGCTGCCTGTAGGACAAGACCACATCTTCTGATAGACACTTAATCATGCCTTTTTGCTGGGACCATGATCAGCAATTTGCTGAGCTCTGCTCAGTTCTCCACATCTCACACAAGATCTGAAGCACTGGACCATGTCTCTGCTTCTTCCTGCTACAGCCTTTGTTTAGATCACACTGCCATGCCTCTAACACAATTTCAATAGCACACAGCTCAGCTGTCTTGATGGCAGAGTAGTGCCTCACACCCAAATGCAGCTGAGGGCTCCTTCCTGCACGGATATATTGTAGTTATGGCTACCACTACTAAAAGAAGGCATTCAGCATACCATTAGCTGCCTCTAGACAAAAAGAGCCTGTAGTGCTTCCTCTGCTGTAAGCTTCTCTCCCAACACCTCCTTCCCAGATTTGCCACAGGGTACTAGGACAAGCTGGTCATAAACCTGAGTGGTCCTGACTCTCTGTCAGCCTAAACCAATTGACTTCTGCTCTCAAAAAAGCCAACACACTAATTAAGGGCTATCCTGCAGTTGGTATTGTAATTTAGAAGAATCAATGCATGGGAGAAGGCATCAATAGCCCTCAAAGTTTGGACAGTGACCACATAAGGTCAAACAGGTTTCTTTTGGCAAACTAATCTTGGATCAAGCCTTAGTCTGGCACAGGGATCATCATCCTAAGCCAATAATTAGCATCTGGAATTTTATTAACCTAATCTAAGAACACATTCTAGATGTAACAAGCAACCCTCTGAAGCCATGGCACCTTAAGCATATGCTTAAATCTAACTCCTACTTGTCAGTGTGATCAAGTAAGCCTTTTGATAGCAATATAATGCTGCCAAACACGTACAGCAGTAGGAATGGGGAAGATCAGCTCTTGAACCACCTTATTTGTGGACCAACAAGACCAAAATCAATGCAAGATGTAAACCTTCTTGTGTTTCATGCTACCTTCATCTTTTAAAGCATCATCTGGAAACATTTTTACAAGTAACAAGTGCTTAAAGAGCCACAATACGTAACCACTTAAAGTATTGCATAAATAAACCAAAATGTATTTATATAGGCTCCAAGACTGCACCAATGGTAATACCAGGTACAGCACAGCAGAAAACTGCAGCACAGAATCAATCCCAAGCTAAGCAGACAGCAGTCAAATCTTCATATTTCCATAGTTTAAAAGCTGGTTCTGTCAAACAGCGCTCTCTTAACATCATATTTGATGTTCAAAATTAAGCTGTTCTAACTCAAAAGTGGGTTGACTTTTTGTAACATAAATCTTTTGTTAATGTTCATATAAATCAAGTATAGCTGAACAGATCCTTAAAGGATATGACCAAAAATTAATTTGCCACATTAGCTTCAGGTTAACAAATTCTTCTGCTTGGAGACAGTCATACATTACCTAATGCATTTTAAGGTTCTTTGCAGCATGGTGCAGTTCCTCAGTTTTGGAAAGAAACCTGTTGTGGCCTGAAAATTTTTGCTCAGAAAAAGCTGAGCTCAGTAGTTCTATTGTAAATAGGTGCTCAAACACAGTACTTTTCTTCAACAATTTTCTAAATATCTGAAAGAAGCAAAACATGTTTTTAAGATCTTCAAAAGCAGAATATCAGTTTTGTATGTTACATCTGCATAGGCCAAATATCCAAATCCTTACAGAATGTATAAGACGCACATTTTTAAACTGCAAGTGCATAATACGTAGTATTTTGGCTATATCACATAAACCAGTATAGCTAAAGATCCTCCCCTTTCATCCATTGGGATATCCAAATCATCAGAATCACAGAGTTTTTGTTTCAATATTTAAACTAATTTAAAAGACATCCCACAATCACAATTCAGCACTATGTGATTATCTGTAAAGTAGAAAATTCATACCAAAAAAAAGGGAAAAATGGCACTTCTTGAGCAGCCACCACCACTTTTTACCTGATAACAACTCACTTTCGTATTCTTCATTCAAAGCTTTTTTGTATACTGACATAGTGTCTGCTACAGTTCTATACATAAGCACAAGTCATTTGTGGACAGAATTTGTTTTCTTTGATGAACAGAAAGTTGTTTTCACACAACAGAAGTTGTTTGATGATAATAGAGAACATTGGATTTGAGTGTTCTAATTTTTTACCACTCGTCCAAAAACAGTATATAATGTCTTACTATACCAAAAGGTGGAGACAATGCAGTTAAGTTTTCCAGTGTAAGACCTGCACTGCTCTAATCCTCAGATGAAATTTAGAAAGTAGTAATCTTAAATTAAGATCAAAAGGACAAGGAATTTAGCGATGATCAATATACCTGTAGTAAACTTTAAAGTTTCTTAACTTGATGGTCATTAGGATTTTTATTTACTTCTCTTTTTGGTCATATGCCAAGAGAAAAGGTAGGGATAAGTACAGAAGAACACAAAAAAAAGTTTATTTACAAGTACTAACTTTACCCTTTTTTTTTAATGCTAATCTTGGCATTAGAATTTCCAGAATGTTGTCCCTTGTACAACATCTTACCCTTTCTGTCCCTCACACAACCTCCTGTCCCCTTCTCCTCACAGCATGGCCAGCAGACCCCAACTGATAGTTGGACAGTATTTCTCAGTCACAGTACTATTGTCTTCAAGCATTCAATGCCCAATCTGCAGTGTTTGTAAAGGATGTGACACATGGAAAACAGAGTTTCGGGTTTTTCCCAGTAAAAATTCCCCTTTTCAGATAATTAATTCTTGCACTGAAATCATGGACACAATAAAGCAAAATCATTTTAATGAGCTCCTTAAATAGCCTGCACAAAACTGCATGCTAACAACTCATCTCAACATATGACCTTTGTGTCAAATAAGCATCTTCTCAGGGGAACAACCACCTTCTTAAATCAAATCATATGTCTATCTTATGGCCTTACAAAGTTACCTCACTTTTTTCAGAAAGACTAATCCAAGCTAACAGTCTCCTCAATAATGTAATACAGGAGACAATACAGTTGTCCATTCAAATGGAACAAAGACCACCTTTTTTTGAGGAGAATTTGATGATATCCATTACAAACATCTGTTTTCCTTTGCAGCTCAAAAATGCTGAAACTTCAAGCTTTGCTGTTCTTCACATAAAGCCACCACTTTCCTAGGACAGCAAAATCTGCACAGGAGACTTCCAAATAAGCTGCAGACTTCCAAGACGAAAGACTTTGAAATTTCCACACTGATCTATCCAGAACAGTTCAAGTGACAAAATAAAAAGCCCCCTGATAATCATTCCCGGTGTATCACTGAAAATGGGGAGTTATCTTCACCCATGAATTTCATTTTTTCACAGCCACCAGAAAAAACTGTAACAGCATCACAGGGAAATGCACCTGCAATACTACACACATCCCACTTACCTCTGCTTCCAAACCACTCAGAGTCCTTCCAGGTGGGCAGAAATTGGCAACATAAAGACTCCCTTGTTTGTCATCCACTCATTTCAGAAAGTGCCAAATGCTGCTAAATGCAGCAGGGACCACTGATTAGATCAGCTTTGAAGAGGAAGTCAAAAAAAGACACACACAGATACACACTCATTTCAAGTGCAGTCAGAATCAATTGGAATGTATGTGCAAGACAGAGAATCAGAGGAAATGCACTAGTATCTTCTAAAATTTGTTATACAACCTCCAGATTTTCAATTTTTGAAAATTTAAGAAGGTCTCTATATTTTGAATTTTAAGATCAAAGAATTCTGACTGTTTCCAGAACAAGGCATACATGTAACAACAGCAATTTAAAAACTCAATAGAAACTTCTGAGGGTCCAAGAAAGACTGCATTCCTATAGCACTGTAATATTTTTGGATGAAAAGCAATTTCTAAGTATTCACAAAACACTTCATTTTAGAACATTTATCAGATTCAGGACAGAAATTGCCAGGAAAGAAATACCATTTTCCCCATATACTAGTAAGTGCTGTGGTTTGTGGGAATTTTCCAAATGACATGCTTTAGTGCAAGATACAGTTCTCACCAAGTACACCAATTAAAACTAGAGAGAAACAAAAAGTAAAATGCAATTTTAATCCCTTTCTACTGTTGGCTGTAGCACCCTCTTAAGTAAAGTGAACCACACTGGAATTCATCAGAGAAGAACACATGCACTATCACTGACACCTGAAAAAAATGTTGGAAGTCTTAACTTTTTCTTGAACTTTGGCACCACAAGATAAAAGCAAGTTGTAACTCCTGCTACTTGTAAATTGGCTCTTGTAAATTTTACCCTAGAAACCTGCTCCTAGAAGTCCTATTTCGTCCTTTAAAAAGATAAAGAATATGAATTTCCTAGAGGGCTACTCTGGTGTTTAATATTTGTGAAGACTTACTAAATTTCCATCAACCTTAGCTCAAAATTAAATCCAAAAGACAAAAAAGGGGGCTTTGTTGGCCTCTTGCTTTAAACTACCATTTCATACAGAAAGTAACAAGAGGCCTGTACCATCACAGCCTGGGACACATTTGTCATTTACTACTACTGTATTTATCACCAGTTAAATTATCAAGAATGCATGCAGTAATCGGTGTATTTATGGACATGCTTCTCACTCTTACACACCCTGTTTTCCTTATCTGCTGCCTCTTCAAGAAGCTCAGCTGAAAAGAGCTGCTTGAATTTTTTTTGGCTGAACAGGTAACATAAAGACTTTGGATTTTTTGTGTGATAGGTTTACAAAGTTTTCAGAAAATACAAAGTGTACATATGCTTCTAAAGAAAAGGAGACTAATAAAAACAAAAGCATTCTGATGACCCCTGGTGGCCACTTCATACAAAGAAGTAATCGCATTCCATCGGAAAAAAGCAGATCGAGCAGAAAAGTGTTACATGTTCTATTGGTAGGGATAGCTACAGAAAGGACAGCTGATATTATTCAATCAGAATATTTATTAGAATGTACATATTTACATGTCTGTCTATATCAAATTACTATATTATGGTAGACACACAGACATACTCAAAAATTTAACTATTAGAAACAAACCCTGTTTTTCTCTTCAAAGAAATAGAAGGGAGCACATTGGGAGTATTTCAGCTCAATCCTACAAGACATACAAAATGGACTTTTTTTCAGTTTTGACTTTCCAGCTGGGTTTCTCACATAAAGCAGAGGTGTTGGAGAGAAGCATGGTGGAAGCAGGGGGCTGCTTCACACCAGGGTGCACTCAGAAGGGCTCTCTGCAATAGATGATGTCCCAAATCCCTCCAGCACAGGCAGTTCTCAAGCACAGTTTAGAAAAGCAAACAAACCAGCCCTTCCTTCTTTCTATTTATATATTTATATTGGACTTCTACCAAAAAGAAATTAATATCCATTATTAGGAATCAGTATAAAAAGGTGATAGCTGTACACAGACCTCAGCTATGGAGAAGGTAAACCCTTAACGTGCAGAGGAAAAGCTGCATGACAAATCACACCTTTTCTCCTTAATGCTTTCCTGTAATACATGGAAGCAATCACAACAGTGCTGCCACATCCTCTGCAACACAGAGAGGGATTTCTTCTCCCCAATGACTTAGATGATCAAGACTGTGACTTAAACCATGTATCGCTATGCAAAGACTGGCTTCCTCCAGAAGCAACTGTTACCTGCATTGAGAGGAACAAACCCATCCTTCAGCTGTAGTCACTGCAGAACTTTTAATGCTACATAGTTGGGTACTCAGAACAGTTCAGGGGTTACAAGTGACCTTTACTTTCCATCTGTGACACATCTGTCTGTGTCAAGAGGTAGAAACCAATATAAGACAGCAATGGGAGGCATACCAGTGTGACAGTGGCAATGAGTCCAAGCACTGGTAATACGGGATGATGAAAAATTATTCATGACTTCTGTGGTGCCTGTGATAGCAGTGAAGGGATACCACTGTGGCATACTATGGAACCTTTTCCCTTCCCCATCCTCAAGCCCTTCACTAGAAGAACTAAGCCATGTAGCTACAAAAGCCTCCTTCACTTCAGCTGAGGACCAAAAAGGGGCTGAAGGCCACGCAGACTCCCACTTCTCCCCAGCAAACACTTGGTCAGCAGGTGGAGAGTGAAAGTGAATGAGGGAGAAGGCATTGCTATCCCAGAGAGAAAGGCCAGAGGACACCTGAGCAGCTTCCACCTCCTATTGCAGCTCATATAATGAAACCACACCTTCCCAAAATGGCTCCTAGGCAGATAGAACTGAAGGGGGGAAGGAATTGAAGACAAGGAACAGCCTCTTGCTGATACCACCATCACTTATAAAATAAAATCCCCATTTACTAGTCCAAAGCATTCACACTTACTGATAGTTTGACAAAAAGTACCATGAAGGTTTCAAATGATGCTGCTCGTCAACAGTATCCATTTCCCTCCATGCCTATTTGTTTCAATACAACAAATTTGGTGCTTACCTGAAACTCAGCTCTCTTCCAGAACCAGCAATATGCCTACATGCACAGAGGTAGCATGATTTGTGTGAGTCACACGTGTTCAGCTGCATTCCCAAACAAGGAATCACCTGATAATTAACATTTTCATCTCTCCTGCAGGAGTGGTGCATGGGGTGCAGCAACATGGAACAGTTGCACTGGGGACCACTTCCCTAACACCTGCAAAAATTGTGAAGCTTCACTCTGCTCTAAGAGCTGCACCTTGCTTACTGGGTATCTTAAGCATGCAAAATCTTTTCCCTATTTTGAAGCACACTGTTTGACACCTACACAAGACTGCAATTCATTTCCTCCAGCTGTTGGTTGATGGAGGAGGTAAGACTGACACTGAAGAAGGCTTCAAGCACCAGCACCTTGTTATCTAAAAGTCTCTCAAACCTTTTCTGTGTAGCCTCCCATGGGCAGCTCCACAGACCTCTGGCTCTTTCTCTCCTTCTCTCCTCCTTCTGCAGTTCTGGTTCACTCCTTCCTGTCCCTAGCACAGGCCACCTAACCTTGTCTGTCCCTTGTACAATGTCTCACCCTTTCAGTCCCTTGCACAACCTCCTGTCCCTCCCTCTCACAGCACGGCCAGCAGACTCCAACTGATGACTCTACCAGCTAACTCACTCTTTCATCACACCCGTACCTGTGAGGGCAAGGCAGTTCCCACCCTTTGGTAATTAACACCACTGTAATATAGCAGGGGCAAGATTGCCTTCGGCACTATCTTTGTCTTTTCACAGTTGGTTTATCAATTTGAACTCCAATCTCCAGTCAGCACCAAAATATCAAACTGCTCCCTGGGAAATATCAGCAACGGAGCCCAAGGTGTGGGGAGTCTCTCACTCCGACCAGAGCCCAGCAGCCACACAGAGCCACTGCTAACCCCACCATCATCTGGCATGATCAGGATGGCACCACAGCCCTCCTCTTCCGCAGATTAGGAAGATGTGCCTGGTCAACATGGTGGCCCTGGGCACGGCCTTCTGCTTTCCAAGGCCCTCCTGGGCAAGGAGAGCAGATGCTGCTGGACCCTGCCCAGACACAGTTCCTGGGCATCACAGGAGGTCACAGAAGGCCCATGCAGTGCTTGCCTGGGCAAGGGGACCTTGGGAGTTGGGGCAGAACAGCAGCTTAGTTGCAGAGACTCTGTATTTCCTCAGAGAAACCACTCTTTCTCTCAGGGATACTTTAGGAGAGTGTTATTACAAAAAATACTACTAATTCCCTGAAAAACACCAATCTGAAATCAATCCCAGAAACTTTCCCAAGATCAATAGGTTTTAATGAACACAGAAAACATACACAGTAGCAACCACGGGCAAGTACCCGGAGACCAAGCTAGAGTAATAAATTGCACCTGCTCCAACACTTTCCTGGCAGAAAAAAATTGACATATCACTAAGCAGGCTGTTGCTCAGCTCAAACAATCACAGGATCTGAGGGACCACAGGATGGGTGACCCACATGGTGACTTATCACAGCAAAGCACAGCCAGGACACAGTGCCAGATCTGCTGCCCACAGAAGGGCTGGGTTTTGGCAGCTCTCAGTTGATGGAGCAGCCCAGACCACAGAGTCAGTCCCTCTGAGCAATGTGGACACAGAAAGCGACTGCAGGTCAAAGGGGCTGCTTCCTATAGTAAAGGGTGCTGGTACAGCCTGTTTATCTCTCAGAGGGTGAAAAGAATATTTACTCATCTGTTTCAGTAATCAACAGACACCTTCCTAGCATAATCAACAGACACCTTCCTAGCATTCACCCTGGGAAAAACTTTAATAAGTTAACTCTTTTCCTAGTTGTTATCATCAATAGAAAAGAGACAACAGTGTAAAATTAAAACCTCACAGTTAACAGAGTAAAAATGTTGGTTTATGTCTTTTACAGTGAAACCTAACATTAGGTGTGCTGTTCCATCATGAATTTTCCAGAAGACTTGAGCATCACATACTTTTTTCCCATGAGCTATGATTCAGACTTTCACTTTCTGGTAAATTCCCTGAGTATTTGATAATCAAAAGCAACTTCTGTTTTGTCAGCTAAGCAGCCTTCCTCATTCTAAAGCACCAAATTCTTTTTATATGAAACAGGAAAAGAATTCGCTTCTAACAGTGACCCTGCAATTCCATTTTACCATTTAAAATACAATTCCATTCTACAAGTTAAAATTTTGGAGCAAATGTACCATTTTTCTAGGATTTAATATGTGATATTATTTCCATATACTAAACAATTCAGAAGATTTTACTGGTTGAACCCCTGTAACAGCACAAACCATAGCAATGTAAATATCCAAAGGATCTTATTACAACCATTACACTTTTCTCATCAATCTCATTCTGTGCTACTGTGTTAAAAACATCTAAGTATTCTTAGGTGCATGTACAATGCAAAAAAATAAATACCCCTTTTAATGAATCATTCATAAAATTCTCCCTCTCCCCAAATCATTGAATTGTTTAGGTTGGGAAAGCCTGTGTTCATTGAGTCGAACTGTTAACCCAGCACTGCCAAGTTCACCACTAAAAACCATGTCAAGTGCCACATCCACACGTCTTTTAAATACCTCCAGGGATGCTAAACTCCACCACTTCCATGGGGAGCCTGTTTCAGGGCTTGACAACCCTTTCAGTAAAGGAATTTTTTGTAAATCCAATCTAAACCTCCCCCAGTGCAACCTGAGGCCATTTCCGCCTGGACTGTCACTTGGGACAAGAGACCAACCCCCACCTGGCCACAACTTCCTTTCAGGTACTTGTAGAGAGTGATAAGGTCTCCCCTGAGCATCCTTTTCTCAGGCTACACAGCTCCTCCTAAGACTTGTGCTCCAGACCCTTCACCAGCTCCACTGCCCTTCTCTGGACACAGCACTTCAATGTCTTTGTTGATGAGTGAACACAGGATTCAAGGTGCAGCCTCAGCAGTGCTGAGTTCAGGGGGACAATCCCTGCCCTGCTCCTGGCCAGCCACATTATTCCCCATACAGGCCAGGTCACCATTGGCCTCCTGGGCCACCCAGGCACACGCTGGCTCATGTTCAGCCACTGTCAGTCAGCACCCCCAGGTCCTTTTCCACCAGCAGCTTTCCAGCCACTCTTCCCCCAGCGCTGCCTGGGGCTGTTGTGGCCCAAGGGCAGGACTCAGCACTTGGCCTTGTTGAACCTCACACAACTGGCCCCAACCCACTGATCCAGCCTGTCCAGATCCCTCTGCAGAGCCTTCCTGCCCTCCAGCAGATCAACATTCCCACACAACTTGGTGTTGTCTGCAAAATGACTGAGAGTGCACTTGATCCTCTTGTCCAGATCATTGATAGAGATGTTAACTAGAACTGGTCTCAATACTGAGCCCTGGAGAGCACCACTTGTGACCAGCCATGAGCTGGATGCAATTCCATTCACCACCACTCTTTGGGCCCTGCCATCAAGGTAGCTTTTTACTCAGGCATCCTCATGCCACTATCTGTGTTCGAAATTACTCGAATACCTATTAACATCTAAATTCAACTGAATTCACTAGGAATTTGAAAATCAAGATATTTCCTCAGGTGCTTAAAAAGATTTGTAAAGTAATGCCATATATCCAGATTTCACCATTTTATCTACAAAACTTGTTACTCAGAATTAAATAAAATGACATAAGCCCACTTCTTTTTAATTAAAATTAGTTTGTATTTTGAAAACTCAACAATTAACAATGTTTAGTTGCATTAATAACTCACTCTCAGGAACGCTTCTAAAGAAAAATTAAATTATATTAGATTATTTTTAATAACTTGTAGACTTTAAAAGTGTCCAGTTATAAATGAAAAGACTACAGAATAAAGGTAGCAAATGCACATATTCAATGCTATTAAAAGGCAGACACATGAGATCTCATGTATCTTGTGCCATTTGTAAAAAGGTTGTTTTATTATCAGTGTAACTAATCACAATGAAGACATCTCTTACAATCAAAGACATTATAATGAATTTTCTTTACAGCTACAGAGAAATGGGATTTGCTGTTCCATATCAAACTAGAACAGGCTGTATAAATTCTTCTTCATATTTATTATTAAATGTAACTTTTATCTATAAAATCAGCCATGAAATATTAAAAACTGAAACAACAGAATTTATATCCTTTACTTAATTTAGTTTAAATGGTCTATTCACTAAAGAGAGGGGGAAAAAGGTTACATGTGTATTATAATGTGCCCTCTCCTCTCCCCCATAAGCATTTCCACTATAAACTACCTAGTTTTTGGAATTTATAACTCAGCTGTAAAAATCCACTTCATATGTAAAAGTTGGTATACTTTTCCTCTTACAAATTTAAAAAAAAAAAAAAATCTGTTTCAGGAGGAAGGCAAGAAAGAATGTGAGAGGAGAGAAAGGGAAAAACAATTAGATTAAGAATTTTAACCCTTGGCCAATTCAATCAGTTGTTATGAGCTATCCGTTGTAATTCAGACCCATCTTCCCACCCTGAAGAACCATTGGTCAGCTGGCTGCACCAGAGCCCCTGGGCAGATGGGAGCCAGGAACTGGCCTCCAGCTGCTGCTGACCTGCCAGGTTCAGGCTGTCTTATCCTACTGCTATCTCCTGAAGTCGGCTGTACAACTGGGAATTGGACAAATGGAAAATAAGTGAGAACAGCAAAGAGCATTAAAATCACCTGTGTCAGAGAAGAGACAAGACAAAACATACCAGAACATCTTAAAAATGACAAATAGACAAAACAGCCTGTAAAAAAAAAGGTTCTCACAATAAAAAGACACAAGACTGGAAAATCCAGGAACTGGAGATTGGACAACATACAGTGCAATGAAAACTGAACAGAAAAATAAGGGCAGATAAAAACCATCAGAAGTTCACAGAAGGATTAAAAGGGTCTTATTTAAGACAGCGTGGAAAACAATTCATACATAAGATGGCAGATTCCAAAATGAAGCATGAAATAAGGCAACAAGAGACAAGCAACCTATGAGCTTAAGGTGCAAGCTACAACCTACACTATTTCCTGCTAGCAATATCTTACTTTCAGCTTTTTCTGGAGCACAACAGCAAAATTTACCTTTCTTTTCAGAGGCCCCATCTTACAGTCTGAAAGGAATAGAAAGAAGCAGCAAGGGAGTAAAACCTTGCATTAGTTGTCACAGTACAGCTGGTGAGTTGGATGAGCTGGCAGGAGCAACAACCAAGCTACACCAGGTAGATGACTGCAGACACTGTCTCAGGGGCACCAGGGAACCTGGCAAAAACCGCAAGTCCAGAGATGTTCTCATGTGCCTCAGGTGATGCTGCACTCTTGCTTAGAGGAAACCACCAAGGGCATGTGTTCCAACATAGCCTTTATTTAGTCTTCAGCTAAGTTTATTCATCAGAAAAGTCTCTCTCTTGGCAATTCTTTAACTACAGCCCATGAGGACTATGTACATATATTGCAACCAATTCCCACAATACAAATAAGTGACATTTATAAATTCATTGGTTCTCTACCATGATTCAGGCATGAATGTAGTCACAGTTTTAAAAATAACTTTCACAAGAAGATCTTTTAGGGACTGGATTAATCTGGCATACAGGGACAGCAGAGGATATTTCCAAAATATGCATAAAAAACCAAACACAGTAGAAAGACATTATCTACACACCCTCCTGCCACACACTCAGAAAAGGTACATGAGCAAAAAGAACTACAAAGTATGAATTTTAAGGATCTATTAGACATTGACATAATTCTTTATTTTGATATAGCTTGATTTGCAATAGAGACAAACAATGAGGAACAACAGAAAGAATGAAAAGATTGGTGCTCTAAGGCAAACGTATCCTTAAAATAACCAGACTCAAAGAGCAAAGGCTGCAAATGCAAAATCAGTTACCAGTTTATGGAATTTATGTCAGATCACCAACAGGAAAAAAAGAAGGGAAAGGAAAAGCTCAACCAAGCAGCAAGGGATCGGATGGTCCCATGGCACAAAAACCTGCACTCAATCCCCAAAACTCGACAGTCGGAAATCACTCATGTCTGTATCTACCTGGTATGTTGGCCACTACTGTGCTGCCCAATGTCAAGATTTAAAATGTCTGGATCAGAAAGTGAGACCTGGAGTTTTAGCTACTGATATCTCACATCTGATTCAGAGAGGGAACAAAAAAATCCAGTTCCTTCTCAACCAGCATGAGACAGTCCCTAAGCTAGAGAAAAACAGTGAGCACAAATCCTAAGCCCAGAAAACAAGAGCTGCCAAATCTGGCAACCTGGAAAAAAGACACTGACTCTGCAGAGCTGCTACCATATCATTTACTACTCCCAAACCTGGGAAGTCTCATTCTTGTACCCAGGGCACACCTGCAGTGTGAGCGCCCCGAAGTAGGCACCCAAGCAAAGCCTCTTCTTCCTCCAAACCTACTGCAGCTGCTCCATAACTTGGTGTCCACCAGTCCCAAAACCAGACTGTTCAGGCCTGCACATCTCATGCAGGGACTAGGAATCTTTTATGAAGAGTCACTAAAATCCACATTCACTCTAGGAATAGTTTTATACTTCATGTCAAAAAATGCAGACTATGAGATTATTTCATTTGAATTCACTGTATTTATTAGAATTTATGATCAAAGTGAATTCATTACAAAAATATGTATTGAACAAACATGAGAAAACATTTATTAATTGTTCTACCTGGCAGCACTTATTTAGTGGAAGGTCACCAAAAGATCATTATGAGTGCTTTCAAGAACTATTCAAACAAACATTTCTAGAAGCAAAACCTCAACAATACGGTTTTTAAGAATACAGCATATTTTACAAAGTACTAGAATTTGGGGGCATACTAGCCCTAAAAATGTGTCTTTAAATTACCCCTATTTGGAATGACTGGCATGACTGTATTAGCCACACATTTTAACATTGCTTTGTCCAGTCAGCTCCCTAAATCATTAAAAATATACATGACTAGCTTCAGTTTGACCTGCAGTGACTCCTATATGTACTCTGAAAATTAACACAAGCACTGAATGCTACTAATCTTCAACTTGTAATAACTGATCAAAGAATACTGCCCTGTAATTCACAACAAGCTAAAATCACAGCGCTGAATTGTGCATTTTCAAACAAGTGGTTTACAGCTCTAGATTTAAAATGCAAAGTTTCCATTATATTTAATAATTAAAATGCATGCTGTGTTATGGTTACATTTGGTGACTGGATTAGTAGTACCCCAACTGAGTTAAACAATGCCTTTTTCCTATTAGAGTTCATATTACCATATTGTCTATTTGTTTAAGAAAAGGAAGAAAAAAAGCACAGCAAGGAAGAAGGAATAAAAAAGAAATATGAATATCAAACATACTGAAAGGCAGTGAGGACCAAGACAGAAAGAAGACCTGGTATCAGCAAAATATATGCTAGCTGAAAGCAGAAAAGCTGAAGTATCTGTGCATTTAAAATATGAAAACTTTTAATAAAAAGAATTTTCTCCCTTTGTCAATAAGGGCTCTCATTCAAAGTAAAGGGAATAAAGCTCAGTTTGTTTTCCTAGATGCAGTTGCTACAAAGTGAGGGAATACAGACATCACTGTCAAAGAGCAGACTCTTTCAGGCTGTCAACTTCTTAATCAGGGTCTGACTTCACTGGAAAGTGTGAAATTATGCAATTATTTATGCTTTGCAATTCTGACGGTTTAAACAAATCCAGCACTATGAACGTCATCTTTTATAATGCAAAATTCCTACTGCGATTTTGTTTTAGGGAATATACTTTTTTTTCCCTTGTGCTTTCTAGATGGTTTATTCAAATAAAATTTAAATATTATGTGAAGTATTCCTTTTCTCCCAAAACAGATCCCATAGAGCTCTGGAAACATAACTTACAAGGATGAAAAATAATTGAAAAATAAAGTAAAACTTAAATCGTGGCCACAGTGACTTCAACTGACGTTTTCTCAGCACTGTCAGTTATATTGCCACCCAAAACTCTCTAGCAAGACTAAAGACCATTGAGTATTTACAACAAATGTAAGTAATAAAATATTATCTGACCCCATAAAAAGACATATGCCTTACAGTCCTGCACTTCCATGCAACATTTAAGTATAAACTTCAGAGATTTTGTTTTCATTTCAAGTATATTTTAATTATCTTGGATACCAGCAGCAGATACAAAGACAAGTTTATGTGCCTGAAAGCTCACCTACTTCTCCCTCTATTGTAGCTGGCCGAATATATTGCCTCTGCCTGTAAGTCACCTCCTCAGAACCCCATCCCCTTATAGGGTAAATACCCTCAGCATACAAAATACAAAGGTACACATTCTCTGAAATAAAAGTTTATTTAACACTCCCCCCCAAAATACACTTTACTGAAATCAGCAACATCTAAAATCATGATGATGTGAATAAAGAAAAAGAGAAAGCATTCCTGCAAGTCAACCTCCACCAGCAAAGTTCAGCATGTTATTTACCTGGAAATGAAACCTGAATAGCCTGACCAGAGTTAGCAAAATGCATTGTCAGGTTTTCACTTGTCCTCTCCAAACAACAGCTTCTGCACCCAACGACCTTGTGCCCAGGAAGGATTCTTGGGGTTTGACAGAAGGAGCTCCTTGTATCTCATCAGATGTCTGCTCTAGAGCAGCTGAAGGTCAACACCAGACCTTTGTCAACTTTCTCTTCAGTCTCTTCCTCCCCTTCCCTCCTCAGGTTGCCATCCCTGTTGCAAACTCTTTGGGTGACACAAAGGAAAGGAGACAGGGAACAAAGCCTATATACAACCCTCTGCAGATATCTGAGGCACTCATAAAGAAGTCAAAGCAATACTTGTCAAGAATTTCTGAGATACCTAGATTTAGAATGGCACTCAAATTCACAAGTCTGCATTTTTGACACTTAAAATCTAGTGAGAAACAACTAAAGAAAAAAAAGAGCAGTTTTTTTCAAATAACATATCTGCCAAGTTCCCAGTACCAACAAGTAACAACGCTGTATCATAAAACCTCTGCTCAAGAATTGACCTGTTTTTTGAGGTAGGATTTTGACAAAAAAATATATAAAATCCAATTTTATTTCTTTGGTTTTGTACACAAAAATTATGAAATGGAGAGCTTGGGTCAGGTTCTGATTTTGATCATTCTGACACAAATTGAAAATATTCTGTTAAACTAAATGGAAATATTCCCATTTATAGTCAGGTAAATAACATCAAATTCTAGTCCCAGGTTTTCTTTCCTTCCTGATTAAACTACATTAATGTACACTCAAAACAAAGCAACTACTGTTATCCCCGCTGTTTTTCTCCAGGAGAATAACTTATCTGTTAAAAAATACTACCTGGACATAAATATAAAGTTATAAGGGTTCTTCACAAGTCTGCCATCTATCTGAAGCCTTGCAACAAAGAGGTTTTTAGCAGTATCATAGTACAATGCACACCAACATATCATCCTAAATGTAGGGCAGAAGTCAGCCTGCTTCTGTGAGGACCTATAGGCCACAGTTTCATCCTAAAATACTTTTTATTAACCTGATATGTATATGAGACAGCAAAACCCACAACACTCGGTATTCTTACACAGAATGTACCAGAAAAAGGCTCAACAACTAAATACTGCGTCTTCGCATTCTTGCTAAAAGGTTTGACATAGTATTCATTGCCATATTATTCCTAATTAGCAGTTTAAGCTTGTTAACAAGAACAGTTCATTTAAGGTAAACAGGAATTATCTCTCCATTGTATAGGTAAGACTTGTAAATAGGACAGCTGATAAATTTCAAGATGAGAGTAACTAGGAAACTATTCATTAAGGCTTGGGTTATAAATTCAAAACATGAAGCATAACATGCTTAAAGAAGAAGGTTTTATTTTTAAAAGGATTCATTAGGCTCTCATCTTCAAGACTCAGACTTGTAAATAATTTAAAATGAAAATGCAAACAACAGGCAGGGAAAAAAAAAACAAATGCAATTCAAATCAGTCCATTGTTGTACCAATAAAACTCAGAACAACAGAAACTAAGTTGGCAGATTTTGAAGACAACATCCAGAAAACATCTTTATGTACTGTATCTTTGAATTTACATGTTGTGCTAGCACTTGCTCCAATCAAAAAAAAAAACAAAAAAAAAAACCAAACTCTGACCTGTAACAGCCAGGCTTTGCCCAGTAAAGGATACACATGCTGAACTAGTAATTTTTGGTATTCATTGCACTTTATTCTGGAGATGCCAATGCAAACAAAAAAAACAAGCTGCAGTTTATCAATGCTTTTAGATTTTATATTTATCCATTCTGACTTTCAGAAATGTATATCCTATTAACAATTTATATGACACAACGCAAGAACTTCCACTTAAAGATTAAGGTAAATCTCAGTTTGCCTCACATGAGGAGCATGGAAAGAAACAGCCTTTACTTCACTGGCATTGAAAATGTAAAGTGAAGAAGACAAAAATAACAAATCAAACAAAAAACCAAAACACAAGGATTACTGCTGTCCTCACTGTGTATTCAGGGTTCCAAATCCAATGTCAATACACCCCTGAAGAAAGTGTGTTACACACCAAGGAACCAGGAACGTGCAACATTTTGCCTTCACTGAATGTATGGAGTTGGCTATCCTTTTCTCAAGGACTTTGAACAATCCATCTTAAATACTCAATGTCACTCAAACATTCAGTGCAAGACAAGCATGCAACATGAATTTCTTTCTCCATGTTAAAAGACCATATGGCATTGCAAAACGCAAAAGTGCCATATTCCTATGCCATGGTTCTTGTGCAGGAAGATGTGCATTAGATGCTGGCTATCCCAGGAATGTCAAGACATGCTCCTCAGAAGCCTTCCACTTACTGGCTGCACCCCATGTACCAGGAAACCTGACATCTGTCAGTCACGCAGGATTTCCTGCACGGCTGCAGAACACTGAGCAGAAAGCCCTGGCACACCCAGTGAGCTCTGGGCATCCAGCAGGATGTGACTCAGCTACAGCACACACAGCCAGCATAAGGCCTTCCAGAGGCACCAACCCTCCAGGCAGTGCAAGAGCAGCAAGTCTGATGCTTCCACATGTGAATCAAGACGGAAAGGTCACCCCTGTCCATGCTTCTCCCTCCAGCACAGAAGTGGGTGATGCCAACATGCTACACACACCACCAGTACAGGTAAATTAAGTCTCCTCCTGATTAGGAGTCCTAAAGCATGAACTATCTCATGTTCATAGCAAATGTTTACAGCAAACGTTTTAATAAATCCAGTCTAACCCACTGAATGGAAACAGATAAAGGTCACAGGCTCATCCAGAGTGAGCCCAGGTTTGAAAACCTGATTAAAGAGAGAACTCACATATATAAAGCCCTACCAGAGCTCTTGAGGCCATCCAAATGGCAACACAACAATCTGTCTTTGATTAAATCAGAATTCTTGTCAGGACCTCCACACTTTTTAAACTTCTTGCTAGAATGTTTCCTACAGAACAACTTATATACCAGGTGACTGTATGGATTCCATTAAAAAAAAAAATCACATGAAACAATGATTTCCATACAAAATGATAACTTAGTGTTACTATTCCAGTAACTTTTGTTACCCCTTGTAATTCAGTGGATTTTAACATTTACATGTATTTTCTATGTGTTGCTACCTATATTTCTGAGAAGAATTCTTGAAATTCCAAAGATGGGGCTAAGGACAGCAAGAAAGGACAGCTTTATAACTACAGGGAGACAAAGAAGTAACAGCTGGAAAAGCATCCATATAGGCACTTGTAGCAAAATAGTAGCCTATAGAGATGTATACATTCAGATCTATACACTGAAATACTGTGTACCCTAACTCTGCACACCTCCCCCCAGGCCATTGCATACACCACACACACTAGCAACTTGTATGTCTAGACTCAGAAAGACAGAGGCAATTAAAATTTATGCCTGTACCACTAAGGATAAAAAAACCCTAAGAACACTCATAGCCTCACAGCCCACTTAAACAAAACCCATACAGTAGTTCAGTAGTAGGCCAGACTACTGAGAAAAAAGGTCAGCCTGGTGTAGAATAAGCAAACAAAACAAAACAAAGAAAAATAAAATTAGCAATCAACAACTCAGCTAACACAGAACTAAAAAGCAGTCACAATCATGCATTTTACTTCTGGAGCACCACTAGTGCCTGTCTCTAAAAGGCACTTAGGTCACTTCTTTGTAAGGATGTGTGTGAATTGGGTAGTACATACTGTAGTCTTCCTTTCCATACTGAGGAAAAAAGGATAGCTAGGTTTCTTTCTGCTATAAAGCTGTAGATGCTGACATAAATTTGGGACACAACTTTCTTTCATCTTCACATGCTGAAGAACTGAGATTAAGTAAAATATGGAAACTTTCACAGGCATTTAACATAAACACCTACAATGGGTGACAGACTGGTCTGTCACTACTGACTCTTCTCTGGCAGATGGCAGAAACAGGACTAATGGCATTCACAACTGTAATGGGAAAGCATGTATGTGTTCCCTGTTTTAAACATGCAAATCCGTTCTGCAAAGCAGAAAGTCACCTTTGGAATTTCTGCAGGTGAAAAATTGGAAATTACGACATCTTTACATTTTTTGCTTCTTCACTAGTTTTATACGTGCATGTTAATAAACAACCTCAGTTTATGTGTTAACACAGCCCGTAATGACCAAAAAATTTTAAAACTTCAGTTTAGAAGTAGGTATAGGCATATTTAAACTTTCATATATGTTTGTGTAACCATGTAAGAATGTCCACTGCAAAAGCAAACAGACCAAAGATAAAATCACTCTAATATTAGTTACTGGAGAGATTTTGCATGAACTTTGACACCATGAGCCAGGCAAGATGTAAGTAGTTTGCAATGTCAGGTCCCATGCAACCCTACTCCTAATTCATTCTCTCCAAATTATCCATGGATAAGCCTATGCCTGTTAGCACTAAACACTGTACTTGCCTGAGACATGTCGGCCAATTCTCTCAGGCAACCAGCGACAGGACAATACAAGCCTTAAGCTGCACCAGAGGGAGTTTAGGCTGCACATGTTTCTTCACATAGAGGGTGATTAGACATTAGAATGGACTGCCCAGGGAGGTGATGGAGCCACTGTTCCTGGAGGTGTTTGAGGAAAGACTGGACTTGGCACTTAGTGCCATGGTCTAACTGGCATGGGGTCAGAGATTGGACTTGATCTCAAAGGTCTTTTGAGAAAGAACCCAGTTGATCCTGTGATCACAGGTGCTCACTGCCTTCTTGCCTTTGTGTCCACCAAGAACTGCTCTCATTGCTTCTGCTCCTTCCACTCCTGTTGCACGGGAGGAGTGGTGCCTCCATGCCTTGGCTGCTGCTGGCCAGGCACTGTGCACTGGGAGGCTGTGCTACCCCAAGGTGACAAAGCCAACACAAAGAGTTTTCTAGGGTAGAAGAATAACCACAAATGCTCTGCTGGGCAGCTGCTGACAATCTGTCAAAGTGAAAGCACCACTTCCATTTGACTCCTCACGCAACACACAGTGCAGGAGAGAGACCAGAGAGACCATTCCGCCGCACGTCTGGTTTTGTGAACAGCTGAAGGAAACACAGCCACTACATCTGTTCAATCACATCATCCTGTCTTTCTCCCAAGCTTTCAAAAGATTAAGTTATACCCCAGATTTCAATCTAAAAGGTCAACTTTTTAGTACCTTTAACATGCACCATAATACCAAGGCGTTCATTTCAATGAATGACTAGACCAGGTGTATCTGAAACTAATGTTTTTATTTGACTGATGGGGTCATCCATCCAATGAAGCCTGTCTGTTTTCCTGTGAAAGACAGTATTTAAATTCTAAATCACATTAGGAAATTAAAACATAGGAGCCACCGAGCAACTCCAGTTCAACCACATTTCATGTGCCAGTCTGTCTGTAAATTCCATCTCATGCACAAAATCCCAACACTGTACACATTCAAAAAATTAAAAAAAAAAAACCTTAGGCAAAGCAAAGCCACCCCATCCTAATGTTGTGCACACTAACAAGAAAATGCTGTTCTTCACTACAAAAGTTTGGGTTTAATGGAATACAGTGACTGACATCTCCTTCACACACATTCTATTTCCAAGTAATGTTTTTCTACAGAGACAACACAGCTTAAGTTTTAAAAGCGTTTCTAACAAAGAAAACTCTCATGCAAATAAATTAGAAATCTTTGATGCTGTTACTATACAATAGTTCCTACAGAAGAATGATAGTAAAGGATTTAACTCAGGTCGTTTGGATTGTATTTCCCAAAATGCTAATAAAACTGACATGTTTGAACATACTGAAAAAGTCACAGTCCATCATCGTCCTGTCACATCAGTGCATTTGACTTTTTTTAAAATGTATGGATTATACAATTACTGCCAGGCTCCATATTTTATATATAAAAGCTACAATCTGATTATATGTCTATGCTGAAATAATTTATGAAATAAGGATGGAATGACTGCAATGTTACTTCCATGATGAATGTAACTTGCTGTGAATAGTGCAGGAGATTGCAAGAGAGACCCAACTCTTTCATGAAGAGGTGTGACCTGGGAAAAATATAGATCCCAGCATCCAAACCTCCAGCCTCATACAAATATCTTGATTACTCATGTTCTGATACAGGAATGGAAAATTTATAGTCTTCACATGCCACACCTTTGGGTTATTAAGGAAAGAATCACAGGGAATGACATACAGTGTTTACATTGTATGTTAGTCTGTTACGGTTTTTCACCACCAGAAAATCCACCACTGCCACTCTTACCCTTGCACTTTTGGGGTTCCATTATTTACTACTCCCTAGGTGTTACCATCATGCTTAGTATCATATGGATGAGCAAGTGACAATGCCAAGGTCTTACAAGTCTTCATCAATACCACTACACAAAGAAGCAAAGAGGGCACAGGAAAACAGAAACAAGACCTTTAACTTTATAAATTCTAAGATCACTACTAGCTACAGCATTCACATCACAATATTTTTTTCTTCCTCCAACTAACACTACATTTAATATTAACATTGTGGTTCACAGGCCACACTAGTTATTCAAAGGAGCAAATGTAAATCTTTCATATGGACTCAAACTAAACAAGATAGAACACAGACTCAGAGAAAGGCTTGGGTTGGAAGGCACNTAATGAGACTGGATGTGGCACACAGTGCTATATGTTGACGAAATGTTGTTCGGTATATCAGAGGTCTTTTCCCACCTAATTNAGGCCACACTAGTTATTCAAAGGAGCAAATGTAAATCTTTCATATGGACTCAAACTAAACAAGATAGAACACAGACTCAGAGAAAGGCTTGGGTTGGAAGGCACCTTAAAGATCACCCAGTTCCAACATCTTCCACAAGTGCCGGTTCCTCAGAGCCCCATGCAATCTGACCTTGAACAACTGCAGAGATGGGGCATCCACAACCTCTCTGGGCAACCTGTGCCAGTACCTTACCACCCTCACATGAAACAATTTTTTCTATATAATGGACATATAGATGATAACCTATCCCTCAAAGGCCACCTAAATCAGTAGTTTTGGTTTAATGATCTTTCTTACTGAAGACACACACACCCTCACAAGTGTACTAACATTGCTACATTGTTTATGGGAACTTTCTTTCCTTGCCACAATCTGACAGGTTCCCTAAGAGTCGACTCTGACTCCCTAGGTCAGACAAAACTATGTTGAAAATCACAGGACTGTGAGAGCACAGGAGGTGCTCATGAATGAAGAGCCTGACCTCCAGAGGAGGGCAATACACAAGGGTCTGAAGCACAAGTCCCATGAGGAATGGCTGAGAGAGCTCGAATTGTTTAGCCTGGAAGAGGCTCAAGGGAGACCTCACCATTCTCTACAACCACCTACAGTAGGGTGAGACCAGCTGCGCGTCAGCATCTTCTCCCAGGCAACCAGCGATAGGATGAGAAGACAAAGAGCCGTAAGCTGTGCCAGGGGAAGTTTAGGCTGGACATCAGGAAGAATTTTTCCACTGAAAGTGCGATTAGACTTTGTAATGGACTGCCCGGGGAAGTGACGGAGTCACTGTCCCTGGAGGCGTTTAATGAGACTGG
>VXBB01012047.1:1310596-1365141 GCA_013399915.1 Illadopsis cleaveri
CCGTTCCTTGGTGCGTGGCGCAGCCCGGCCTGCCTGTGGCCTCGGCCCCTACAGCAGCCCCCGCGCTGGGTTGCGCCGGTGTCACCGTGGGCCGCGCAGGGCTGGGCATAAAGCTGTGCTTCACATCCTCGCCCTGCATGGCACTGCAGCGAGATTTGGATGTGGTCCATTGGGAAACCTGTTCTGGAGGAGGGGGAAACAAGATTTTGACGCAGATCGTGCAGCCGTTCCGCTAGGGTTATCAGTCCAAGGGTGCCGGCGCTCCAAGCTATACTTAAATAACCTTCAGGGAGTGCAGTTCAAGAAACACTTGAAGAAGGCAAGAGGGATGTATAGATACAATGTAAAGTATTTCGTATTTTATAAATTCGTGGTGGTGAAACCCTAAGTGTTCTTTCCCTCTTCCTTAAGCCAAGCGACATGATTAAGTATACTATCAAAGCAAAGAAGTAACGTGTAAAGAGCCTTCGGATGCCTGTGGTGAAATGCAGTTCCTTTTTAGTGTTACTGATGATTTTTAAAATGCAGGTTTCCCATTTATCTCCCGATTACACATTTTTTAGTATACAGTATCTTAGTTAAACAGCACTTAGCATTCTTCAAGGCCATGGCATGGAGACACAAGGAGAGAACACCTCTTGGGGAACAGGTTTGCAGTTCATTGACTTTACAGTCACACAGTGTGCATGAGTTTACCAACTAGAAGTGACAACTTACAGTGCTATTCAGCCACTTAGTCACTGGCTAATCTGCTAAATTTATGGCACAGCAATGCCGATTCTCCGGTGGGTTGAAAAGATTGTAAGATTGGGTTGAAAACAAAGCAGTTGCTGTGGCCTGAGCCCTTCGTTGAAGCAAAGTGGAGCACCCTGGACTTTACAACTGTCTTGGGAAAGATTTGAAATGAGTACACAAAATTTAAAACAATAAAGTACCATGCAGGACACTGGTGAGGGAGGGCTATCTCCTTGTCCTGTACCTAAGGGCTATAGTACAGAATTTAATTGTTCTGTTTATAATAGGAAATCCACACAGAATATGGCTAAATTTGTAGTAAAGATATCTTTGGGACTCGAGATACATGTTTAGATTTAATACTTTGAGAGTCTAGAGAAGCCACTGGCAGTTGTAAGAATAATACAATTACAAACAATCTGATTATTCTAGATATTTTTCAGCATGGGGAAAAGAGGTAAACCAACCTTCTGATGTCCTTTAAGTTCAGTTTCTCTGCAGTTTACAAATTTCTTTTATATGCCTTAAAAGATTTGTAGGTCTGGGTCTCAAGTAACACCAGATGGGCCTGCCTGGTCCATCAGTTATTTCATTATTTGCTTACTGAGTGGAAACATACTGGAGAAGACATGACCGTGCAAGCTGAGTCTTACAAGTTGAGATATTTCTAAGAAAATGAAGAGTGGCAGCATATTTTAGGAATAGCCTGAAGAGGGAGCCATTGGTATGGGACAAGTAGCAGCTAAGGCAGAATCACTAATAACCTAAGAAAAAAATCATACCTGTACCAAAAGTAATTAATTTTATTTTGTAATTATAAGCTGGATTTATTAAATGTTTACAGACATCCCTAAATTTAATGTTCCAGCTTAAGCATATGCAGAATAAAGTGCTGAGAAGAGGTTCTGTGTTCTGAAATAGTTATGCTAATAAAAATATATTAGAATGCAGCTGAATAAGTCAATGAGTAATTAACAAGGATTTAATTAGTTAATAAATTAGTTTATCAATGGATTGTAAGCATAGACTATTTTCTAACAGAATATAACACTAGGAATGATTCTGCATTTGCTGTATTTCTACCACACCAAAATATTGATTCCACTAGAAATGTCACTCATTCCAAGGGTAGTATCAGCTCTTTACTTAGCTATGTGACTTAAAACTATCCCTATTTTTCCTACTTAATATTCTGTGTTTGCTCCTGTACAGAAGACACACACAGCCTTGTGATTACTGCTACTAGAAGTCAGACATTCAGCAGAATAAAGGCAGTCACCATAATATTAATTACCAGCTCTCAGTTGTGGGATTTCCCATCAGATTTGTTTAGAAGAAATAACGTCATGACTCGATGATGATCTCATAGGTAGAATGTCACTGGCAGGCTCTCCAAAGAACACCATGGTGTCTGTAGGATACCAAGTTATCAACATCAACCCATAAGGGTTTTTTAACCACCACTGGTTCTTCACGGAGTAGCAAATTGTTGAAGAAAAATTGCATATATCCTTATTTTGCAGTTCCAACCTCTAAGAAAACGTGGAAGAATAATTAGGATGTAAACACCAAGAACCTCTTTAGTGTCAATTACTGATTCATCTATATATACATGTATCTATACCTTCCTTTTTTAATGCAAGTTATTTTGCCCATTTTTCAAGGTGTGTGATTCAGGAAGCAAACTGCAATATTCCAGTTTGACCTGGTGCTGCACACTGTTCAAACTGATGGAATTTGGTTGAGTTGGCATCCTTGGAGGTATTTAAAGGATGCGTAGATGTGGCACTTAGGGTTTAGTGGGGGACTTGGCAGTGCTGGGATAATTGTTGGACTTGAGAGGAAAGTTAATGTCTTTACAAACAATTTGATGGGTGGAGGTATAGATGTTAACGTCTTCAAAGTGGGTTTTAATGTCTCCTCTAACTTCAGGCAGCAGGTTTGTTGCAGAGCCCGGATAGCTTGGCCCCTGAAACAGACAAGGGTCTGCACAAGCCTGAGTTTCTGAGCTTTGGGGTAAAATAGTAGTTCGGGGAGAATATGTGCTAGGCAGTTCGGGAAGACTGTGCCTTCCTTGTACCTCAGGCAAAGGGGAGAGGAAGAGGGCAACATGTGGTGCGGAGTTTTGGATAAAAGGAGGCTGCGCCCTCCAAAACCTCAAGAGAAAATTCCACGGGCATGTGTCTCATTGGACTCTCTCCCTTTATTCAAATAAAGGTGCAGGACTCTTCTGTCTCCTTTCTGGACATAAACCTCTGGCGTTTGTGGATTTTCCTGACAGACTCGATAAACGTATTTTTTAACAATGGACAATTTCAATGAACAATTGCATGAATGAGCCGTGGTCATGTGATCCTGGTCCCTCGCTGGTGCAGCACCACTGTGATCCATGGCTCAGCTGGTTCCGGCACTGCCTCGGCCGAACGGCAGCCTGGGCAAAGCACAGGCGCTTCTGGCCGGCTCGGCAGGGCACAGCGGGACCAGGGCACGGCCAGCGCCACACCTGAGCACGGCTGGGCTGCCTAAGGCCAGGTGGCTGCAGCTCCCATGTGGTTTCGCGGGGAGCTGCCTCTGTGGAGGGAACCATGACGGCAGTTGAGTGCCCACCGCCCCTGGTGTCCAAAGGGATGGAGAGCGAGCCTGCACAGCCCCGCTCGGCCCACTCCACAGCCGGGCAGCCCCGCCAGCTCTAGGAGCCAGAGGAGGTGTGGCCGCGTCAGGGCACGGCTGCACCTTTGTGCCGCCGAGGTCGCGCTGCCCGTGGCACCCGCACCCGCTCCTTCGTTAAAGGCTGCACCTTCTGACTCACTTCGTGTTACCCGCTGGGTTCCCTGCACAGTTGTGCCAAGGAACTTGTTTGAAGTACAAATAGTTAACCATTTTTACATAAACAAAATGCTCACCCGTTGCTTATTTAAATAATCTTTTGTTTAATTTTTTTGTGATATAAAGAACCTTATGCAGGCAAGTAAAAATGTAGTATAAATTATGTGGTTTGAGCATTTTTCCTGCTACTGTAAGTGCAATATAAATGAGAAAAATGAGGAAAGCACCCAGACTTTAAAGGAACACTGACAAGTTTCTTATAGTTACATGAAATCTAAGGGGGAAAATTATTTTTGAGCATTTTGAAGTGATTGAAAAGGGGTTTTGCAATTAAAATACTTTTATAGGAGTTTACGTTTACAGACAGAAATTGCAAGAAATTGAAAAAAAAACAAGATAGTGTTTGAAGTTCCTGCACTTAACAAAAGAAAGTAAGAGTGACTGCAAATCCTTTCATTTGGCCCACAGATGATGCATCATCCAGGCCTAGTCTTGCCAGTAGTATTAAAGGCTATCTATTCAGCTTGCAACTTGGAAGCATGGGGGCCATGGATATCTATCTGCATGTGCACAGAGAAGTATTTTCACAGAGGCACTTGAAGAGTCACATGTGATCTTTCATCAAATCCTGAGTAATCTGAGTTATGTTTCTCTAAAGCAAAGTTACAGTCCAGTTGAGGAATGGTAAGAGAACTGTGTAACATCTATGAGATGTAAAAGTCTAGAACAGTGGTTAAATAGCTGTCTGCTCAGTGTCACAGTAGCCAACATCTCAAAAATAAATAGTAATAAATGATCATAGAAAGCAATTGTATATAAGCACCAACAACTAAGCTGTTTTGCATACACAATACAAAACATGCAGACAGGAGATCTCACTTAAGTCTCTGTGCATGCTGCTTTCTAGATACAAACATCAATATCAATATACCAATAAATCACATGTGGGATTTTTTTCCATGCTGACAAATAACTGACATTACTTGAAGCACACAGGCAGAAATTTTACCCATGGACATTAAGTCTTCAGGCTGTTCCCTCCAGAAAATCCCGTGTTAAGATACATCAGCTCCTATAGAGCACTGCAGATGAGCATTGTTTTTCCTGGGCCCATACTCTTTGGTGTGCACTTTATAAAGGTGCCTTAGCAAAGGTGCCACTGTCTGCCATTGCTAGCTCATTCACCAGGAGTGAAGCTAGCACAGCATCTGTCATGGGTTTGTTTGTTTGTTATTTTGTTTAAAATGGATCTTTCATTCCACTGTTTTTCAATAAAAAGTGGACTCTATAAATTTTGGTGTCCAGAAGCCCCCAAAAAAGGCAGCTTTAGAAAGGATGTACTTCCAGTATTTTACTGGTCCTTCCACTGTGATGAAATGAAACTTTATCTTTTGAAGTTGTCACTGGAATGTCAGGGTTGCTGCCAATTTGAGGATGTTAACCTTACCTATGGAATTTGATGCCTAGTCAGGAAGGCAATAATGTGCAGGAGACAAGTAAAGCAGTACTAACTCTTGAATTTCTAATTGTAAAAAAAGAGTGATGCAAACTTACATGAAATTCATGTGAGGGCTCTGCCACCACTTGTTTCTTCACACCAGAAGAGTATATATCAGGATTGTGTCATGTTGAATATTTTCAGGTTTCTATTACAGCGATTTTACAATTTCAATTCTAAGCTCCTCTTCAGTTTCACAAATAAAAAGACTAGCGTGATATTTGAATTATTCTTATTCTTACAGATATTTGAAAAAAAAAAAATGTAACTGCATTGGAAAGATGGGGAATGTGCAATTGGGTGATATGTTATTTCACAGTGAGCGATAATCAAAATTATTTTGAGACAGGTAGCAAAATCAGCATTATCCACACTTACATCCACAACATCTGGTTTCATTTTACTACGGATATGTTTAAGTCTGTCTGAAGGCCGACTCTGCCAAACTTCCAAGGATTTAGGTTTTTTGTACTGTGGGTTTTTAATAAAAATTAATTTAATTTTAAAAATAATTTATGGCAGTAAAATGAGAGTCATTTATTACCCTGTATTGTCTGTTATGTGTGAATATGTCCAGCTTGCCGGAATTTACAGCTCTGGGACTGTATAATTAATCTCTTGCAAACTCACAAAGCAAGTTTCTCAAATAGACATATATCTCAAATACAAACATCAAGTCTAGTACATTATGCATCAATACATTAAGATTTAATGTAGTAGCAGATCAGAAAATGATATGCAAAAAAGTGTGCTACATGAAATAGAGATTTAATGCTTATTTTTCACCTTCACTAAGTCAACATATTATCCACCTGGCACATGCATCCTAGTCCTGTTAGAACTACATCCACTGAAATAAGAATGTGTTTATACTGTAAGCTCTAAAGGAAGTATTTTCTGCTTACACACTGAAATTCTCAAATGCTCACCAAGTAAGGAATATGACCATTTTTCTTTGCTGTTGGGATGCACCTTATGCAGGGGGTACTTTGGAGCTTAAGCAAGGTTTTGTTAGGCTTTTTTCCCCTCCCAAGAGTAAAGTTTCTTAGCAAAAAGAATCCAAATTTCACACCTGTGGAATTGTGTTTGCACTTTCACTCATCTCTTTAAGTCCACAAAAAACCACAGCTGTTGTTCCTGCCTTGAGGAGTAAGTGAATGTGTCATGTTTCACTCAAAGAACCTGAGTGAAATTGCATAACAAAATACAAGCACATTTTCAGATAGTATTTACAATTCTTAAAACTCCGTGTGAGTGGATAAAGTAACTAGGAACTGTCTCCATTGTCTTCCATCCAAACAACTTATTCCATGTGACAACCAGCTGAACACTGGGAGCTGCTGATCCTCCCATTACAAGGGACAGTGACTTACCTCCTTAGAAAGTATTGGAAATGTCAAAATGACTTCTAAGTGACTTCAGGAAGAAGACTCACCCTGGTTCAAGTTCATAGCTGAAAAAAAATATGAAAAGAGGTTTTGAGATTTCATATCACCATGCTTGTGTTGTTAGCAGATCATTTTGAATTTCTTGGTCTACTTTTATGTAATCTAATGTAGCAGCATTACAGAAACACCTTTGCTACATATTTGTCAAATTTTTCTGCACAGTGGAGGTGTTCTTCGTACACTATTCTGAAGAATGCAAGTGAGAAGATCACTGAAATACTTGGCAGTAGAGCAAAGTAGACAAATCTGTACTCTGTTAACAAGGAACTGTTCATATTTTTCTATTCATATATTTGTTTAAAATATTTAATGACACACATCCTAAAGGGCATGATGTGTCTCCAGCTCCAAATACACATGTGCATGGAGTTGGACTCAGTGATCCTTATGGGCCCCTTCCAATTCTAGATATGCTATCATGCAAGGTATAAACTTGAAAATCAGTTAAGCTTCACCTTGGAACAATAAGTATTTAACTTTACATGTTACTTGCAGCTGGAATGTTCCAGCAGAAACAAGGGAACTCATGGGCCTCTGTGTCACAGGTAAAGGCACAGTTACACAATTTTCCCTGTCCAAACATGGACTATGAACATCCCTAACCAGCAAGGCATTTTATAACATTTTGTGAAACAAGCCAAATGCTTTATTCTGAAAGGAATAACTAGCAGGAGTCAAAGTTCAACTTCTTGGGAGTAGTGTGACTGAAAAGGAAAACCATAACTATGTGAAAAAGCCTAATTTCCACCTTCACAGGCTGAGCAGATGATGAGCTGATTAGTTCCCAGTCTCAGAAGGCTGCTCATCTCTCTATGCCTTCAGCTCCTATTGTCAGTATCTTATTCTTCATGATTTTAGCTCACACACTTTTCAGTCTTCTCTTTTGAAACATTACTTAAGAATTAAAAACTGTGTTTATCTAATACAAAAAAGCTACTTTCATACTTAAACCCACTGATTTTAAATGGAAATTAAAATGTTCTAATTTATTCTTTCGCATTAATAATCAGTAGAAAAATATGATCCCATTCTTGAGTGTTTGATTTCCTGCAAATGGATGTACAGCCTACAAGAAAAAGGAAAACTTGTCACAAGTCTTCCTCTACCAGGGAGACGGGCAGAACTTGACCAGCTATGTGTAGGCACCTAGTACTGTTAGCTGTGCTCTGGGGTCTGTGAAACACTGGCACGGGTTGCCTGGAGAGGTGGTTGAATGCACCATTCCTGGAGACATTCAAGGTCAGCTTCGATGGTTCTCTGAGCAGCCTGATCTACTTGATCCTGCTCATTGCAGTGGGCTTGGACTAGATGGTTTCCAAAGGTCTCTTCTAGCCCAAACAATTCTATCATTCTATTATCCTTAAGGTCCCTTACAACCTAAATCCTTTTATTACCCTATAATCCAGGTCTTGATATCTGTATCAAGCTTTCAGAGATATAGATGCATCTTTTGGACATCTCCACAGTGTTGTTTTCCCATTATTCAGTCATTAGTAAGAAAAAACCTGAATCAGAAGGGACAAGACTTTTTCTTTTTTAAATCAATGACCAGATTAAATCTTGCAAGTGTACATATATATACAGCTACATACATGCGTATATAGACACACAAATTGTACATATGGTTTCTGTAGTTAGTTGGTCATGATTTAAGAATACCTAATATGCTCTGGCATGGGGTATGGCACACCTAGAATAAGGCTAACAAATAGAAGCAAACTTTAATTCCACTTCTAACACTAGTGTTGTAGAGTTATCTTTAATTTACTGTGGCAGCAAATAGCTGTTAGTACAACCACGAAGAAACATTTCTAGAAATGTTGTATAACACTACAGACCTTAGAAAAATGCACACCATTTCTTTTTTTCACAAGGCTGACAAGATGCTGCACAATATTTTAAAAAAATTTAAAAAGGAAAGACAGAGTGGATACTCATTCTTGATCTAAGAAGGAAAGAATAGCTCTCACTACCCCTGTGGGCAGGACTTGCTTTCCCAATGCTTTTTTTCTTTCATGGACAGGAGAATCTAAAATTGAGGTTTTATGCTCTTTCTCTCCTCTGGGACTGAAGGAGGCATGGAGATGGTCTGCATAATTCAGTGGACCCACTGTTTCACTCACATAGCTTTAACTTAACAGTAAGTGGCTATTTCAGAGCAGAATCTTATTTCAGTGGACTGCCCTGAGAGTGTCTGTGCTTATAAAATGATGCTCATTTTTGACTCTTTTCTTTGTCACTCCAGAGAGCAACAGTAAAAAATATGTAAGCCCATCTTCCATTCCAACTTCATAATGTTGTGGGAACACACAGACAACATATATTATAGCGGTGTTTCAGTGCAGTCATATTCCTAAAACAGTCTCCATCTCTCTTTCATTAAGAAATCTGCCACCTCCATCTCACCACCTTTTCAACTCTTCTGCCAAAAGGGTCATATTTATGAGCAGAGGTTTCTTTCCATTATGTTTTAAACTAACTTGGGGATGGTTTTGCACAGGACTAAAACTTTGTCTCAATGATCCTTGTGGGTCTCTTCTAACTTGGCATATTCTGTGAGTCTGTGTGATTCTGTAACTTGTAAAACCACTGCAAACCCAGAGATTGCAATGTTTTATGTCAATTATATGTCTTGAGATATTTCAGCAAAATTCATTTCCTCATGTGCCTCTATGGTGTGATAGCTTTCAAGTATGGACCAACTGCCCTGAGTCCTGGGCAGACACTGGAGTATTCACCCCCGCAACATTCATTACCACTGGCTCCTAAAAGCTTTCAACAAGTGAAGGAAACTGAGAGATCACAGAGAATTATTCTGCAAGTTGATAATACATAAACCAGAGTCTTCTAGTCTTTGAGGCTTTTGGTCCTTGTCCTGGAGTACACTGCAGTTCTGCAGTCAGCAGTGCCAAATAAGAGACTGAGTCCTCCTCTTCCCCTTTAACACCATCAGCAGACAGAGCCAGAATCCTTACTCAACTCTTGCAGCTGAACTGTGAGCCTCACAGTCTCAAGTAGGGCTGAAAATGGGTGTTTATTGAGAATATGTGAGTAGTCCCTTCTATTGACTCCTCATCCAAAGAACATCTTTCTTTTTGCAGATTTTTGCAGGGAGGAAACAAGTACTTTCTGCAATTTACTTCATGTAATTTTTTTAAACAGTAGGGATAATGCTACCGGTTCAGTTGGTTTGGTTGGGTGTCAATTAATTATGTTAGAGTAAAAATCACATTTTAAAGTTTAAAAAATCTAGATTTGCATTGTGAGTTTTGTGCGGCATGTTTTGCCTAAACAGCAAACAGAGCTCTCAACTAATTTGTCTTTATTTTAAAATATATCATTTCCCTTTGACTTAATTGTTAATGTAAACTGATGCTTTAAAAACACTTAACAAGCAGTTGCTAATTAGGTGGAAGAACATCCTTCTGATGACAGACTTTGGCCAGAAAAGATGTTTACAAAAAGTTCTTTCTATTGTATGGAAAGAAAGTCACATGAAGAAAACATTATTAAGTGACTCTTAAAACTACTCACAGCACAGTAAGAGGTGATGAGAGGGAAGGCAGAATCCAGACCTGGAAATGTTTATTTAATGTTGCAGTTCTATTTACCTCAGTGATTATACCCATAAATAGATATTAATAGGCAAGTCTTCACATCAAACTCAACAAGAACATTTCATTGCATTTCCTATTTAAAACCTTCTGTGAAGGACAAGGAAAGATTAATTTGATAGTAGATCTTTTTTAAAGAATTATGTAAGTATAATTTTGTATATAGTTAGGAGGAAATTAAAGTGTGTATTGCTCATATTCAGAAACTATAATGTGAGCTAGGGAGCATGAAGAGCGATACTGCAAAATAAAGTCATTTTGATAAAATGGATGTATAAATTCCCTTCATCCTGAAGTTTAAAACAAAAATGTAACCTGTTCCATTCAGCAAGAACGAATTACCCTAACCCTATTTTACAGCATTAGGGCTTGATGGACCATATCACAAATGCATGCCATTTAGTGATACGCCAGGAAATAGCACAGCATTTATTTTTTTCCCACCAATTTACAGCCACGGAATATGTGATTTATTTAAGTTAGAAAGTTTTAAAAAGTGTTTTGCTGATTTTCTCGATGTGGTCTGTCAGTTGATAGTCTCTGTGTGGGAGTTTCATGTAAATTCCGATGTAGCTTTGATATCTCCAGGAAAAAAACTGCAAACAATTTGGTTCCTTCAATATAGTTGTGTCTGTGAAGAAGGAAAGAAACACAGTGAAGTCTTGTCAGGCTGTCCTGCTCTCAAAATTAGGAACATAGTCCAATGAAGTTGTATGAGTCTTTAGAGGAATTTGCAAGATTGGTAACACCCAAAAATTGCCCAGTGCACAGAAATACTGGACTTCCTTCAGTTTGGTACTCCTCTGGATTTACTTCAGAAAACCTTTTCCAGGTTTTACATCCCCAAATTGGTATTGCCTGTAGCCACCAGTGTTGAGGCTTTAATGAGGGGAGACAACAAGTAATTTGAGAATTATTATAGGATTCTCGTCTTTCCAGAGTTCAGCATGAGTTGATTCAGAGCCTGCACAAGTGCTCAGGCAACACACTGAATAGTGGCTTACTGTGGTGCCTCCAGCAATGAACACTACTGACAAACTGAAGCTATTTTTTGTATAATTATGCTAGTTTTGGTCCCTGGACTATAAAGAAATCTTTATAGACTTTTATACTGAAAACCACCAAAATCCTTGTATAACTATGAGTGTCTGTGACTGGCACGTTCAAAAGAGATGCTGTGACAGAAAAGTGCCCATCCACACCATCATCTTTCAGACCTGAAGCAAATGTCATTGCTAGTGAAATGACAAATGCCAATGTGATGAATTCAAAGACTGAGTAAACACCCTGTGAAAAGTGTATAATGGTATGCATTAGACTGGGAATTTTGATTTCTGCTTAGCACAGCAACTAGTGTGCTGAAGATAGTAGGTTTAGGCTGCCCAATGCACAGCAAAGCTTCCCATCTGGGCATGCTAATTCATGGATACCAAGGGACTTCAGTTCTCCCCCTTCTCTTAAAGCAAAAACAGACAAATGAAAGAAACCTGCTTATTTTCTCATTCTGGGAATGCTCCCCATCATTGGCTGCTCCAATCGGAAGCATCATCACACTTTTCTGTGTTACAGTCTGAAACATTCTGGCAACAGGAATTGTTGAGCCATCACGAATGAAGTCTGGATCTTCTCCAAAAACTGAAATACATCAGAAAAATGAATTAATAAATAGGTGTAATCCAGGTGCTTTTTTCTGCTATCATATGTTTAAGCAAAGAGCTGATACTAAGAGCTTCTGAGTAGAAATGGTTTTGAGTGTGTAGCTGTCCTAGGGTGACTATGATGCCTGTATCCCCAGTCATCTGTTCTGTGTGTGCTGTGTGTTCTGTACCTTTAAGACTGGTTCTGAGAGTGATCAAGGAAAGAAGAAGCGCGCAGTTTGTTTTGAAAAACTGTGTTCACTCCTCTGCATCTTCTNGATTTCACAAATCAGCTCTGCTCTATAAAAGCTCTGGTTTCTTATCAATACAAAAATAAGTAAATGAGGCCTTTTGGCTACTCCTATAAAACATATCAAAATCTAGCAAAATATGGAAGATGTTGATGAGTTGTTCTATCAAAATCAATGAGATTTATAAGGGTGAGAGGCTGCAGAACTGCATTGGGAAATCTGTTTTGCCCTATTGTTGAGCACAATGCCCCTGCACACTTGTAAGCACACTGAGAACTGAAAGAAAAATAAAAAGGAACAGACCTGTTTTTATTGCCCTTCTTCCTGCTTTATATAGTAGATCATTAACATCAGCAAGCCAGGGCTTCGCACACAAAGGCATGGACACTTTCAGTTTGTTTGGACTGTTCCTCTTGGAAAAGACACCCTCCAAGTGTTCCACCACCTGTAGGGAAAATACTTTTCAAAAAAACATTCATCTTGCAACTCAAGCTTATACTCACATTCCTACTTCTCTTGGAAACAAGTGCATGCTGAAAACATTCAGTTTACTATAAGTCTAGATTTGTGAGGTGCTAAGAGGGACTTAGTTTACACAATAGTGGCCAAAGAAAATATTGGTCTCTTACCTGTTTTTTCACAACTGAAAGGTCCATGTGGGGGACCTGACGGATTGAGAATTTGCCAATTACTTTTGCAGGAATGACTGTTTTAATGCCTGGTTCATGGAAAGCTCCTTCAATCCCATGAATAGAGAGAGAGGGGTAACGCCACAAGTGTAGAAGTATTTCTTCCTGTAAAAATTTTTGAAAATATAAGGGATGAAACTGTAGTCAGCCACAATTCATATAAACAAGCTTTTTCCATCCTAAAATTTGTATTTGGAGACCTCTGTATTTTAAAGATATTTGATTTTTAATTTAAACCCATGCACATGTATTTTTATTTTAAAAAATACTACTACTTTCAGTCATAGAAAGATTTGGATGGTAACAGTTTTTCATGAAAAATAAGAAAAATAGAGCATTGTTTTAAAAATCTTGGAAGTAAACTTTCCTAGTGCAAAGTAGTGTCAGAACAACTTCTGATCTGATTGGCTGTCACTGGAAAAAACACGCAGCCAAATCCATCCCAGATGATACCAGTGAAGAAACTCTACTAATGAACACTAAATAACACAATAGGAAAAATTATAATTTTCAATAACCAAGTTTTTCTGGAGAAGATGCAACAGGGAAAGAAAATTATTATTATTCTAATAAAAAATGGGAGAAATATAAGGATTATAAACTGGTCTTCATGCAGAACCTCAGGGTGCTTCTGCTTTCCTTCAGTTTTGTGAGACTAGACCTTTATCTACTAAAAAAATTTACATCAATTCCTCCTCATATACATAAAGCATCAAAACTCAGATAGTGTAGTTACATTATACATTTGTATTACTGATTCTTACAGTCTGGCTTTAGGTAATTTGAAAGCTTTTTCATGGAAATAAAAGCATCCATGTTAGCAGAACCTACACCAGAATAATTATGTTAGTGATAAAAAATTAAATCAACTCCTTTCTCCCAGCTGCCACCCTTATGCAGAGAGATCTTTCCAAGCGAGCCCTTACCTGCTGTTTTTTTATTTAGGATATAATTTTTAATTGGTGGTAAGGAGAGGCTTGTAGCTTTGGATGTTTTATGGCAGGCTTGGCAGACATCAAAATTTCTATTAAATAAAAACCACCTGAAACATATCTGCCTAAAGCTGCCTCCCATTTTTTCAGAGCTGAATACAACTTCTTTCCTACTATGTAACCCAAAAGTAGGCATTTTAATGTATGTTTCATTTGGCTGATTAGGCTTAGGAAGAGAGAAGGGGTAGGCAAGGAAGGGAGTGTTATACTGTTAGTTTTGCATTATTCTTTTTAATTGACTATTCATATTTCAGATTACTTTCCCCAGATGCAGTACCTTACATTTTCAACAGACTAATCTTATTTACCTTTTACTTCTCAGTGCTCCTTTATTTTATTTTGAGCTTGCCACCGACTGAAAATTTCCTTTCCGTTTGTCTTTATACATAACTGCTACAAATAGGTGATCTAAATTCTTTCTGCTGAATGTTCATACAGATTCTACATTACCTTGGTGCCATACAGGAATTTTTTCACACCACAGTTGTTTCTATGTTCCTCTAGATCAAATTCAATCGATTCATATAATTTCCTTTCCTCTTCCGTCAAGGCAGCAACACTGTCATAGATTCCAGGGATCTGAATAAGACCTGTGGAATCCACAAGGCTGTCTACAAAATAAGATACAGATATCAGTACAAGTGGAGCCTATTTCTTCCCCTTGGCAATCATAACTTCTCTCTTCTACCTAGCTCTTTTCCAAATTAGTAAGCCTAACAACTCTTTGCATCTGTCAAGTTGTGACACCTAACTTGATTTATTTGCATATTTATTAAGAAAACCATTGAGCTGCTGTTTGTGTGTAGTGTGTGATGTGTCAGCCCAGCTTCTGACATGAAAACATCATCTTACTGGGATACAAATCAGCATTAAAAAGTCAGGTTTTGCTATATGTGCATGTATTAAAGTTGCCTGTAATCCTTAAATGTTCTTAATTGATGTGTGACTGACATTAGCTTGTCTGAAGTCCTGCCCTTATTGAGGACATTCCCTTCCTCAGCTGCCACCACCATAGCTGTGTTGGTTTGGAAACCTGGGGATCTTTCTTCAATGAGACTTGCCTTACAACAATTAAATGTGGCCTTGACCTTCATGAGGCTGATCATGGGCAGCACTCCCCAGTAATGATGTGTGTTCTCACCCAGCAGCGCGATCAGGTCCAGCAGCGGCTCGTGAATGATGCCTCCAAAAGTTCCAGAGTGAAGGTCCTTGTTGCCACATTCAACCTGTACCAAAACCACTGGTTACACGTAAACACTTGCTACCTTGTTCTTCTGGGAGTGTTTGTTTTTTACAGTGACTGGTGGTTCCAGGTTTTTTTAAACAAGACCACGAATGAACAGTAAATGATTTTTTTTTTCTAATTATTAAATGGAAAACATCATGTCAGGAACAATCTGCTTTGGCAGAGAAGATGGAGCTCTGTTGTCAACCACCAGAAAGAATTCAGCTGTCTGCACTCACACATTTGAGAACCAGGGTCCTCCTCCACTCCCTTTTTTGCTTCAGTAAGATTAAAGACATCATACATTAAACATTTGCATATGATTACTGTTTCTAACATTGGAGAATAAATACTTCAAGTTGTCTACCCTTTTTATTTAATGCAAAATCTCCTTTTAAAAAGGCAAAAATTAATCTTGTTTGATATTAAGAATATATGTCCAACCTTAATTCAAGATTGCAACAAATAAAAATTTATAGGTCTCTTGAATAACAAGGCTTTAGAATAGAGGCATTTGAGTTATTAAATGGGTTCTTTTTCCAGACATTTTCGTACTTGGGTTTACCATAAAATATTTTCCTGCAAAGAACTTGTTTATTCTTCTCAAAACCTCATTACAGCTAACTGTCTACTAGCAGGGAGAGATCAGTTTTGATGTTTTAATAGCATCATTTTTCTTAACCAAGACTTAGAAGAATTGAATCAAGGCTGCCAAGGCTCTTCTAGTTAAAAAACAAAACAAAACAAAAACATAAAGGTTAATGCAGATTTTTCTTTACTTCTCAAGTTCTTTAATCTTTTCTCTGAATTCCTTTTATGCTTCATCAGGAAGCATTTCCGGAAGAGAGATTTCTGCTCTTTATTTCACAGTAGCTCGCTTTGCCTGCTAAATATAGCATGCTGGCTAGAGTGAACTTTTATTTGCTCCTGGAAATGGTTACAAAAATTTTATGTGGCTTTTAAACCCAGAGATCCAACCAAATTGAGTACCTTTGGGCTGATTCATTGTACTAAGGAGTATCTGCTGCAAAAGAGCAGAGCAGCAGAAGAGATGCTTTTGGAGAGAGTTGGAGAGGCAGGTGTAGGGATGGTGCTGCACAAGAAGAGATTTGATATGCAGAGGGGAGGATGAGAAGAGACTGGGTGAGTGGCAGGAGAGTAATGAGATAGGAAAGGGATCAAGGGAAGAAATGATTGAAGAGAAGTTAATGGAAGTAAATAAGGCTAATTGAACTGAAATTAGGAGGGAAATCTGGAGAAGCCAAAGGGGAAGCAGAAGAAAGCTCTGTACTTGTAAATATTAAGCTTTCCTTCAGTCTTTCTCTGCATGCAGATGTAAGTACAGCTACATCACTGCTGTCTGTCAGAAGCTCAGTTTGATTGAACCTGTGTCCTTTACCTCCACAAAGAAGCAGGCGTTTCCCCGACTCCCATAGGTAAGGGCAGGCTTCCTGTTGCTGAGCCACAGGTTGTCGGAAATTACAATATAATCAACATCAGAGAAGAAGCTCTGGTTTTCTTCTTCAAGTAGTTTCTCTAGCCCCAAGGATCCTGCTTCTTCCATGCCTTCAATTACAAACTTGAAGTTCACTGGCATAGGCTACATAAAAATTAGAAAAGTCTGGGTAAGAAACAAGCATTTTAATATTTTTTTAAAAACAGCTTTAAAATTGGGAGCAGGCTGGCTTGCTGTACAAATTGTGTTAGGATAAGAAAGATGTCAGCTGAGTATGTAGGATATATAGCTTGCTTCATTAGAAAAGCCAGTGACAGACACATAGAGGTTTCCAGAAAAACTTATTATTTTCCTCATGTTTTTACCTACTATTCATTTTAAAGGAGAATAAGTGATGTCTTTTTTTCTTCTTTGCATTTTCAGAAAACTTGCTGGAATATCTCATTAAATGGGCTTTCTCTCAGTGCTATTCAATATCCTAATTGCTTTGGAAATTCTAACTTTGAAATAGCAATTGCATTTTCACAGAAAATTTCCTGCCTCTTACATTTCCACTGTTACTGCCCATGCGGGAGCCACTGGCTGTGGTTTTTCCAACATTGTCTGTCACCAGACTTGGTGATAAAAACATTGTCAGTGACTCTACTGTAATTGTCTTTTAAATACTCATAAATTTGCAAGCCTGCTGGTTGATAAGGATGCATTTCCAAGAGTAATTAGGATAACTGTTATTATGGAATAGTGGGAGTTGAAAATGCTGACACATCCCACAGGGGACATAAATTTCAACTTAGTTTCCTGTTAGAATTCATTTTCTCATTAGAGGTTTTGAGACGTTTTCTCTTTTGATTCAATGCTTAGATTAAAGGCAAGAATGAATGTGTAAAATTAAATGAACTTGTGTCATGGATGAGTTCACTGATAGATCATCAGCTTGCCATAGAAATTTTAGAAATAAACTGTTAATGAATATAATTTGATGGTCTGTGCTATTTTCTAAAGAAAGGCTTCAAATGACAAAAATTCCTTTTTTGTTGCTCGTTAAAATGTCAAGATAGCTGTTAATGATTTGAAAAACTAGAAAGATGTCAGACCCATTACCATATCCAGTTACAACAACTACTCTTTAGGCAAATAATGTGTTTTCTAGTGCCTAAGAGAGACCAAAGTCAATTCACTATTACTATAGATGCAAGAAAAACATGTTTTCCAAAAGGTTGTAAGAGGACTTTAAAAAAGCTCAGTTTGGGCCATAATGTCATACAAGAGACAGAAAACTCTCTCAGCACACTAACAGAATATGTCATTCAAATTCATCTTAAAGGATAATAGTTAACCCAGCTACAAGCCTAAAATATGTTTTGGTTTACCTTTACTTTGGGGGCAAAACTACTCCAAAATTATTAAATTATTTGAAGATGACTATGTTGGTCATTGTATTAATTTAGGCAAATGTCTGACCTCAGAAATATGTCAGACTCAGTGGTTGTATTTGTACTTGGTGAATGCACCCATTCAAAGTATTTGCTTTGATAAATCTAATCTGATGATGACATAACAGCCCATTCTGGATGAAAATTTTTAGATGCTTATTCTCTTCACACAGACTCATAAACTGAAGGTATCTTGTAGGCAGACAAATCCAGAGATCAGCAGAATGTAACAACAGAGATGAGACTTCATAGGCATTCTGTAGTGTCTGTAATTTTACCATTTTAAAGGCTCTCAAGAGAACGGGCTATCAGAGCTGTGTAATGTATGTAATACATATTGAATCTTCCCTGTGAGTTTTCCTCTGCAGGGTATTGGCAGCAAGACTATTTACATTGCAGACAGGCTGTTCGAAACAGAAATGCTCAAAGACAAATTCTTACTGGAGTGGGACCAGTGCTCTAAGTGTTGTATCAGAAATAGCTAGTATTTCAAATTGTATGTAGTCTGTTGGGACAGAGAGGTATCATCATTCTCAGGAATGTAAATACTTCCCTCCACAGATATGATAAATAATAACAACAAATAACAGTAAATAGTAAAAATTAACAATAATAATAATAAAGAAGTCATCATTGATACTTACTAATTTCAAGGCTCTAACTGTTTCCACTGCATTTATCCAAGCTAATACTGGTCCCTTATTGTCTGTTGCTCCACGCCCATAGAGGTTTCCTTAAAAAGAAAAGAGGAAAGTTTTCAAGCAATCTTTGAATTTTCCCTCATCACTTCTGTGTAATTGGCAAATTCCAGTTGCCACAGAAGCTTTAGTGATGAAGGGAGGAAGTGGCAAAAGTGTCAGGATTTCACTGACTCATTTTAAATAAAGTGATGAGTGTTCAGGTGCTTCCCAATGGACTGATACTTTTTTTTCCTTTCCTTCCTTTTATATACATCATGTTGTGGTTTCTGCTGCATGCTAATTTTTGAGCTTCACTGTTCTTCTCAGGAACTGTTTGTTCATACCAGATATGTCTGAAGGTGTTGCACAATATGTAGCTTCTGGACACATCATTCAGACCAGGTAACAAGCAGCAAAAACCCTACAGATAAATGCCATGACAGAAATATGAAGCTACATGTCTAAGCATGTAATTTCTTTTTCAACTGTACATCATGTACAGTTATGACTGTACATGAAAGGCAAATCTGCCCCTGTGTATAAACTTCTGTAGCAGTCCCCTAGTGGATATACACTGGAATAAGGCAGAAGAATTATGCCAGTATGGCTGTTGGGAATTGATCCCAGATAATGAGAAAGGGCAACTCTAGTTATAGCCTGGGAATCAGGATTTCTGAGGTCTAGAGGTCTGCTGATCCTCTATCCATTTTTTTTTGCTCCTTCAGTCAGCTAGCTGTGCTGAAGAATAATTATATTAAAGGGTCCTCACATTCTTCCACCACAAATGCCCCTTATCTCCAGCATGGCAGGTGGAAGTACAAAAGTGCAGGAGCAGGAGGTGTGAGGGAGGATAATGGTTGGTGCAAAAATCCTGTAAGAACTTTTAAGCAGAAGTGGATTCTCTATTGAATACTCTACAAAGCATCTTTAACCTCACAGTGCTTTTCCACACCAAATATTAGGCAGTCACTGATGGGTCTCACTAGTCACAGAACAATCATCAAAGGTGAAAGCTGCTGGACATGTCCCAAAAATGTCCACAGGAGAAGTCCTCCCACTTTGGTCAAATATACAAGGACTCTTCTCTCACTCAGGACCTCAGTCGTGTTCAAATAATGATTCAAAACTTAAGAAAAGTTGCACACCATCTATTTCAGTCAGTGTGTAGGGATCAGTGTTCCAGCCATCTTCCTTCTTGGCAGGCTGCACATCCACATGACCATAGAAACACACAGTGGGGTTTTGTGGATCCTTCCCCAGCTCCCCAAGAATCACAGAAGGCAGTGGGAGGACTTGGCCATCAGGCAACTGTAAAGAAAGGTTAAAAAAGGCAACTAAGGGAAATCAAACCTTCTAAAACTTACAAATGTACAAAAAAAAATCTGGAATTCTCAGTATTGAAAATATTTCTACACTCAATTGATTTTGATTTTATTAAGTGCATAAATCTGACTGACCCAGTCTTAAGCTGTTGAGAGAAACTAAGACCTTTCCCCTCAACTGTTTATTTCCTGCTGGACTTCTTAGAGCTCTTCTAACACTTTATTATCATAACTGCCCTCCTTACTAATCTCTCACATCCCAGCGCTAGAAAAGACAGATGTAACCTTGTGCTATAGAGTCTATTGTGACACTGAATAGTCAAAAGCCTCACAAATTAATTTGGGGTTTGATTTCACCACAGACAGGGGGCAGGAGGCCTGTAAGCTCAAATATAAAAACCAAAAAATGTGTTACTAGCAGGAGGCAGTAGCTATGTCAGACTGTCTTGAAAACAGGTTAAGGCTAATCCTCTAATGTGGCTCTGTGCAGAACAGAGCTCCACATGGCCCAATTGCATTCTCTGCAACTATCAAATGACACAACCTGAAATATTAGTGTTGCTGTACTGCCAGGTCCTTGTGCTAAGAACAGAATCCCTACCAAAAGCCTCAGAGAAAAGAAAAGAGAGTCACTATTATTGAACTTTTGAATTCCTGTTAGAGTAGGAATGTAACAGCCTAGAACAGAAAAGAGCCCATGGCTGCAGTAAGGTAAGTAAATTAGAGACTAAGGTTTCTTAGAGATGAATTCTTCCCTGTTGCTTTCCAACAATGAACGAAAATAGCTTGGATCATTTGTCAGAATCTCTGGAAACCAAAGATGATGCTCTAGGTAGCTAACCCTTTCTGTCTGACAACATTTTCCTTGTAAAAACAACCTCCTTCATAAAGAAAGTCCAATGACAAATGATGCATTAGTTCTCATGCTTCATTACAGACAAAAATTTAAAAAACCAGCCCCAGTAAAACACTCAGTTCTTTTACTTTTGCAAACTGCTTCCCTCCAGTTAAAAGCATCAAACTCCCTCCTATGCACAGAACATCAATTTGCATTTGGATTGCCTGTGCAGTTCCCAGTATGCTCTCAATTCTCAGACCTGATTTCAGCAGGTATCCTGCAGGTACAGGACTATCAATAAATTTGTATCTAGCTTTCAAAAAATAACGCTATGTCATAACATACGTGTGCATAGCACTGAATGCAATAGGTAGACCCATGTGTAGATATGATGTTTTAAGTCCAAGAATCAGATAAGCACCTGATGTGTCCCCAAGTTTACTAAATTGACAGAGGCTCCCAGAGCTGTAAGTCTGTCAGCTGCCAATTCCATCATTCGCATCACTTCTTTCCTCAAATGTGGTTGAACAGAATCGCTTTCCACAGCCACCCATTTCTTCAGATCCTGCACAGGAAGAAATGTGCAATTAGGTGATCCAGGACATTGTTGTCCTTGGCCCTTGCATCAGAAATCTCACGCTGGAAGATCATTTCCTTTCTGTATCATCACAGCATTATCACAGATGCCCTAAGGTTTCAGAATAGAGAAGGATCACTTAGATGTCTCCCTAGGGCGGAGATTCCTGATCTTCTAAACAGGGAGGGTGCTCACACTTAAGCATTCACACTGTCAGCCCTGGATTTAAAATCCAGTGGAAGAGGAGGTAGACTAGATGCTGACTAACTTGCATTATAGAAACTGCAGTATGTACAACTTACCTTGGTGATCCTCATGAGGATTCAGAAGTGCTCATAGATTCAAAGCATAACTAATTATGTTTCTGTCTTTTCACAGAGGGCTGACAAAAATGAAAGCAAAAACCAGCATGGGACCAAGACTCTTCCCCTTGTAAAAAGCAAACCTACAAAAATCAGTTCTGAAGCAGACAGAGAGTGAACATCCTATCTAGTTTGCATGCCCCATGCAGGTGCATTTTGGCTTAGTGGAGCCTCTCTGTGAACACACTCAAAGGATGCCCACAACCGTCTCTTTTATGGGAGTCCATGCAAGTCCCTCTTTCACCCCAGGGGTCCCCCCAGCAGTCTGCCTCTCACATCCTTGCCCACTCCTGATGCCAGACCTGGAACCCTGCCCATTACCTTTGTGACAGGCACTGCTCCTGCCAGAGGAGCCCAGGCCTCTGGGGCACCAGCTCTGTGTTCATCATTTCACTTCAATGTAGCTCCTACCTGGATGAAATCATTTTGATGTGCATCAATATACTGGAAGATCTCCATCTCCAATGATGAAGAGGATGAGGAGGACATTACTGCCTTAGAGAGCAGCACAGGGCTGAAATAGATGTTATGTGAGAGTTAAGGATAAAATTCAGCATTACAGACATCCTGCAATATACATTTGTTTTCAGCACTAGAAAGCAGAGACATTTACTAAGTGCTGAGCTTATTTAAGTCTCTTTTAATCTTCTCAAGCCAGGAGAAAGTATACTCATTTTGTCACATAAAAACTTCAATTGATTCATAGTTGAGTTGCATAGTTGAGTTGCTGACTGCAAAAATTGAAAAAATGACCAAAGAGTGAACATCTTCAGTTTCAGCTTTACAAATAACTTAGCGGTAACATTTTCTAAAGAAACATTTGTTGCATCAGTTTTTCAGTACACAAGCATCAAATTGTTCTGGGAAGACAACCCTGGGCAAGACTTGCAGACACCAACAGTCCAGGGGACTCATCTTTCTTTTTTTGTCATTTCCAGAATCGTAGAATATCATGAAATGGAAGGGATCCACACAGATCATTGAGTCCAAGTCCTGGCCCTGCACAGCACAACTCCAAGAATCCCACCATGTGCCTGAGAGCATTGTCCAAACGTTCCTCAAACTCTGTCAGGCTTCATGCTGTTAACATTTCCCTGGGAAGGCTGTTCCAGTGCTCAAACAGCCTCTGGGGGAAGAACCTTTTCCTAATATCCGACATAAACCTCCCCAGACAGAACTTCAGGCCATTCTCTCAGGTCCTGTCACTGGTGACCACAGAGCAGAGATCAGTGCCTGCCTCTCCTCTTCCCCTCACAAGGAAGTTGTGACTGAAATGAGGTCTCCCTTCAGTCTCCTCCAGGCTGAACAGTCCAAGTGACCACAAGTGCTCCTCAAACAGCTTCTCCTCAAGGCTCTTCACCATTGTCATAATCCTACTTCAGATGCTCACTAATCATTTAATGTCATTTTTATATTGTGGCACTCCAAACTGCCCCCAGCACTGGAGGTGAGGCCACTCCAGTGCAGAGCAGAGCAGGACAATCCCCTCCCTGGCCCAGCTGGTGATGCTGCACCCCAGGACATGATTTTCCCTCTAGACTGCCAGAAGGCAGAAAAATGGATTCACTGACACACATTCCATATTTTACATGAATAAAGGAAAATAAGCTTGACACTGGAGAGTATTAGAAAACAAATAGCTTTTGTGGTTTGATTTCAGGGACAATACTGAAACACCTGATGAGCACAGAAGTCACCTGCAAACCTCTCTGCCAACTTTTTTTTTCTTACAAGATAAGATTTTAAAGTGTGTTTTTCTTATTCCTCCAATTTTCTTCTCATGTTTGCTTGAAGCTGTTGTTGTAGTGTCTTGAATTGGTATTAGCAGAGTAATCCTTGGATGGCTAAATACTTGGTTGGGCTAAATTCAGAACAGCTGCTGATAGGATGGACTCCAAGGTCAAAATGCAATGCTTTTCTAAAGATATTCTATAATAGTAACAAAAGGTATAGTTGCAGGTCCATCCATAACTCTTTAACTTTGATGCATTGCTAAGGTGATAGGCTATGGTAATATTAATAATTTCAATTATGTTTCTCTGACAGAGAAGGAAGATTGAAAACCCAAGCATGATGAACAAGCTGAGGGAAACGTTCACTTTGGCTGAAGATCCTGGCTGTATGAAGGATGGGCCCCATTTTCCAACCTTCCCTCAGAAGCAAGGTTACAAGGTTTACTTCACTTTCTGAAGTGAAGCTTTGAGAAGGCCTCTGACAGTAGATATAATTCCCAGTGTCCAGTTCCTGACATCTGACACTGGAAACACTGGTATTGAAAGAGACCAAATGCTGATCCTTCAGGAGAGTGAAGCTGCACAGCACTGCTTTGGAGAAGACTTGTAAACCAAGTCAAGAAAATCCAGATTTGGAGGTGGTTTCTTAGGATGGAGAGTTTAAATTTAGCCATATTATTTAAATATAGAAAGATTTTTAAAATACTAAACACCAACCGTAAGTGATGGTCAAAGTACCATTTTCATCTCACATTGTTTTCTCCATAAAACAGTAAACCCTACCTCCAAAAGGTGGATCTAATCAACAATCCCCTTCAACTACTTTTATCACCACTGACAGCAGCAGCAATCTGTCCTAAAGCAAAAGTGATTGTTACAGGAATTTTTGAAGCAAGCATGGAAAAAATCTGGACACTTTAGACGAGAAAAAGCAGGTTTTGGGATTTAGCAACAAAGACATGGCAGATGATAATGTTTTGATAATTTAGGTTACAGTCGCCTTTGAATTGAGATCTGCAGGTAAGGCTTAAGAACAGGAATTCTGCAACAAGCACCCCAAACTTAAAACCCTCAGTCTAGCTATTTCTTTCAGCCTTGGACTGTGCAAGTGGCTGCAAATATTTGTCAACTGATGCCCATTTTACAGAGGGCAACAGGAAGTAGGAGTATGGACCACAGGCATGGTCAGGAGGACTTCCCAGTTGCACAGGGAAGAGGAGAGAAGACCATGAGTCCCACACTAGGGTGGTGGTGGTAACAGGACCTTGGTGAACTGGAGCATGAGTTTCCTGGCACAGACAAGACACTGGCACTTGCTAGGACAGTGCCAGGGTAGATACAGGAGGGCATCTGAGCCAAGACATTGCAGGTCACGTTCAAAAGGGGCTGAAGGTACTTGGAGATGATCAGCATTAGGTGAAAGCTGAGCACAGAGGCCATTTTTGTTGTTTGCTTCTCTTTCTGTCACTGTGCCCTTTTGGGGGACCATGCAATGGCTCTGCTTGTGCAATGTTGCTCAGTCTCACTTTAGCCAGCAGTGTCCCAGGAGAGCAAAGTTTACCTTCACGCTGGTCATTTTGACTGATAAAATGTATCCCACCTGGCTTCCACATGAGCTGAGGAGAGGATGCACCCATGATGGGTGCATTTGTGAGGGGCTCTGGAAAAGTGCAAGGCAATGCACCCCCAGAAGAAAGTGGTAGGGATAGGAATGTCACAGGGAGCAGTCATCTGAAGGTGGGATGAAACCTAGTTTTGCCATGGTCAAGAGATCCCAGGATTTCAATCAGCTGTCCATCTAGAGAGACATCAGGGGCATTATCTTCATTTACCATAAAGCTGGCTGGATGCCTCAGTTTCCCACGTATTTCACTCATTTTTCTACCTTGTAATTTCCAAACCTCAATTTGGAAAACATTTACAACAGAGGCCACTGAATGCACCCTCATGTGACCTTACTGTAGAAAACCAGACAGGCTTCTCAGGTTCACTTATGTAAAAATATATTTCTTAGTTGTGCCATGCTTGAAGAAGGAAGATCATGGCAGAGGTCAGAACATGGCTGCTAGAGGCACCAAGCTCATGCAATGGATTTAAATATTAGTGTCTCTATCACATATGATTTCCTCTCCTTCTAGTCAAATCTTTGATATTGCTGAATTCTATGCATTTTCACTCTAAAAAAAATACTATATTTATACATATATGTCACCTTATGGTGACTTGAATAAACACATACCTTTTAATGTCAGAAGCACTAAAGGGCTGCTTAGGTTTTACAGAGGATGTGTGCTGTAGTGCTGATATCTTTCTCTTTTTGTCTCAGTTACATGCAAAGGACCTGGAAAGATGCAGAAGAGACATATGTCTTTGTCATGTTTCATTAGCATTTAACAGTTTAAGAAAATGAAACAAGGAAGCTAAAATGCCGTGAAATAAAAAAACCCCAACCAACCAAGCAAAATATGCTAGGGAAATTTGGAGTTATCCTGTGATATTTTCAAAACAGATCAAAGATCAAGAAAAGACTGTAGAATATCACAAAAATACTTTATTTCATAAATGAAAGTAAGGAATAGTGGCAAAGTTTGGAAAATTAATGTGAGAAGATACCAAGTAGCAGAGTGCACAAAATATGAATAATTCAAGCAAGAAATTAGGTAACAGCTATGTTTTGCTGTAGTAGAAGAAGGGAGGGAGGGGAGTAGCTGGTGGAACTTCATGTTAATGCACTACTAATACACAAAGTGCTGCTCAGGAGCATTTGGATTTCAACTGGAACAGCTCATGTCAAAAAGGGAGTCAGTTTAATAAAGCTGTAAGGTTTCAGGCAAGGCTGAAATATCTCAGTGTCTTGAGGAAGGGAAAAATGATTTGAAAGAATGATAGTCGGGGGGATATCAAACAAAGACTTCAGTGTTCAATGTCAAGTGTATTTTATTTGATGTCATTTTAAGGAGCAGTTGCTGCTCTATAGAAAAATGTAGTATGCCTATTTTTAGAAATAATGCATGACAGTCAGTTGTGCACTCTCTCTTCCTTTGTTCCTTAGCAGTAAGAACTTTTTTTGTCTCGCTTCCTCCCATGTCGTTAAGCACTGTTAAAGGAAAACTTAGTGTTCTTCTATGGTTATTTAACAAGAAATCTAAGTTGATTCTTTAACTAGGATGATTCTTAGATATTAATCACGCTAAATTTACAAACATTTGAGAAGTAGCTCCTGAACATGCTTTGAAGGCCTTCTTGTCTCTCCTGAAGCAAATGCTTCATACACTTCCGTCCTTGTGACTGCAGCATTTCAGGTGGGTGCAGGGAGGAGTGTGCCAATGAAAACTAAACATTGGGTTGCAAACACCCCAGAGAAAAACAGTCAGGACACATCTAGTTTGCAAATAAAGTACATTTGATGTGAAAGAAGATAAAGATGTTTATGGCAGTCGGAGCTAATTTACCAAATCCATGGTGAACTCCACTGAAAGGAACATTCCCTCTAAGCAATCACCATCAAGGAAGATAACTGAGATAATATTTTTTAACTTCCTTTAACAATACTCATTTGTAAGTGGCATACCTTTGGTGGAAGCAGGCAATCAAGCCACAGCCACCTCTCCAGTTGAGTGAGACCCTTGGAGGAGGATGACTACTCTTCATGTGGCAGTTCTCAAGCCCAGCCCTCACCACATGCAGCCACTGTTGCAATGACCAGGAGCTGCAGAGATCCTGACGCCTGTAGGGGAATGAATGCCAGCTCACAGCACCTGACTGCATTTGAAGATTACTAAAGAAGCATCATCCAAATCAATAACAATGAAAATGTTTGGTGGGAAGCATAGGTAAGCTCTGTACTTGCTGGCAGGTGACATGCAACACCCAGTGCTATTTCCAGCAATCAGCTCTTAAAGTGTTGCAATATCAGTTGCCTGAATGGTGTTTTGGAGAGCAGCAATGATCAGCCCTGCCCATCCTCAAGCCAAACCTTTAGTGAATGTAGTAAGACCCTGTTTATCAGTTCTGTTTTGCTGTAATACAGATGATATTTTAAAAGAATGTCTTTATTCCTAGGATGCTTTTTGCAGCTGCCTTTGTTTCTGATAACCAGAGCCTGAACTGGAAAGCCTCTTTCACCTGCAGAACAGGGACATTTTATCGCAATTTTACTGATAAGTTCTGCAGTTAATGAAGAGGTAATTTTAAGTTAAAGATTAATTTTGAATTTAGATGCTCACTTCTACCTCTCTATCAGACAATAATCAAACCAGGGTAGCCAAAACAATAACACATCAAATCACAAGAAATTTTCTCACCTCCTTTTTCCTCCTGGAAGTCCAGTATCCCAAATGGAATCCCAGTGCCAGAAAGCACTCTAGCACTGCTAATAAGTATTGCTGCTTTACAGTGGTATGTTGGAGGACTGGGAGAAAAAAAGGTGGATTTTGCTTTGCCTTGAAAAGTGGAAAAGGATACATTTCTGTTAAGGCAAAGCCTTTCCCCCAGGAAGTAGTATTGCCCTTTGTGCCCAGTGAGGAGGAGTAATTCACTATTTACCCAAGAGAATTTTCTGCTAATTGGTTTGCTATCAAATAAACTTGGGTATAAAAACATTCTTCCTGGAAAGATGGTTCTGCTGACTCTTGCTCTTTTCATGGCAAAAAGGTTCATAGGAAAGAAATGTGGGATGTGCAGCATTTGTACTTAGATGTGGGATAGCCTCACCATCTTCCTGCTGCCACATCTCACATAGCAGAAGAGAGGACTGCTGAACCTGTAGTAAATTTTAGGTGCTTGTGTCTGCATACAAATTTCTACCCTTAAAATCTTCTGCCCATTTTGAAAGAACCTTTATTGACACGGTCAAATTCAATAAGCACAGTAAGATACTAAGGGAGGTCCAGGTCCTGTCTCAGAGTCTTACAAAGACCTTTCCTTTTTTTAGGTACTTGTTCTTCAACTGATTAATGTGTAAAAACTCATTTGCAAATGAAATGCAGAATTTAGGGGAAATTAAATGTTTGTTTTAATTTATTTAAAATCATTCTATTTTTACAGGAATCCTGCCTTCATTTATCTTAGCTTTAAGTGTTTCACACTGGAGTTATTCCTGAATTAGACTAGTACAAGTGAGATTAAAAATAGATCTACTATATCTAGTAGATCCATTCAACTATTTCTTAATTTATCACATAATACTATTGAGGAACTGTACTATCATGGGAAAAAAGCTATTATTACTTTATAGCTTAGTATTTCATTGCAAATTGCCCCTTATTTTATAGCCTATAACTTGGAACAAGGTTTAAGGTCCACAGTATAAGAGATTTATTTTGTTATGGTCCTTATTCCAGTTATGGGATATCATAAACATTGCCAACATTGTTTAGAAGGATTTTTAAATTGTAGGCAGGTTTATCTCTTTAATAAAAACACTCTTTGACAGTAGCTTATTGACTACAAGAAAGGAAAGAACCAACTGGAATAGTTTGGTTGAGTATTCTCTTTGAGATACACTAAGTGTTTGAGCAGGGGGAAATAGACTGATTAAAGGAAAATAAAAGCAGAACCAAAACAATAGGATAAAGGGAGGAAAGCATCACTGGCTCTGTTTCTCTTGCTATTTGAAAATGTACACAATCTAGGGCAGAGATGGTCCCCTACTTTGTGTTTCTATTACTACCTGAGGGCAAAGTGTAGCACCTTCACTCAGTTACAAAGTGATGGTACCTTCTCTTCATTGGCCCTTCAGCAGAATTAGCATGCTTTAACTGTTACCTTAATTAGAAGGGTATCTTAAATAATTACAATCCTAAGTTTGAGTGAGGAAATAGGTAAGAAATATACTATTAGGAGCAATATTTCATTGACAGAGAAATGATACGGTGGTTTTCCTGTCACTCTATAAACAATTTATCTAGTTCAAGACAGCTACTTTTCATTTTTTGAAAGTGTAGTGCAGAAAAGCAGGAAGGTTATTGGCATGTCATAATCAGTGGTACCTGGTTATTATTGCAGCTTACTGCCATTTCTCAGTATACTCCCTTAATATAACTTATCATTGCATCCCAGAAGTATTGGTGTGGAATGGAGAGGCCCTTTCACACAATTCCCCAAATCTCCTTCCCCTACAGATATTTCTACTTCCCTGTGCAGTAGCAGCAGCAAGCCCTTCCACTTCTTTGCTCCTTCCCACTTCACACTGCAGTTAGAAGATTATTTCTCAGCCACCATCCTTCAAGGTAATCCCAACTGACACCAAAACACAAGTTAAGCAGCATTGTCCACAGTGAAAACTTGTCAACAGTGGAGTGAGATTGTGCTGGGAGAGAGGAAAAGCTCCCCAAGAGCCTGACTTAGTAGTTGTTACCTGGATGTCGATAATCACACCTGGTATGTCAGTGGAAGGAGATTGACTTAGAAAAGGTCCCCTTACCCAGGCAGGAGATGCTTCACAAGGATAGGTGGCTGCAGACTGTCCTCTGTACAGAGCAATGATGTCCAGCACCTTTCAGGAGCAGGGCCACAGAGATTTGAGGTACTGTGTGGAGGAAGAGCAGTAACACAGAGCCCTCTCATTACCTGGTGACTCATCCAGCAACCTCTCTGTACCCAGAGTTCCAAGCACACAGGCTTTAAGTGATAAGAAAAACAAACAAGTTCTTGTCCAATGCCAATTCCAGCACACTGCTCTGAGTGCTGAGATAGGAGAGTGTCTTATTTTTCCAAAAGCAACATTGTAAATTCATTTGGCTTAATAATGAAACAATTTTTTTTTAGATATTAATCACGCTGAAATGATGGCAAGAGGTTATTCCCATCTTGATATCCTTCAGACAGCTTTTCTCAGCCAAATAGCATCAGTGTTCCTTAGGGATGATTAATACCCTCCTTGCAGGTGAGGCTCATAGTCATCTCCAAACAGACATACCAGACTGGCTTTTCAGGCTCACAGAGTAAAGCTGACACTAATAGTGCAGCACTTTCTTTATGCAGCCCTTCCTGCTGCCTCCTCCCAGCTTTCTGTGAGATCCAGGAACTGGCAGAGCCAGGGCACAAGTCCCTGAGGTAGTGCTGTGCATGGTGTCCTTCAAGGCACATGTCTGGAGCACCAAAAGTTAACTCAGTTTGACACTTCACTGACTTCTGCATCTCAGCTGGATGTCCCAGGAGCCACAGCCTCTCAAGAAAGGCTTGGGAGTATTTTTCCATTGCAGTCCCTCTGCCATTGAAGTGTATTTGGGAGAAGGCCAAAGCAAGCCAAGGTTCTTCACTGACAGACACAAGCTCTTCCAAGCTTAAATGAAAAAAAAAAGTCAAACATAAGCTTTCTTAAATATCTGAAAAATAAAAGAACCCACAGTTTATACATATATGAATATATATACACACACAACAATGTTGTCTCTTGCTAACAGATGTTACCATTGTGACCTCCTTAAGAGGGTCATGCCACATCTCTTCTGTCAAAGTGCCACTGCCTATAGCAAGGGTAAAGCACCCTGTTCAGTAGAGGAAATGCCCATTGAGCCAGGGCTCTGCACCACTCACACATTGTGCACTTCGTGCCAGCCATGGGCCTTTGTGTGAAAAATGCCACAGCACCTCAACAAAAACAGAAAGACAGATAATTACAAGACTGTAGCATTTGTTTAGACAACTGGTTCATATCTGGATGCCTTAATTAAACACCTGCACACACAGGCACTGAGCCTGCTAACAACCAAGGTAGATGCACAACTAATGGATCAGGATCTTTAATGAGTTGCTATAAACTTAATTACAACTTCTCTGGAAAGCAACTCTCTACTCATTCCACTCTTTCCTACAGACAAGTATTTTTGCTGTCTTTGACATAGTCTTTTCAAGTAGAGAAGTTTCTCATATATTCAAAGGCCTTTCAACGAAACTGTAGCATGTGCTTTGACATGGCTTAAAAGGCAATGATGGTTTTTCTTTTTTAGTACTATAGAAAATCAAACATTTAGAACTAATTTTTTTTAATAGCTCCTAACTTCTAAGAAAATGATAGTTCTGCAAATCACTGGTTTGGATGTAAGCCATTAATCCCACAGTCTGGGTGACTAAATCCTCATTTAAATTATGAAATTTTGGTTGAAATATTTGAGATAGTTCGTGAAGATGCATAAAGTTTGTACCCCCTCACTCACTGCTCTTCAGAGGGAATTATGCTTTGTTATGAACTAAAATAGAGGAAAAGAAGTCCTATGACAATATTTAAAAACACATTTAAGTCATTAACTATGAAACGTCAAGTGCACAAACAGCATTTAGAAGAGCAGTTCTACCACATGCTCCTGTCCTCATGCCTGGAAACCAGTCTTAAGGCAGAGCACAGCTTGACCAGGAAGAAAATCATCTTCTCCCCATTTGTAACACTCTATGTTATGTGTTATGTTTGTAACACCCTTTCCTACAAGATGGGCACAGGGAAAGCTGGGGAGGGAATGGCACCTTGGATACATATTGCATGGATGTGTGCTTGAGTCACCAGACTTTTGGTGCTTCAGATGAGCAACACTATCACAGGCTTTAGTTTTAACTATTTTTAGTGAGAGTTTCCTGATCAGGCCCCTAAAATATAAGGTTATCATCCTCTACCTTTGAGAGAAGGTGCTGGGCTGTGCACAGCACACCAGGTTGAGCTTTAGGGCAGCACTCAGCTTGCTGCCTTGGCTTGCAGAGCTGGTGAGAGCAAGGAACCATATCCAGTGCATCGCTACAGGCACTGCTCCAAGCTCCCCAAACATTCCAAAGGCTCGTTCCAAACTGAACATTATCCAAAGCCCTCCCTTGTCCTAGGGTGCTATTGGGCAGCCTAAACAAACAACACCAAGTTTTCAAACTCTGACTCTTAATCACAAACCCCTCCAGTCTGACACACCCATTGCTTTTGTTTCTCATTTATTTGTGCAAGCCCATTGTATTCTTTGTTTGACTGTTTCCCCTGTGCTGGACTGATATAGTCAGTGGTAGAGCTGGACATCCTTTTACCACACAATCATTTAGGTTGGAAAATATCTTTAACTTAAAGTTCAACAGTAAATCTCAATCTATGACATGCAATTGTGTAGAAACTGCCCATAAAGAAACACTTAAAATTTAGATGCAGCATTTTTTTTCATTTCTTCTCTATATGGAAAACCAACAATATCTGTGTTCTTTCGCTATGCTTCCTAATTAGAATACAAAAAAATAAATATATATAAAAGGTAACCTTTTTTCTTTTTATTTCTTATGCCAGAAATCAATATCTTAGATTACAGAAAAGCACATAGGAACCAAAAAACCGTATTCTGATGTCCTCTTACTTCCCCATGGTGCCTTTCCTCATTAAGGCTATAGAGTTTAGGATAGTTATTTTCATGTTAGTACCTACAGGGAAACTGGCTGGGCAAGGACATTCCCATAACAAAAAGCTATCTGAGGAACATACACAACCCCCTAAAATGGTAATTTAGTACAGGGGACTGAAGATAATGCCATCATGAAATGGATCCAGTTTCTGTCACATTTAGAGAACTACAATTGTGTTTACAATGTCAGCCTCAGTTTCTCCACTTGCAGCAAGTCTGCTTTTACCTATCTGATCATTCACTACTAAGGCAAAGAAAAAGTTATTACTGAAAATATTGCTAGAGGCAGCACATATGTCCATTTCCAAAGCAGAAATTACATGAAGGACTCATAGTGAAAAATCTAACTCTGGAATATGATAGATTTAAAGAGTCCAAATCATCCATTTAGTACCTTGTGAGTGATCTCAGCTAAATACAAAGATGTCAGAGATGTCAGATCCTTCATTTATGTACAGCCTTCCCAGCCACAAGTAAACATGTCTTTTATCTACCTAGACTTGCTCTATTTTACCTGGGAGGGAGGAAAATGCTCTGTGGAGATATTAGAAAGATAATGCATCTTACACAATTGAGGCTTTAGGTGAACTCTGCAAGTAAAGGGAAAAAAAGAGAAAAAGAGTGCTTTTTTTTTTCCTCATAAATAGTTTTCAAAGAGCCACATTTCAAGAAAAAAAAAAAGCCTGAAGTAGTGAGACTGATTGCTTTTGAATTATCTCAGCATGGTGTCATCTTATCTGAAGTTTTCATTTGTTCCTGTGACTAGTAATTGGGCCCTAAACCAACTAACAGATTTAGCAGGATCAAGCTCTCAAATTCAGAGCACTGCAGAAACACAAAGAGAATTTTTGATCTTTAAACTGAAAGATAAATGGATGTTATCCGTGTGACATGTGACACTTCAAGTAGGGAAATAAGGGGGTTGGGGAGCAGGCTTTTTTGTATCTAGTGTGTTCTTTTGCTAGTAGTAAGATCTAAGTCACTCCTTGCTTCTGCCATCTTGAAAATTCTGAATATTGATACATCTGTGAAAAATTGAGTGACAGACCAAGCTTACAAACTTATGCATCATTTGCCAATATACCTGTCTTTCCTGAAGTAACCAATTCTCCCTAATCACAGACTACAGAAGAGGCTTTTACACCATTTTGCTGTTTGTTAGTTTTGAGTTGCAGATTAACTTGATAGGTTTAAAGGACTCAGGATGACATATTAATTTCTATCACAGAGATAAGATTATATTTGGAACAGACTAATTGAAATCTGTATTTTTGCATTATAATCTTATGCAAAGTGTGTGAAATTAAAATTTATCACCTTGCTGTATTATAAAGCAAACAAGTTTCTGAATATTTCACAATTTCAATTCACCACTACCTCTACTTTTGATTTAGACCCAAACTTAAAGAACCAGCCTCTCATCTTCACAGACCACTTTATCATTTTATCAACCAAATACTTTCTATTCAGCAATGGGAACTAAGACTAATAGTTTGCCAGAATGATAATTATTTTTGATAGGCATAGACTCTAGTAATTCAAATTCAAAAGCAAACAGGTGCATGTATCTAAGTTTACAAACAGATTATAAAACACTTCTGGATGCATTAGCCTTATTTCTGTGTTGATGTCTATGAATGCAAGCGGGTGAAAAGACAGCTGTATTACAGACTGTGCACTAGTGAAGAAAATAATGTTTTCCTACTTGAACCCCCTTTTTTAATTTTTAGTGCTAAGTCTAATTATATTCAGAATCTTTCTTCTACATCCATAAGGACTACTGGCCTATTAGTGGCAGGGAATGTGTCATTAAAACTTTCTTCCATATAAATCAAGTTATTGGAAGAAGCTAGATGGGCGCTTATTAGGAAGGCACTTTCAGCTCCCTCTAATGAGGTCAGAGAAGCTGAACTTACTTTACATTTGGAACAGATAATGCTAATCAGCTGCTACTGAGCACAGCTTCAAGGTGACTGCTGTGTCCCAGTAAATCTGTGTCATATTTGCACGTAGATAGACGTGGAGCTACAGCACATTAAGAAAATGAAATGTATCATCTTAATTATTAATATTTTATGTTGATGACTCAATTACCTGTCATATCCTAGAGGAACACTTTCACACAGTGGGCAATGTAATACAGCATTGTTCCTATTAATTTAACACTCAGTTAATCTGGTGCTGCCATTTTCCATGGGCAAAAAACCCACCCGTGTTTGCTACATCTTAATCTCTTTCTATTTTAAACCAGTCAATGCATGAACTTATCTGCAGTTAAAAACAAAATTTTATTTTGCCATTTCTCAAATCCCTTCCTCAAAACTCATATGAGTTTAAAAAAAATTATTTCTGAACTGGTCTCAAGGTATTTCAATTTCATCTATGAGTGTCAGACAGCTCCAAGAAAAGCTTCCAAAAGTTATATGCAGTTCTACAAACTTTAAATTAACAACCAGCCAAATTCCATGAAATATAATTTCCAGATCAGTGCAAAGGAACATTAGCAAACTAAAGACTGGCAGCTAAAGAATTCTGGCTCTCTATTCTCCAGGAACATGTATTTATACATTCACTTTTACCTCTCTCGTGAAGCCCTTTAGTACATTTCAGAGACCTGCTCTCCACCTGTGCCTCTCCCAAGCCTGTCCACATTCAAGGTATCTTTATTCACAAGTATATACTGAAATTCTGTTGCCAGGCAACAGAATTGGTAGCCCCATGTGCCTCAGCTCCTGATGCAGTCTTCCCCTTCTTGATTTGTATTCCTCAACCCATCTGGCCAAAATTAAATCTGCCTTAAAATAATCACAAGCAGCACTGCCTCTCCTTGTACAAAAGTTTAGGATGTGGTTGGCAACACATTACAGGATATTATGGAGACATTAACAAGATCCAAAGCTCTGCAGAAATAAATCTTTTGCTTTCTTTGTATTAATTCTCTGTTTGACAACCAGTTCCTAAAAATGACATGCAGACTCTACTGTATTTTGAGTTTCTATTGTATTCTTGCAGCTTTGAACTACAGTCCTGCAGCTTAGAGCTCAACATAATAGAAAAACCTAAAGAGATATGCCTGGAACCATTTCCAATTCCTTTTTTCTGATGCTTTTAATTTCTGGCATTTCCACAAATTAAAAAGTACTATGTTCCAGTGCATTTGCAGATATTGCTGCCTTTCTGTCCAAATTTTCACTGGTTGCTATTCACTCAAATAGTAACAAGGTTAAAGGAGAGGAATTTGGAAATAAAAAGTTACCATCTCCCACTCTATTTAGTGTTATTATAATGGTATGCCAACTTCCAAAAACTGGAAACTATTGCAGAGGCAACTACAGAGTAAATTTAAAGGTCATTGCTTCTTAGCAGCTCCCATGTTAGAATTAGAACTACAGGTTTTATACAAAAAGCAGAAGAGACTCAATCCAGTCAACATGTAACTACCCCATTACACAGTAAAAGCTTGGTAATATTCCTAGGGACCTTCATGGGTTCCCCTTGCAGGATTAGTTCCCCTCATGTGAATGACTGGGAAAAACAGGAGTGGGGAAGCAGAAGCAGCAGCAACAGCAGAGAATATGTGAGGCAGCAAAAGGCAGGTATACTGTACTCTGCATGTACTATTAAAAATCCATCAAAAGATACAATTTTTATGTTTAAAAGGTTTCTAATGATGCACTGCTAAACAGTTGATAATGGAAGAGAAAAAGTTGTCAACCCATTACTAATACAGCAAGACAGTCTAAACCAACACCTTATTAAAGACATTTATAAATAAATGAACAGATATTTTATAGTATTCTAGTTCTCTAAAGTCTTTTGCAGCCGTTGTACTACTTTAGCACTTAGTTTAGTTATATTGTTGCTCTCTACAAGTCTAAGGAAGCGTTTAATAGGTACTCTTGAAATTAAGCAGCAGAATCTCAAAATTCTCCCTACAAGCATCTGAAACAGTCCAAGGCAACACAGCATTCATTCTCAAATCTAACATTGACTCCACTATTCACTACACCAACATCAAACTCACTAAGTACTTCAGAAACATCATATTTCATTTCTTCACATATCTTAGCATCTATTTCGGAATCCAGGAATTGGCTACAATTTTGCCTAGATTAACAGCTCATATTTGCAATTCATTAATTTACTCTGTACAAAATAGCAAGGAAACAGTCCTCCAAAGATTCACCTTTACATGAATACATTTAGCATTTTTATGCATGTTTTCACTTGTATTCACACACAGGCAGTAGCAGCAGCCTTTAAAGTACCCTACCTTCAATACTATTCATACACGTTGCTTGTGAACACTTCAACTTTAACAAGGCTCTTCCAGTACAGACCAGTGGACTGTGACTGACAACTCTGGGGCACATGGTTTCACAAGCAACAGCCAAGACAGAAGCACCTCTAGAAGGTTTTCTGAGAATCTAATAATTGAATATATTTCACTTTCAAATATTTTGGCATTTTGTGCAGTGGGTCAAATTTGAGCAGTGTTGCAACATTGGGACAGATTAACTCTGGCTGGACTCCAAGGGCCACCAACACTGCTCTATTACTCCATTCCTCACTTGGATAGGGAAGAGACAGTATAATGGAAGACTCCTGGGCTGAGTCTAAAGGGCAGGGAGAGATCACTCATCAGGTACCAACATGGGCAAAACAGACTTGGCTTGGAAAAATTAATTTATGACCAATCAAATTAGAGTATGATAATGAGAAATAAAATAAATCATGAAACATTTTCCACCCACCCCTTCTTCCTTCCCGGGCTTAACTTGGTTCCCAATTCTCTACCTCCTTTACTCCAGATGTGCAGGGAGACAGTCAGTTCATCACACATTGGCTCTCCATGGGCTGCAGGAGCACAGCCTGTCTTGCCATGCTCTACACCATGGGCTGCAGAGGAATCTCAGCTCGGGCACCTGGAGTGCCTCCTCCCCATCCATCACTGATCTTGGTGTCTGCAGGGCTGTCTCTCTCATGTATTCTCACTCCTCTCTTCTCTGGCTGCAATTACTTCTGTGCAGTACCTTTTCCTCCTCCTTAATCATGTTGTCCCAAAGGCACTGCCACCATCGCTGGTGGGTTCAGCTTTGGCCAGAGTGGGTCTGTCTTGGAGCCATCTGGCATCAGCTCTGTCCAACATGGAAGCTTCTGGCAGCTCCTCACAGCAGCCACTCCTGTAGCCCTGCCCAGAACCTTCCACACAATTCCAGTAGATACAGAGAGCCTGAAGAGTAACTCCATGGTGGTTATCCCAATGGAATTATACAGGACAGCTGCCCTTCCAAAGATGAGCACAGCACAGTAACAGTGACAAAAAAAGCTGCTCAACTGTGCTTGTTATTGCATTTTTCAATCTAGAGGGCAGAAACATAAGAGGCCCATGAGCTGCCTCCATGACTGAGAAGAAAAAGCCTGCACAGAGAGGAGGATGAACACTACCTACTGCTGCTTGAGCACTAAGGGTATGCAAAATTAATAGAAAAATGAATATTTAAAAGTACTAGAAAAACATGTCTCAGCATTCAGGGCTTGTCATAACCTAACCTCATGATGTAAAATGGTATGAGCAAGCTAGCAAGGAACTAGAATCAAAATTACCCACTAAATTTTCCTGGATACCCTAAGAAGATTCTCTGAAGAGTGATTTAAATCTCCTGCATAATTTTATTAATTATCAGGAAGGCAATTTATTCAAATTGACACCTCATAATGTAAATGCATATTTAACACATGAATCTATTATATTTTAACTGAATTAGTTCAGATAACACTGAAAAAAACAGTAATGTTTTTAAGCTAGTAGTTTAACAGAATGATCAAACTGGAATACTTTATCTAGATTAGCTCTATGTTATCTCCACTCTTCACACTGGTTCAAGGTCAAGATCACAGAGCTGAAGCTCTTCAAGTTTTGATTTAGTTAGTGCATCCAAACTCATAATGCTAAACCAAACTCGATTTTGCAAATTAAAAACAGTTTCAAATTAGGAAACATTGTGCTGGATGAGCCTAAAATGGATTGCACCATAGTTGAGAATCAGGGCTGTGTTTTAGTTTGCATGCTTGTGTTTCCCAGAACACAAAAAAATAAAGAAAAATCACATTTTAAATGGCACTTAGGGCTTATTTAGGGATAATAGCTTGTAATAACTCCAGCTGCTCTTTTAAGTGCATATTCCATATCAAGATGCATAGTCATGGATTTTGCTAAGACACAAGAAATCTAGAGAGCAATGAGGGCACAAGTCCACGTTTGCAGTTTTGCAGTAGATGCACCCTGAGAATAAGTAGTTGTAAAATCCATTTGTAGATCTGTCTCCTTTCTTGGAGTGGGAGAACTGGTAGTACAAGCAAACTAGACCTGCTGACAGCTACATGCCACTGATCAAGAGATGTCCCAGTTTCAAACTCAACAGGTAAAGCAATGCTGTGAAGTTTGTGTGGGAAGTGCCAAGTGGCCTTTGCACACCCAGCAGAGAGAGGTGCCAGGCCTGGGCTTCACTGATGCATTTTGGTTTTCATGATCAGCTCACAATTTCAGTCATGTCAAGACATTTCTCTGCTGTACAACAGCACTGTTATTCAAACAACTTGGGCTAAGCAAACCCTTAACACCATGCATGAGCATTCATGGATACAACAAGCCAGCTCTCTGCAACTGGAAGTCGCCAAGGAGCCAGGTCTGAATCACACAGGCCACAGAAATAACGTGGCACCACTAGTCCCCTTCTGCCTGCCTTGTTCACTGAGGCCACATACTACTGCTTTTGTGGTCACCTTCTGCAGGGACAAGAGAGGTCATGGCTAAAGCAAGCCCCATTGTAGCAAGCTAAGATATACTGATGATTTCTGAATTTAATATTATTCATCTAAACAAATCTGAAGTCCCATTAAATCTCATTAAGTACTGATTACTTTAGCAACCTACTCCTCTGGGCTTAAATAGGCCCCTGCATGTTCCTTGGGCCAGAAACCCATTTTAATGCCTTTTTCATGGGGTTCTGGCACTCTCCCCATACCAAAATATTTCTGCTGTATATTCAACAGTACCTGCTTCTCAGCCTTTTCTACAAACCCCTTGACACCCTTTCTTCTGTTTGGGCCTCCTTCACAACTCTGCCATGCTGTACTTACTCAGCAAGTACAGGATCTGATGCAGTGTCTGCAGTGCAGAGCTTGAGCCAACATCCTGATTCTCAAGAAATTTGTAACAAATGCAATAGGACAACTATGCATGGTTCCTGAGAATAGTTCACAACAAAATTCATAAACATTCACTCCCCAGTGTTTGTGCTCCATGCTCACAAGAACTGACACAGGATGGTCTGACTGTACCCCAGATGCAAGGGTTAATGCCAAATCATAAAAACCAAAACAAGCTTCAGTGAGGCCAGAAGGCTCCCTAGTCCAACAGCCCTCCACCATTAAGTTTCCAGATCAAGCAACAGTGAAAACCAGATAGAGAAGACATTCCTACCTTCTACCCCTCAAAGGAGGAATCATCCCATGCTGCTGACTTGTGACAGGACAAAGGACTGTACCATGCTTTCAGAGCAAAACACCATCACTTGAAACACTTACCTACTTTAGGCTGCCAGTGCTGGTCAGGTAATTCAGAAGCAGGTTCAGATAGCAATCATTTAAGAGGTTGGTTTTACAGTGTGATGACCTGAGTTACACAGCCAAGATGAAACATTTTGAGCTCATTTTCTCTCAGGAGAGCTGGAATTTGCAATATCGGCTTCAGGTCAACAAGTTCTTACACAGCCAGAGCCCAGGAGTAAAAATTTGGATTCCCACAACATATAGCCTGGGTAGCCATGTTGCTCATCTGCCTTTATAGCCACAGTCCCTCCCAAGTTCCCAAAGTTGCTTTCCCACCCAAGCCATTATTTAAACATTAGAGACCAAGAGCCAAACGACATCATAATTATTTATTTTTTTTGATAGTACAAAGGCAGCTTTACAAAAATGGCCAGTAGTCACTACGACAGTGAAATTTGTTACAACCTGACTCCCTGTAAATTGAAACCTGCAGGCAGGCATAAACTGTAAGAGACAAACTGCTCTTCCAAATCACTCAGTCAGCAAAGACAGATGTCTCACTACAGCTTGAGCACATTCCAGTGTTGCCCCATGATCTTGACTATTTGTTTCCAGGACATACCCAGGAATAAGAACATTAAATTGGCTGGAAGTTCTGCCACTGCTGTGGCTGCTTAAACTCCTGAGAATAAGCCATTCCTCTTCATTGACAGGAAAAGTAGATGAGTACAGCAAACTGAAGTGATACAGAGGGGATGAAGATGCAGTTCAGGACTGCTGACCAGTTAATTAATAGTCTGTTCATTTAAAGTAAGCATTTAGAGAAGTATTTTTGGTGTATCATGTTCTTTGTCAAGTGGAACTGCCCATTTCCCTCTCCCCCACCAAAGCAGTGGAGTGTTGGTAGAAAAGGGGAGCCACATAAGACTTGGTAATTGATGACATTTTGCAAGGAAATTCAGACTTCTGATCCATAAACTAGAAGGTGAGGTGTCTAACTTAGTCCTTCAGCTGGGAAACTTCATAGAGGTATGCACCAAGCATCTTCACCCCCTGGATGTAGTTGTACCTGCAAAGAAGACAGTTTCTTTTAGTAGTGTCTTCACTGAGCTGTATTTCTAGCAGATGTCCTATTTGCAAAGCCCACACATTAGTCCTACGCACATGACAAACTCTAGAGGAATTGCTGCTGCAGGCAACAGGCACTACTCCCCAAACCCCTACATCTACCCTGGCAAGACAGAAACACTACCTTTGGCGGGGAGAGTAGCCAAGCTTAGAGACCAAAGTATAAAACCTGCTCCTGGTTTCAAGTGTATCAATCTAGAAACCAAGATTCAGCTACAAACTAGTTACCCAATCAGTAAGTTTTCTCAGCTGGGGAGGATGGCACTTAGCTATCCAGAGAATTAAACAAAAGCAAGAGCTCAGTTCTTGGTGGTTTTCATAAACCATGCCAAGGCACCCTCTCATTGGAATAGATATTCTCTTACCTATTTAGTTTTTCATTTTGAGAGTGAGCACCATCATCTGCAGCTCCAACAGGAAGCAGCATGACATTCTTGCCTGTGGCTTCTTGAAAAGTAAGGGTAACAGGAATGCTTCCTCCCTCCCTCGTCAGGTCTGGTTCAACTCCAAAAACTAGAAAAGTAATACTCTAGTCAGTCTGAAGTCTGTATTTTTTCCACAAACCTTCATTTAAGCCATCCTGTACCCATCTGTACCAAATGTTGGCTAAATCAGCCAAAGGCCACAAAACTGTGGAGCTTCTCCCCACAGATGTAGCACTGGAGTATTGTCACTCTCAGAGTTCAGTTACACACCAACACTTCATCTGAAGACCCGTCTGTACTCCAACACAAGTTAGAGCTGCTCTAGCTGCCCAGTACAATCTAGCAAAACTGATTAAGAGGGATGCTGTGATAAACAAACTTCATTGAATTTGGCTTAGCAGGTGATCTGAACCAACAGTCTCATCCTTGTGCAAAAGGAACATCACACCAACAAACCTGTCCCAGAACAGTAGAAATGAATTTGATATCCAGTATCTTTCCTTCCTGTACCTCATATTTCAGTTTAAAGGTTGCACATGACATGCTTCCTCACTTAGTGAGCCAAAGTTATTAGATATGAGTGCAGAACACTAAATATTCAGCAAACATGACCTCAGTGTTTCTTGAGGTGCTGGAACAAGAGATTTTTAATCCTACCAATGCCTAGTGAAAAACCCACTTACCTGTCTTCATGGCCCTCCTACCAGCCATGTAGTGGGGGTGGTTGAAGTCTGACACCCAGGGTTTTCCACCATGGCCTAAGTACACTTTGAACTTGTTGGGACTCCGCAGCTCCGCAAACTTTTTGTTCAAGTAGTCTTCAACCTGTAAGAAAGATTGAATGATCTTATCTACTGCTAGCATTTGTATGAGCACTGGCAAAGTTCATACTCTAAAAGCATCTTAGAGACTTGCAGGTCACAACTGTGCAGTAATACTTTTCCTATTGCTCTTATTTCACAGTATTCCAATGATTCTCTGCTCTGAAGTAAGAATATCTTCTTTAGGCAAATTAACAGTATACTGTAGAACAATTAGCCAGTATGTCAAACACTGCTGCTTTTGAATATGCATTTCTGGCAGTCCAAGCGCCCTACAATTAGCTTAGCCTTTACTCCTAAGCCCTTTAGAGTTTAGGGAAACTGGGTAAATCAGACCAGCACAGCCCACTGGGACACCACACAGGATCCCCTCAGTTATCACATGTTGAGGTGCAGTACAGGGAAGATAGCAGGAAAGCAAATGAACAGAACAGCTTTAGAAAACAGAAAAACTCTTCCCCCAAGGCAAGGTGAAGTTTGCAGACACTTGTTTAGATAGCAGCAATCCATCTCAACATACATTCTTTGTGACTTCTTCAGGAGTCATGTTTGGCACGAGTCTGATTGAGAACTTGCCAATCACTTTCCTAGGAATCACAGTCTTGGCACCAGAGGCTGAGAAGGCTCCTTCAATTCCATGGAGAGACAAGGAGGGGTATCTCCACCTGTGCATAAGGATCTCTCTCTGTAGAAGCAAAGCAAAGATGCAAGGTTACATGAAGTTTGACAGAGTTCCCTAAACTAATGATTTCTTCAACCTAAAAAAGAATTTGCAAAAAATAGTGCTTTTCCCCATGCAGAAATGCAGCTCACTGCACTCAGAAGCTGTTACTCCCATTAAGCCTACATTTTGGAACACAGCTGGGTTGTCAGCACCTTAAGAGACTCAGCAGATCTAGTTTGGCTCTCTCCTAGCTCTGTGGAACTTACAGGACATGGCCAGTCTGCTTCTGGTAAGGACACAAGCACCATTTATAATGTGCTCAAGCACAGTTTGTAGGGAACATTGAAAGCTTTAATTCCCACTGCCTCAGGACAGGCAAGTGCCTTCATCACCAAGACACTGCTTGAGTTCACATTTTCTAAAAGCCTCACCAATGCTCAGACTGAGCCTTACAATGTGTTTTTCTTTATGTCATCAGCTGTATTAAAAAGCTTGTACTCCAGGTTGATTAAACTGACCACACTGCCTTCCAGGTACACTTCCTGCATTTCCTCTCTTACCTTGGACACAGCTGTTCAATACATTGAATTCAGTGCAGTTGTTGAGTTGCCCTGAGCAGACACAGGTACAGTGTCTCCAGCATGAACATCACTGCAGAAATGCAGGAGACTTAGAAATTTTGTGTCCTTTATGTTACAAGTTTGTTTTTTTTCCAGGTACAACCTGCCTCCAATCTTCTCTCAGAGCAGATGTAGCTGTCACAGTTCAAATCTCTCAAGCACATTTGCTTCTCACCTGGAAGTTACAGCCCTCTCTCCCTAGCCCTAAAGCCCTTCTTGCATCTACGCAGCTTAGAAGTCCCTTAGCTGGAAATTGAATTTCAGTTGAGCCAAGACTGAACAGTTTCAGTTCAGTATCACAAAGAACATCTTGCCAGCTCCTTCTTACATCCAAGCTATAATTCATCCATTAAAGGACAAGGCTAAGCAAGGAAGCCTGAGTGCTCCCAGCTGATATAAAACTGAGCATGTAAAGACAAGGCTGAGGATATAAATTGTTACTTATACCTATTTGAGTTAAGTTTGAAGTCTCCTGACAGTAGTAGGACAGAAGACAGACCTGCACATGTAAACTTGCCATTTACAACACCTGTGTCTGCTTTTTATGACAGCAGATATATTTACATCTAGGGTTTTAAAATTAGTATGTAATACCTCTACCTTGTAAGACTCAATGCCATTAAAAGCATTCATTTGGAGAGCTCCCAGAGTGAAGATTTAACTTTAGACATGAGTTTATTGAACTTGAGATTGTTCAAAGATTTGAGCTGCCTAGCTCATGATTACAAATCACCTCTGGTGTGCCAGGTCTAGGAACATGTTCAGCATGTCAGCCTTGAATTCAGCACAGCTAGGACTCAAGCTCTTTTCTAACCTAAGAAGTAATCATCTCTGGGCAGCTACTTTATTTCTGATAACCCACTGACCTTCCTACAGATGTAGAAAATCAGATGTTTTGTGTAGATTGTCATCTGGCCTCTGGAAAGCTGCCAATGTCCTTATCTAGCATTAAGAGAACAGCACTAAAGTTCTGTACGAGTTTCAAATACTATTTACACAGAGTAAGGAGCAAATTTAGAGTTGCCAAGACTGCTTGACTTATACATGAGATAACCTAGAGTAAGTTTTCAAGCACCTAACACTGGCAGTACCTCTGCAAAGTGTTAAGTATGCAGTCAACCATACAGTAAGCAAAATTATCTTCACGGCATTCTCACCATTTTGAAGACATCACATGAATCCACTGCCTAATGAATCACTTAACTGCACACATACATCCACAGAAGCTGGTTTCTGTCTCCCACTTATACAGACAGCTTGATCTAGACAGTGTGGAGGAGGAGTGCAGCACACCTTTGCATCATGCAGGAGTCTTGCTGCTCCTACATCTTTTGCATATTCTGCCAGGTCAAAATCAATCTTCTCATATAATGCCAGCTCCTCATCAGTAACAGGTGCCACTGCTTCATTAACACCTGGGATGAGGATTTTCCCTTTCTTGTCTACGAGAGAACCTGTAAACAAGAAGCACCTAATATCAGTATATTCAATTCAATATTCAACCAGAAAATACAAGATGTCATTGCTGGAAACACTTTCCTTGGGAAACAGAAGTCTTGGCCTTCTGAAAACTCTATAAATGCAATGAAATTCAGACTTCTACTTCCCAGAGCATGCACCACTGAGCATGGAAGACACTTAAAAGAATTTGTCTGTATCCAAAATGTGCACTTGCTTGCTACTGCATTTAATTCTGCTGCTACATTTTGCTGGCTGTCTGAAGACAGAATTCCCAAAGAGTTCAATACCATACCCACAGCAGATTTTGAGAAGACAGCTGATTTAATTAACATGCAAATTTGCAGCAAAGTCTTAGAGAAAGCTAAGGGTGGACAACTTCTTGGCACGACCTTCACCATATTTCTGTATCTAAGGCATTAGCTTTGCATACCTGGCAAGCACCATTTCACTGGTCACTGCTTTGCTACTGCAAACAGTCCTCAGCAACTCTCTCACTGCAAACTCAGTAATGCTTGGAAGGTTCTTGCTCCCATTTAAAATGCATTCAGTGAAAGCTGTGTTTTCTTACCCATTAGAGCAATGAGATCTGTCATAGCTTCATGTACTGAACCACCATAAACCCCGGAGTGAAGGTCTTTGTCACAACATTCCACCTGATTGAAGTGAATGAAGATGCAGGTCAATTTTAGCATGGAGATATTGCCATGAAGGGAGGAGACTAGAACGGCCAAAGCCCAGCTAGAACTTGATCTGGCCAAGGGTCAAGGAGTGTCCCCACCATTTGCTGAAAGCAGAGGGTAGTGCAGTGTCAGAGGATGAGAAAAAGGCAGAGGTATTTAATGTCATCTTGGCCTCAGTCTTCAATACCAAGATCAGTCGTCCTCAGCACACCCAGCTCCCTGAACTGGAAATTGGTGATGGGGAGATGAGGGAAGCCCATAGTCCATGAGGAGATGGTTAGTGACCTGCTATGTCAATTAGCCACCCACAAGTCTATGGGCCCATATAGGATCCACCCCACCCCAAAGTATTGAGGGAAATGGTAAAAATTTGTCAAACCATTCTCAATCATCTACCAGCAGTTCTGGTTAACTGGAGACCTTCCAGCTGACTGAAAAAGCACAAATGTGACATCCATGTATAAGAAGGGTGTATGTGGATGAAGATATCTATGCTATGAGACAATCCTTCAGTGAAGGTGCTGGTTTATCTTGCCTCACACATCTGAAAGCTATCCCACCCACCCAAGTATCAGATAGGACAGCAAGAGAAGGATGTTTAGACAGGAAAAACTATTCCAGAAAAGTAGCCAGTTTCATCTTTTCTGAAAAAAAGCTACTGGCATGAAAAGGTTTGCATCACCACTCTTCTCCAGTGGAAAACTCAGTATAACAATACTGGATTTGCAGTGTCTTTCAGCACTTGCCTCTATGAAGTAGTAGCAGATACCTCTCAAACCATAAGTGATACAAGGCTTCTTCTTGCCTAGCCAGTAGTTGTCAGAAATGCAAACATAATCCACATCTTTAAAGAAAGCATCTCGCTGAGCAAAAATCAGTTCATCAAGGCCTTCAGATCCTGATTCTTCCATACCCTCTAGGCAAAACCTAATATTTACTGGAAACTCCTTTGAAATGAAACACAAGAACAGATTAAGCATGTGAAAACACTTGACTTCTTCAGTAATCAGTAATTTTCATCTGTTACATTCAAAACAGAAAAATGGACATGGCTAAAATAGTTCCATGACAGTGGAATTTGTTAATTATACACAAACTGGTTTAAAGTTTGGACTGTGCTTACGTTGAGAGCACTTAGAGATCCTTCATTTGGTGGAATCCAAACTCCTCAAAAAAGTCATAAAAACTTGTCCCCAAACCCCTTAAGCATGAGAACACAGCAGAAATCTGTTGCCAAAGGTAAGCCACCAGGCTAGGAAAACTAATACAAACCACAGGAATTACATGCCACAGTAGGAACAGAGCTACCCTGTCTATCCAGTCTAGCATATTCTATATACCTAGGCAGCAACTGAGAACTGGTTATTCCTTTCAAAAGCAACAGGAACTTGTCTTGCAAGATAAAGCAAATACCCTGAGCTATTTCTGATTGCACATTTTCTTTAACAGAAATAAGCAAAGCTCCCAGTTTTAGTGTTACTAAGTTAACCTCCTCTTAGAGCTCAGTGGCAGTGAGACATTAAGCTTGGATAAAGGCCCTACATGATAGTGATCACATTTGATTATTCCTCCTGCTCCACATGCTTGCATATGTATTTTCCTTCCTACATATTTCATTAAAGGAAAATTGTTAGAAGTGCAACCTAAGCATCTATAAGACTAACTTGTCAGCAAGTCAACCCTACCAGGAAATCAGGGAATTTACAGGACTTTCACATCATTCCTCCAATCAGCTGAATAAGCAGGCTTCCCTCACAAGGGTTTGTGGCTTGGATAACATTTATTGCTAGACTCAGCTGTGTGTGACAAAGCAGAATATCTTTTGGGCACATACCTGGTTAGTCTGTTGATAAGCCTCCAAGGCATTCAGCCAGGCAAGCACTGGACCTTTGTCATCTGTTGATCCTCTCCCATACAACTTTCCTGTAGAAGCAAGATACAAATTAACCAGTGAGGAAAAAAATTAGTATGAAGTTTCATCTCTTGCCTAGAGGAGAACACTTTTTTATGGATAACATTTTAACTCTGCTTATATGAAAAACTTTCCTTTTTGATTCTTCATAGGTAGCAGTTTTACATCCTGCTTCACATACCCTTTCAAGTGGGATAAGTACAGGACTGCAATAGTTCTCTCACTTACAAAGCTACCCCCACCTCTTCTCCCAGCTGCTCCTTCAATAGGAGTTTATTATGAGTCAGGAAAAGACATAGCTGCCTTATCCTTCACAAAAATATAATTTTCTACAAACACCTAAGTGTACAGAAACAGGTTTTCTGCTTTTAACAGAAATCTATCAAGTATTGTCTTCAGTTCAATAATTCTTTGTTTGAAGAGTAAAAATTCAGTTGCTAGTGACAAATTACTTCTCTGGATTCTCCAGACAAAAGTGGATCTCGCTAGAAAGGAATTTAGTCAAAGACAAGCTTCACAGGCCATAGGGCATTGCCAGAAAATGTAGCACATAGGATCAGAGCAGAGGCAGTTATCAGTGCAACTCATAGCTGTGGCTACAACCCCTCAGCACTCCATGTAACCAGGGACAGAACAGGCCAGGCAGCTGGCAAAGGCAGAGAGCCATTGGTGACTGTCTCCTGCATGGCCAGGCTGCACAGAGACAAGCCACAGCCTGAAGCAAGTCTAGGTCTTGCTAGCAGATAATGCAGTTTGGTAACTTGGGACTCTGCTGCCTATGACTAAGTGCCCAAGCAGAAGTAGCAGCACAGACACTCCTTTTTCTAGGAATCATTAATGCTTATGCAACACGAGTGGTTAATGTCCATCCACTGGTATGATCTTTAACACTGAGAAAATGAAACAAAGAAGCTGTTGGTAGCACCAGCTTTTTAATAGAAAAGGAAGTTTTAGTCCTCTTGACTGCTGGCAGTGTTGTTTTAACAGGAGATACTGCACCATTTCTTCACCCCCATTTACAGGAGAGGGACAAATTTTGGGGCACTACCTCTGCCAAAGAGCTTCTGTAGTACTCATAGAGCAATTAAACACAAGGCAACCCAGAGAGGATGCTATGCCACTCCTGTCTCCAGGCATAAAGTAGTTGTGTTGTGTACCTTTTCCTCAGTAATGGCTCAGAATTCCTGCAGTCTGACATGACCTAACAGGCTTCAAGCTGTGAACAAGAAATTAGTTCTAAAAAGCTCTCTGGCAACAAGCTGGCACCATGGAAGGCAGCAGTTAAGATTGTGCTGTAGCTACAAGGAAGGAAACATGCAAATTACAGCCTAGACTATCAGAAAAGGAAACAATTCCAACAGTAGCTGAGAATTTTGCAGCTCAACTTTTTTACCATTTCCCCACCTGCAGATTTTCACCTCAACAGTATTAAATAAACACCCACACCAGTTCTTACTCTCCCTCCCCCTTTCAATCAATGGCACAGCTTTGGAACAATTGAGGAGGAATACCACACTTGTTACAGAAGTGGTCATCAGTTTGTGAAGTCCACTGCTCTTACCATCTCTTTCTACCAGTGTGAAGGGCTCACTATCCCAGCCATCCTCTAGTGCTGCTGGCTGAACATCCAGGTGACCATATACACACACTGTCTTTTTGTGTGGATCCGTGCCCAGTGTTCCCAGAACAATTGGTGGTAGGGGGATCTCTGATCCATCAGGCAGCTAGAAATAGGAAAGCAGAAGTTTTATTAAAACGTGGAACATCAGAGTTTTAATCAGATACATGAATTACTTTAATACTATGGAGGTTATGAGAGTAGAGGCACAGACAGCTAAACAAAACTAATCTACTTAAACTGATTGCCAGAAGCAGGGTGCCAAAGAAGGCCTGCTGGCACCATGCCTGTTAGTTTCCTGACAAGTCCCAGCAACAAACAAAATGTTCCAAGCCACTCAGAACTGTTAGCTTTAAACTACCAATCCTACATCAGATTTTAGCAGTGCAAGCTGACTGCATGCCAATCTGCTATATCTAATGCTGACCTAAGTATAAGTGATAAACTCTATTCAATATTGCATTCTGTGTTGCTTGCCACTGCACTTTCATCCTGTCCACAGTATAGCTCTCTGGACAAAAAATTCCTGACTGGAAGGAAAGGTTGGGTGCAATGTGTGCCTACACCCAAATAAGATCAGGATAACAGACCCATTTCTCTGTACCAGCCTACATTGTTACACCAAGGGCAGGGTAGTGCTGATAAACTCAGTTCAGGAGTTCAAGAGTTGAACTTGGCTTAATCCCTTGAAATAGCCCATAAGCAATTATCACATGCTATTCCCAGTCAGCAAGTATTTCCCTTCCCTTCCGGTGAACATGTAGTTCTACACACTGTTCAGCAGATCAAGATCAGCTTTGACTTTTTGCTTATATGGGTCCCAAGCTCCAATTTTTTATCAACAGGTTACATGATCCTTGCCCAGCTGCAGCTCTACATAATTAAAGCACTACTGCAAGAGTTTGCAGTTATCAATACACAACAAATTGCTGTGCAGCAATAAAGCAACTTTAATCTGACAAGTTCAGTTGCTTTACATTGTCCCTCATGGACATAGCAGCAACACATAACACACTGACTAGCTCTCTCTATACTTAATATAAAACTGAACACTGAAGGTAACCCTTGCAGATGGATTAAAGTTACCTAATAAAAATATTACATATAAAACTCTAAAATCAGTTCTTGCTACCAAAAACTTAACAGTGGTGAAAAGAACAACTTCGTCTCTGAATTAATTGAAACACTTTTGATGGGGTTTTAGGCTGTAGGTAGCAGCAGAGCTAGAATTAAACTACAGATTCCCTCTCAAGTCAGCTGTTTTCCTGCTGAAACCTGTAGCTACAAACAAGTATAATCCAGATGCCCAAAGCAAGAACTGCTCTGGAGGTTCCCATAAACACAAATTTCACTCAGCAGTCTTTCACACCAATTACAAGGGCAATCTCCTAAAACTAGTAAACATTCCAGTACAAAGTTTTTAATGCCACCATCCAAATCCAATTTTGGTATGGGTCTTACTCTGAGGCAGGTAGTGGCTAGGGACTTCAAAGGAGGAGCACAGCAAGTGGATATTTCCTAGGATGAGATCATCATTCTCATAAGCACAAATTTCTTAGGGAAAAAAAAGTAGTCTGGATAGCTAAAAATGAGGAGGGAAGTCATTCTTTTAATGATCCTTTTGTATCTAGTAAGGGAGCAACGCAATCCTGTGACAAATGTAACACTTCTGAAAGAGTCCTGAAGCCTTTTGCCAGACTTACTGAAACTTCAGTCAGTATCTTCATAGTCTATGGGTCTAAGGACCAATACCAGCCAGCTGTTTAAAATGTCTAACATTTTTGTTTGCAGGTTCTCTAGTCATGTTCAGTTCAAAAAGTATTTAAAACATTTAATGCAGTCCAAAATTTAATTCAACATCCTTAATTGGGTCCCAAGGTTTACTATAAAGGAAGGTTTTTAACAGAAGGTTCAAACTGTGTGGCAGGAAAGACATTATCCTACACTCCAACAGGCTACTGCCCTTCTAGGCTACTGCCCACAGGACCCTTGTGTGGTGATCCTGACCCAGAAGTCCATCAGACACCAAGGAATTAGTGACCCACAAAGACAACCTGAGTACCCCAAAGCCTGTGCTATGCTGCAGACAAGCTTCACCTTCCTGCCTGTATTGTGCTGTGCATATCCCTGGACTGCAGGATAAACTGAGCCACTTGACTGTAACCTGAAGGCAGCTCCCACTGCACGCTGGGGATTACATCACTTGCATGTCCTTGACTTAATCTAAAAGTGCATCAAGAAATTATCACACAAAATCCCTTTTGTCAGTGGAATTGAGCAGCTTGAATAAATAAAACAGGAAAACATTTCCATGCATGGGATCTGCATAGTATGTTAGATGCTGGTTGGATGCCTGCTAGATGCTGCACAGCTGGAGGTGCCCGTATCTGCAGGGATACAAGAATATCCATACTATCCTCTCTATTTATAGTGATAAGTCCAATAAACAGCTTTTAAATGAGTCTAGGTGCCTTCCATACTGGGAACATAAACTAGCACTTTCTCATGCAAAACATCTTGTCTTATAAAGAGATTTTTTTCCCGACTAAGCTGCCACGGAGATGCTCACATACCTTTTGTTTCCCAATATCCATAAGTTTGGTTGTGCCTCCCAGGCGCTCAATGTCCTTGGCAGCGACCTCCATCATGCGCCTGATCTCTCCCCTCTTCTCCGGCCAGGCTGACACGCTCTGGATCGCCACCCACTCTGCCAGGCGCTGCAGAGAGGGAACAGGACAGGGCTCACTGCACTACAGGCACCAGGCAAATACCAACACACCTCTGATTCAACATACACTGGTTTAAGCCAAGCTCAAATTCAGACAAATCAGCTCTGTCCTCTGCTCAAAGACCTTTTAACTTGTAAGTTTTTATATTACTCTCAAAAGCTCTCTAAAACCTCACTTGTCAACAGCTGTCCCTGCTGCATAGCACAAAGTCTACAGATACATCAAGTAAGCTTAAGAGTATGACAGCTTGTGCTTGTTACGCCTTTTTAGTTGCTGTTCTTTAAGTATCCAGAACCAGCTAAAGTCTTTAGGGCCTCTCAAAAAGGCCACTTTAGCTTTTTCTCCCCATGTGAGTTCAGCAAGAACAACTGTCAGAAACCAAGCTGAACACTTGGCAGAGTTCATGCCTGGGTTCACAGCGCTGTACCACTGATTCCTTCATGGGTAAAAGGAATCACAACATAACCTGTAACTAAATAGCAGGTCAAGCAGCCAAGTACCTCTTTGGAGAGCACAACTCTCCCTCTGTCCCCCAGCATAAATTGTTTTATACAAGAAAGCTTTGTTCCAGCCTCATTTATAACATATTTAATCTCCCTTCTCCAAAGAGAAGAAACTATAGACCTAGTTTGGCATTCAGAAGCCAGTGGCAGCTTCCTGTAGCTCTAAATAGGTCACCAGTAGCACTATACAGTAATAGATGGTTTCCTAATAAATTTACCATAGACATTAAGGGTTTTGAACAGAACTATGCCTAAAACTAAGAAACAGTTTTCTGGCCTGACTCAAATCCCTCACACTTGCTGCCTGCTCACCCCTCTCTCCCATTACTTGACATTATTACTGGGCATATCATATAAATGTAACAACAAACTTGAAGCTGACCACATACCTTCTAATATCCTACAGCTGCCCATGCTGCAGGACAAAACTCAAAAAGCCTTACCTGAACATAGAGGTCCTGGTGTTCATCAATGTATTTAAAGAGGGTTTCAAGAGCAGACATTTTTGGGCTAGTTTTCAGAACAGTGTTGCTGAAGATTCTGTGACAGAAAAATAATTTAGGTTACAGGTTTAAGAAGTGACAGTCAGTAATCAAGAGCTACAGGAGACTTTCACCTTTCAGCCTCTAATGCCACACACCAAGCTGTACTACTACAAAACTTGAGGCCTCTCCCTTTTATGAAATCACCACAGTGAAGTGGCTAAACAAAAGCAAGTATCAATTTCAACACCACTCACTCTTTCTGCCTCTCCCCTCAAAATAACTTTCAAAGTTAAACTGAGCAGTGATGTCTCTAGAGATATTTCAATGAAATCATACACTTCATTTTACTGCAGACTTACAGGCAAAATGTTACTCAAGTAAAATGCAACTTCAAAGAGTAGATTCCATTATGACTTCAACTAATAGCATGCCATAGGCTTGAATGCTGGTAGCCAAGTCCAAGAAATCACCACATTTTGTGCTCTGCAGAGGAGACTAAAAGCAGGCAGCTGCAGAACTGTGCTTTCTTCAGCCTTAAGTCTCAGCCTGCCACTCAGATTTCACAAAAAAGGTCAGAATGAAACCATGGGAACAGAGGCTGGCCCCAGCAGGTCATGAGCAAGTGGTCAGTGACAACTTCAGTGCTACCACTTCCTTCTTTTGTTTTTATTTCAACTGAAGTTCATGTGAGAAAACCCAAGACCTCTCCCCTTTTCAGTTTTCTGTCTTCTTTACCAGCCTGAAATCAATACTGAAAAGAAATACTGTTCACTAAAGCAACAAAATAAACAAGCTTAAGCTTAACTCTCCAGTTAGAACTAAATACACAGCACATCATCTCAGCCAGGAAAATAATGAGCTTCACAAATCCCAAAATTACTAAGGTAGAAAGGGACCACTGGAGGGACCAGCTGGTCTAAGATGTGGCCCTACAGCACATTACTCAGGAGGCTTCCTGAAGTGTGCCTCTGGAATCCAAGTGCCTGGACTAGGAGGAAAAACTCCAGTGTCCATGTAATAGAAGCACGTTCAGCAGCTTCAGCCACTGTGATTCAGTATTTTGTTGAGTCAGCTTCATGCCAGATCCTTTAAGCCTTTCTTCTGCTTCTACATGGCAGTCACAAGACAGCAGTTAAAACATCTGACTGCTTTGTCTTAGGATTTCTTGAGCAGCTGACTACTCTACATATCTGAAACGAATCCTTTCCAGCTGCAGGTTGTCCCACACAATATACTGCAATACAAACAACACTCCAAATTTTCT
>VXBB01012047.1:1369203-1397436 GCA_013399915.1 Illadopsis cleaveri
GGATGGGATGGGATGGGATGGGATGAGTCTTGGCTGCCAAGCTTTGCCCTGGCAGGACCCCATGGGGAGCCCCTGACACCAGGACACCTGGCACTGCTCTGTGTTGGTGTGAGAACAGATGGCAAAATGTACCCCAAATGGACAAATGGAACTTAAAAATTGGAGTAAAGTTTCTATTTACACTTTTGTTAGGAAAAATCTTGCCTGGAAGCAACAGGGAAAAAAAGATTAAAAAAATTAAAAAAAATTTAAAAAGGAAAGAGAAATTGCTNCCTCACCAGCAAGCTGTGACTGCAATGAGGTCTCACTTCAGTCTCCTCCAGACTGAACAGACCAAGTGACCTCAGCTGCTCCGCACACCGGTTCCACTCAAGGCCCTTCACCATCGTCATAATCGTACTTCAGATGCTCTCTAATGGCTTAATGTCATTTTTATATTGTGGCACCCCAAACTGCCCCCAGCACTTGAGGTGAGGCTGCCCCAGCTCAGGCCAGAGCAGCACAATCCCCTCCCTTGCCCGGCTGGCCCTGCTGTGCCCGATGCCCCCCAGGACAGGGCTGGCCCTCCTGGCTGCCAGAGCACTGCTGACTCAGATTCAACTTGCCATCAACCAGGACCCCCAGGTCCCTTTCTGTGGCACTGCCTTCCAGCATCTCGTTCCCCGGTCTGTGCATACAACCAGGATGAAATTCCGTAGCTAGGAGCTCAAAAGCTGGAAATGAGTGAGAAACAGTGGGCCATGCTAGCTGGTCTATGAGCTGCCATGGGGGAGAACTACATAATGTGGGAACTTGGCTAAGGGGCTGTGTGGGGTAAAGTAAGTGCTAGGGCCTTGCACGAGGCTGGTCTGGCCGTTCTGAGCTGGAGATTCATAGGCTGATGCCAGCCTTGGTTTGTCCCCAGGGAGTTGCTTGCAGCTAGGGCTGCCCTGGTGNGATGGGATGAGTCTTGGCTGCCAAGCTTTGCCCTGGCAGGACCCCATGGGGAGCCCCTGACACCAGGACACCTGGCACTGCTCTGTGTTGGTGCGAGAACAGATGGCAAAATGTACCCCAAATGGACAAATGGAACTTAAAAATTGGAGTAAAGTTTCTATTTACACTTTTGTTAGGAAAAATCTTGCCTGGAAGCAACAGGGAAAAAAAGATAAAAAAAATTAAAAAAAAATTAAAAAGGAAAGAGAAATTGCTTCTAAAAAGCAGTTTGTTGCATTTATGAAGGGAATTAAGTGACATGACACAGGATGATTTCTGGTGACCTATTTTATTCTCATTGTTCCTACATGGAAGTAATTTTTGGTATTTTTTTTCCACATCCTTAAAAAAATTCACAAACAAAAATAAGAATCAAGGACATGAGCTGACAAAACAAAGGCATTAAAGAAGCATTTGTTGTGTAGCAAATATGGTGTACTGTATTATCACAGTTTTCTGCAAGCCTGTATTGATCTAAATCCACAAAGGATTACGTGAAGAACAAACACAAAAACCACACAGTAACTTACCTGAGGGAAAGCAACAACATTTTTTGAAAGATAACTCGTCCAATTATCAGCTTTGAGAGCCTTGTAAATTGTCTTTATGGAAACACAGTTTTGTTTTACAAGGCTGTTAATTTGGAGGTGAAATTAATGTATGCATACATAAAAATACTTTGGGAACAGAGGAAAAAGGAGGAGTAGGAAAAGACTCATTTATCAGAAATGGTTTAGGGACGGGGGATGACAATGCAGGATACTTTATAAAGAAAATAAAAGGATGCTCAGCATTCTCTGGTCCTGACAGAGATATCTAAGTCTCTAAGCTTCTCTGTTCCTTTTTTTAATATGTTGCCTTTGAAATAGTTTTGTTCTAAAGAAATAATTTGTAGGTACTTGTGCCATTGCTTTAAATCACAGAGATGTAGCATGTATGAGTCAGCTGAAGCAGTAGCAGCAGAGTAAGTGAGGAGCCTGAAACATTAGCACTGGTCTGGGAGAGAACAACTGTGTGAATCAGCTTTTTGGATGGCTGTGTACTGAGAGCTATAGGGCTGTGGGGGGCCAGCAGAAATGCCATTAATAGTACAGCTGTCCTTTCTGAAAAATTCCATGAGAATGATGAAAGGGACAGAAAGTTTCTATGGATACTACAGTACACATGCAAAAATCTCACTCTCACTGCCTTTGAAATTATTTTCAAGTAGGTCATCTCCCTGTTTGCAGGTGTATGCCATCTAAAAATTTCACATTGCTCAATTGTTGTCTTTTCTCTTACATGACATAAAATCACAACACCTACTTCAGTGCACTTCTGAGCATCATAGAAAGCTGAAATTAGTTGTCTTCAGCCTCTTTATTGTATCTCACTGTTTCCTCCTCTGTCTTCTACTTTCCCCTTTATTTTGTACATTTCTGTTTAGGTGACTCACAAGCCGAACTTTCTAAACATTGGTTGCTCACACTACATTAGGTAAACTGCTAGACTGAAAGGGAAGATTGTAAATATGGATGTGCAGAACAGTGCAGCTTTGTTGGAATTCTTTGCTTTCCTGCAAACAACAGTTTTTGAGCTAGTGACACCAAATTTAAAGAAGGATGTTTAAGGAAGTCCTCACTGGTTGCTTTAATCCCTTCTAGACTGTGTCCTATTTATATCACACCAATGCGCACGTGCTCATGTGGACATTTTGACTCCATTAACATTGCTTACTTAGCGTACACCCACTTGTGCTGGGTTTGATTTTGTTGACTACAGGTGAACGGATCTGCTTATCCCTGGAAATTGCATTGCCATTGGCATTCCAGCAATGTTTGCCTCACCTATTACCCCTGGCTTTTCAAAACCAGGTGGCCTCAAAGCCCAAGCTCATTTAGAGGAATAGCACTTAACCAAAAGAAATCAAAGTGTCATTTACTATCCAGACAGTGCTTTGGCTTCAGAAGTAACCTTGCCCTGGCCTCCAAAAAAGCAGAGTTGCTTGTGTCACATACTGTAATTATAGAGTGTGTTCATGGCCTTCCTAGTCTACATGTGCATGTGTGCCATGCAGTAATTAATGAGCTTGATCCTCATGAGCTTCTTCCAGCAAAATAATTTTTTAATAGGTGATTAATCAAAATACAGGGCAGATTACACTTAACCTAGACTTAACCGTGTAGAAAATGTTGATGTTTACATGGGAGAGCCCAGTGTGGGATATTTGTGTGCCTGAGCTCCTGGTCAGAACCCACTTAGAATGCTCCATGGCACTTCACTGAACTCTGCACTCAGGTTTTGGTGCTGTGAAACGTGCACACAGAGGAATGCTGCAACTGAGACAAGAACTGAATCAAAGTCTTGAGTCCTGGTCCTGTGATCGTTCTTCCCATTCTTGCATAATGGAGCACTAGTGTGAAATGAAACCTGTGTGCCTCAGTAGCCGCACTGTAATAGTACATGCTAAAGGATCCTTCTCCTTCCCTCTGCTCCTTCCCTTCCTCTACCATTTACTGACTGCTCCTTTTGTCATCTTCTGTGTCCTCTCACTATGCTGAGCCTGACAAGTGGAGGATTTATATTCCCTGTGGCTCCATCCAGTCCAACTCAGAACAGAGACATCTGCATGGTCATCCATGAGTCCCCACAGTGTTGTGCCACTGTGGAACAGACAGACACACACAGGGTGGCTCTGTGCTGCTGTGCTAGGTTGACTCTCTGGCTTGGTTGCCACAAGCATGAGGAGCTAATTTGCCCTGCAGTGGTGGGTTGGTTACTCAGGAGGCCCAGCATGCTCACAGAACTCCTTCCTCACCAATCCCTACAAAGCTCTTCCTGTGCCCAGCCTCCTGGCTCAGTGTTGATGCATCAAACGTTTCTGCAGCTCTGTTAGCCCCTCTACCAATAAGGTTGTAACTTTCCTGATAAAAAAAACCACATTCAAAAAGCTTACTGCAACTTTAGATCCTCCAGTATCTTAACAAAGTACTGAAACATCCTGGATTACTCAGCCTTCAACAGTCACTAATTGCTTGATTAAGCCAATTCAGGACACCGTAGATCTTGAAGTCTTTCATCCTAGGCACTAGATTTATCTGCAAACCACAACAGCATAAAGTAGGATACAAGGGTCTTGCTTGCACTGCTGGATAGCTCTTTGCTCCTTTTTTCCTGGCTTTATGTAAACGCCCTTCCCTAGAAGTGCTGTTTTGTTGAGTCTGTGCTCTATATTGCAGCCTGTGTTTTCCATGTCCTTTTCTCAGGATGCACCAGTGAAGCATTGGCAATGTCACTGTCAGAAACATCAAAACTAACTTGTCTAGAGGGCTGGAGACATTCCCTCAAAATTAGAGTGGCAGAGAGCCAACCAAAACCAAAAAAAAACCCCTACCTCCTCTTCTAAAATCAATGTGCAAATTGCCCAGATATCAATGTGCTTTTGGCAGCATTGTCCCCATTACATTGCCCTAACATTGTCCAGGAATAAACAGTCTATTTTGGGGGTCTTATGCTCAGAGAGGACAGGTACTGTTCCTGCTTCTGATTCTAAGGCCCTGATTAAGGAATGGTGTGAGGGACTGTTAGTAAATTTCTCTTTTACAGAACCTCAGAGGACTGGCTTGGTAACTGCAGAGCCAACAAATCTTAGAAAGATATTGAATGGGCATGCCAGAGATTCCTTGTTTGCAGAAGTGTTAGTCCAGCTGTGCCAGTGTTCCAAAAGGACTAAAAAACTCACCTACATCCCTTTGTTCATTGTCTATGCCTTTGCCTGAGGGACTGAAGCACTCTGTGCTCCTGCTGCTTGTCCTGCTACTCTGCATTAATATAACAAGTCAATGGCTCAAATGGGAATGGTGAGATGTGTATCACGTAACAGGCATGTGTAGAGGACAGGCACAGCACAAGTCAATAATCCAGCTAGATGTGCTCTGACTGCAAATGAGAACCACAGCCCTTGGGCACTGCTTCAGTCCAGCACTTTTCTTTGGAATGGCCAAAAAGCCCAAATGCAAAAACATTCACCTTTTTCTGCTTAATCTCAACTATCCTGTATTTCATCCCAGTGTTTCATCACAACTCCATCCATGCCCAGTTTATCCATGCTGAAAGTGCATGGAATGTGCCATATGCATGAGTAGATGTCATTTGCAATTTCTCCTTGAATTTATTTTGGGATGTTGGGAGACTTTATTTCAGTCCTTCATAAGTTGTTGATTTGTCAATGTGAAAGAGAAATATTAAAGGGGTTTGGCCAGCAATACATGCTCTCCTCAATAAAATAGAGCCTAAGTGCTTCCCCAGCTGGAATTTTACTCCAGAGATGCAGCTCTGCAGGACTGCTTTTTGTGTCTTTTGTGGTTTCACTGTAGTTGCATTCCCCATCCTTTGGTGAATCTCCTCTCTTCCCAGACTGAGGATCACATTCAGAACATTGCAATCCCTGTTTTTCATTTTGGGAGACTTGCTATGAGTTCTTTTGCTAAGAACATATGTGTGTGTGCATCTGTACAGCATGGACTGAAGCACATTTTTGTTCTATGCAGGAAAGAGGGAGTTGCAAAACCAAGGAATATGAAATGTTGCCCAGTAATGGCATCTCTGCATATTCTTCCTTTTATGTTCCTTTGTGTAAATCAAAAGTAAATTCACTGATTCTGGATCAGAATTAAGGACTCTTTTCTTTTTTCTTTTTCAAGAAAAAGAATGCTGTTGCTAGAGATGGGGGAGAGGGACTCCTTGTAAAACACATAAAGTCTTCTGAGGAGAGAGGTGACTGACAGAGGATGTTGGTGGTAGACAAGAGCTATGAAGAACTGAAAAGGCAAATCATTGAAGAATAAGGAGAAAAATGTGTTTAGGGAAGAAAATAGGATCATACCAAAGGCAAATGACAGAAAACAGAAGATTGTGCCTGTGGAAGAAGCTACAGAAATGTGTTTCTGAGGTTTCTCAGTCACCAACTATTCTGCTCAAAGCAGGAGGCAGCACCATGGCATTCCTTGATTGTTATATTGGCTATTGATGCCTGTGTAGCTGTGACACCCCAGAAACAGGCCTGGCCACCAGAACCACTCAGGTTCTTGGCGCATGCTTGCATGTAACAGAAGGGGAGCATTGTAGGGCAGGGGCACTGCTGCTGCTCAGGCAGCTGGGCAGGATCTCAGACACAGATTTCTTGCTCAGGAGTAACACAGGGGAATCACTTGCATTAAGAGGGGCTTAACCTTGATAGAGTTATGAGCTGTTTGTTGCAAGCAATACAGAAATTGGATAGTCTACTCTTCCCGAAACAAATGTCATATAACATTGGATGCATGCAAACTAACAACAGATTATCTAAAGAAAAGCTAATTACTTGGAAAGTCTGATAGAAAATTGGATTCCACTAATGTATCATTATGCAGTTTGGTCCATGCCCAGCTATTCATCATTTGCAAAGAAACTGCAGTGAAGAGTTTCAAGGAAATAACTGAAAGTAATTAAGTTTTACAGAACTGGTACTGAAAATCATCCATAATCTTCCTAAACCCTCAATTTTTTTCTACTTCAGATTTGGATTTTTGGAAGAGAGGTCCATTTTTAGAAGTCCTCTTTTTAGAAGAGATGTCCATTTTTTTTAGAAAAAATTGACATACTCATATGTAAATGCATCATGATCTACTGTATGTGATTATTCCATTTAATATGACTTTTAAACATGCAGTACTATAATATACAGCCCTTAAACCAAAATAAAAAAGCAAAAGAGTCAGAAAAATGCTATAAATTAAGATTTGCTTATGTGAGAGGAAAAAAACAGCACAGATTCTCCCTGGAAAGTACATTTCTAGTTTACAAAACCTTTCACGTGCAGTATCATAAGTATCCACTTGGTGGTTACTTGTGCCTACAAAGGAGATGCTTTTTTCCATCTCCAAGAATCAGTTTTGCTTTCCATTTCTCTTCTAGTAACAGACAGCATGCAAACCTCTGGCTGCATTTTACAATTTATGGCATAACAAGAATGAACATGTGGACTTTGGGTATCCTAGGTCACTCATGCCAGTAGAAACAAATTTAAAATTCAGTCTGGTGCAAATTCCTAGCATAAACTCCTTTCAGAGTCTGCAGCCATAGAGCTGGATTGATTTGATCTGTATGACAACATGATGTCTTTTCTGGTAGTATCAGCTGTAGAAATGTCTTTTTAATGCACTGAAACAATAAGTCTGATCATTTGACTAGAAAAGGTGATGGAATTTTTCGCTTTGAGCTACCACATATCTAAATGATCACAGCCCTGTGAATGCCATCTGTTTGTTATGTGTAATATTCTGCCCATTTGAATTACTTTAAACCATTCATGGAAATAACAGCCTAGTGCCAGACAGAATTAGCTTATTAGATGGTGGGGTGTTTCTTTCTACACAACCCTCGTGCAACTTTTAAGTATTTCTGGAATTGCTTCAGACATTCATAAAGAGAGGCTACAAAGAGCCAGATTCAGTATTGGCATAATGAGATCACTTGGCCTGAACTTGACACAAAGACTGGAAACTGCATACAGAAAGACTGGAAAACAATCTCAGTGTTTTCCCTTCTTTGTTCACCCTTTCACACACTGTGGACAGAAACACAACATGCCACATGGCAGCAGATTCCACTGGAGAGCATCCTCTTAGGCTTGGAAAATTGCTCTCAAGCCACTGACTCCAATCCCAGGCAAAGAAAATTCCACTTATAATTCCCCTCGCAAACTGGTTAAGCTTCACCTTACAGCTAATATTCCTTTTGGTGACTGGTAACATAAAGAGACAAAGAATGTAGTGGAGAAGCAACAGACAATATTCTGTCAGGCACTATTTGGGATATGTGGACAAAAATTCCAGAATATTTTTTATGCCTTAATTTTTCCATCTCATTTGAAGAATTAAAAGTAAACCACAACCTGCTACAGCGATTGCCAAGGTATCTTACTGGCTTCTCCAGGCAATACTGTTTCCAAATGAGAGGGAAAAGTTGGCATGAGGTTAATAAAGAGATTAATTGAAAGGGGATATATGAGAAAAGCAGGAAAATTAAACTCTACTCTGTGGAATCTAGAAAGTGGTAAAAGGAAAAGAGAAAGCTAATATCTTTGGCTTTCCTGGGCAACTATGCCTAAGAAATATTTCAAAACTTAAAAAACAAACAGGAGAAAATATACTACAAATTTTTTATCCTATTTATACATGGGAAAGCTTTTTCTGTCTAAACACTTGCCCTTGTTTAAATCAGTGAATTATACCAGGCTTTTCCCTTGCCCACAAAGCTGCATTCTGTATTTTATACTGTGCCATTTTTCTGCTTCTGGTTCACAATGTGACCCAATAAACTGCTCACTGATGCCATAAAACTTCTGTGAGAAGTTTGCAACATACTCTTTTTGATTAATGACATAAATGGGAAAATACATTTGGATTCCTCTGGTAGACTCAGCATTCTGCAGGGGAATTTCACTGCCTAAAGGGCATGTTCAAACCTATGTCTAACTTTGTGAGGTTTCTCAGCAACAACTTTGCCAAAGGAAACCAGAAAGAAATATTTGTGTGTTAAAATATATTTTCAAAGTCAATTTAAACGGCCCTTAAGTTTCTTGAGCTCCTAGAAGGAAAATACATTCATCTGTACCTTGTGAATGCTTAGAAGACATGTACCCTATTTCCATAGATAACCAATGACAGAAGGTGATAAAATCGATCAAAGAGAACAATGAGTCCTAATGAACCAGTTTTACATTTCATTAACTTGAGTGCCAAGGTAGTTCTTAATGACTGATTTACTTTCTTTCTTCATGAAGAATGCAGTAATTAGGAAAATAAGGTCAAACAGTATAATATGACTTGAGCCTGCAATGCAGTTTGTGTCTGAAGCAGCTCCTTGGGCTGAGGGCTCCTCATGGTCCTGGTCTGGGGAGCTGCTGAGCCTCTGCAGAGCCACACAGCACAGGGGGATGCCATGCCAGCATGCCAGGCTCCTGCCTGGCTGTGCCAAGGCGTCTCACTCCTGGCTACTGAAGCCCCTGAAGCCTCCACATGAACTGTCACTGGTGATGTGCAATTTTATGATGTGCCCAACACGGTGACGAAGAGGAGACTGATTCGATGCTGACATGGTGCTCTAAGCACTAATTCAAAGATTAATTGGGTAGGGACTAATTCAGTTAGTCCTGGATTATTTTTACTGCCCTTGATGTCACTTGCCTTAATTCAACTTCTACTAATTTATTTCCATCAAGTTTAATTCTCAGACAAATTGAGAATAGGAGTATAGCTTCCTTTGGGAACACAGGAATGCAATGTGAAGCAGCAACAGTTTAATATATACAGAAAGCAAAGGTGCTCTGATGCTGAGGGTTTTTTTAAAGAAAAATTGCTATGGCTCATAGGGACACACACATACATATATATATACACACATATATATATAATTATGTTATTTTTAACCTTGAAGCTTAGGGGAATCTGAAATTAGACTTGAATTTTGCAGATAGCAATAGAGTGCTACTAAAGGCTAAACCACTTGATCCTAAATCACCTAGGCTTTTAGCTTTTACTAAATCCAAGCTTTCTGGATCAATTATTGACCTGTTCTGAAGCTCTCTATATACATGTGTACAAGAAGGTATGTGTACACACACACATACATATTTACCAGACTTGACCAGCTTTTCCCACCCACTAAAGTTAGTGAGATATTTAAAAATTCAGAGCCTGAACAACCCTTTCCTCCTCCTGAATGCTATATTGACATCTTTTGGGAAGAGAGGGCTTTATTCTCTGCAAATGCTTCCTGTGGGATTTACCATAAAATGAAACTGGTAAACTACCCAGTATAAGTGTCATACAACTTGCATTTGCTTCGTTAAGCTCTGTTTATCTTGTACTTTTATCTTTTTATTAAAATTATTAAACCAATATTAAAACTACATTAAAACCTATTATTATTTTCTTAGTTTATTTCTTCATATTGCATAATTTCAAAGCATCAGATACCTGCATGTTAAAGTTAGAATTGCTCATGCTCCATGTAGCAGCTGTTTCCAAACCAAAGAGGAGGATATGGGCTCCTTACAGACCCCAAAATCCAGTGAAATTGAGCAGGTATCTTGGGTTGAAATGAAAAGTGCAGCCAGACACCCTACTGATGCTGTCTGCTGGGCTGATTACCCTGATCCAGCTGCTGAGGGAGCAGTGGCAGCATATGGCTGGGGTGGAAATGGGAATTAGGATCACCTTCTCTGCAATATCTCATTACATCTTCAAGGTGCAGACATTTGATACTGTTCTGCCTCCAGCACCCCAGAGCACCCAGCCCTGCAATGTGCCTCCCTGCACCAGTCTAGCAGCATCCTCAGGGCTTGCTGACCTCTCTGAAAATAATCTCAGCAAGAAACAGCTTTACATTTCTCTGCCCTGTTAGCAAGTTGAGAAAGCTCCCTGGGCAGCAAGTAATATCTCTCACTGGAGAAAGGGACTGGACGAGGCAGGCAAGACAAGGAGGAAAATGGGTAGGTGGCAGTGGAGGAGGAGGAAGGAATATGCTTGTTTTTTCAGCAGTAATTAGAGAAGGTCAGCTGTGACACCTAACCTGGTCTGAAATCTCCATATTTTGCTCCTGGCTTAAAGTCAGGTGTAATTAGATTTGTTTTCAGAACGACTGTTGAAACACCAATGCTACATATACAGAATTTCACAGACATTTAATAAAAATGCATAATATCCTTTGGGGATTGCTGACACACTGAGAAGTCAAGATCCACACTTTAAAATACATGTGGGTTTGGTAGAGCCTAAACTATTACCCAGACAACTTAGGACCAAACTGTAGGGACTTTTGCTTGACTTTCCCCCAACACCTTCATCCCTCTTCCAGTGGGACATATCTCAGGATTGTTCCAGACATCAGTATGGTAGATCTGCAATTTTATCTCCTAGGTGGCAGCAGTCACTGCTGAAGGTTGGCTGTGTTTCAAGCCTAGCTGGTACTCCTACAGATGAATGGCTGAGCAAAACTCTTCCTTGTCCACTTATTGTCCTAGAAATTTCCAAAGAACACCCCAAGCTGGTCAGAGACAGCTTCTGAAAGCATTTTCTATCAGACTGAGAAACAGGATTAAAATCTTCTAGTTCCTATCTGCCTCCTTAGTCTTTACTGCTTGCCACATTCCCAAGAAATAGATTGTACCACCAGTGCCTCAAAAGTAACCCTCTCAGTAAAAGGATCAAGGGAATGAAAAAGAAAATTTGAAAAGGCAGCCTCAGCAGGTGAAGAAATGAGACGGTGGAGAAATCGAGCAAAACACACAGGCAGAAGATGTGGCTAATGATAATGATTCTGCTTCTGAGACTTTGGAGATGAAAGTAATTTTGCTCTTCTTGCATCTCCCTCCCCACTGACTGTCTCTAGAAAGGAAAGCTGGAATATGTCCAGCAATATTTTTATCTTTCTTTTTCTTTTCTGCCACAGTCTGCCATATACTTAGAAGCTCCATTTCAAGCCCTGCTCTGCCATGTAGAGAACTGCACTGATCATGTAAAAAGTGTGGATAACAGCAAGTCTGCTCCACCTGCATTATTCCCTTGCTGTTCTGGGAGATAAAATTTGATCATATCAATAGAGACATCTTTCTTTTTAAAGACTTTTCAGGGCAGTATTTCTCATTGAATTAGACATGATGCTAAGAACATATATCACTGAACCGAGCTCTCTGAGCAGAGAGAGTGAACATCTGCACCTGGAGTGAGGCAAGGATGCCAGGATCTTCCTTGCTGCACGGGAACAAACATCGGAGTCTTTGACCCCTCAGAAAGGTTAACGAAGTCACATAGAGGCTGTTCGGTGGACCTGACCTCACCAAAACAGGGACAAAGCCACAGGGAGACAACGAGAGGGGAGGGAGACAAACTATCGACCCCAGCATCCTCGAACCCAGTACACCCTGCCTGTTTTGACAAGGTATCCAACGTGGCCTCCGAGGGAAGCAGGGCAGGGGATGCCGGACCGGGGCCAGCCTGCACCTCGACACTGAGGGCTGGGGGAGCCAAGGGGCCACCCACCATGGGGGCGCTGGGGACTGAGTTACTGAAAGGGCATCTGCGTCGCTTTTCTCTCTTCCTCCATTAGCTCCTGGAGGATAAAACTGGGGAAGTTACTCCAGAATAAATGACAACTTTTTATTCCTTTCCCCATTTGTCGGGAGGCGAAGCTTTCACCAGAGGGACCTGTCCGTCTCCAGGCTGCCTTTTTCAAAGTATCGAGCAGCCGCCTGGATGGCAAAGGGTTCCCACAGCAGCATCCATCACCCTTCAAACTCCTTTTATTCTCGGGTGAGAAACTCGTGGAGGAGAGGCGGGGGGCGCGGGCAGCAGCCGCCAAGTGGCTGCAGGGGCCGCTTGGCACAGGGGAGCCAGACAAAAGCCGGCGGAACTACGTGGCTTAAATTCAAAAGGGGCGCTCCGGGCTNTCTGGACTGCCTGCTGGGTGGTGGTGAGCGCTGCGCTGTTCCTCCTCCACAGGAGCGTCTTCTCGGAGCGCTGCACGGACGAGAAAAGCCACCGGATCCTGGCCAGGCTGGTACGTGCCTCGGCGGGACGCGGGGCATCTCCCGGGGTCTGCCCGGCGGGACGAGGCGCGGTCGGTCCGTCGGGGCTGCTCTCCGGGGCGCCCTGCCCGGCTCCGGCCGCCGGAGGTGCCGCATCGCCGGCGCCCTCGGTGCGCACGGGTGGGCGGCTGCCTCCCCAGCTCCTTTTCTCCCTGCCTCCCTCCCTCCTTCCCTCCCTCCCTGCCTCCCTTCCCGGGGCGAGGTCAGGTGCAGGCGGCGAGCCGGCTCACGGGAGTGGGATGCGGGTGCGCTGCCCAAGCCGAACGTTCCGAAGCGGAGGAAACCCTTCCCCTGGGTGTTGGGGGGTTTTGTTTTTAGCCGAAAAGCTGTTTGTACAAAAGTCGTCTTTCAGAAAGTGCCTGGCAGCTTGGATCACCTCCTTTATGGTCTGGCAGGGGCTGGCGTGTAAGATGTGGTAAAAATTCAATCAAGGATTCATTAAAATATTCAAGCAAATATTCAGTAAAATTCCCCTTAAAAATAATAATGAACAGATTTAGGATTGTGTAGGAAACACTTTGAGAACAGGAGCAGCATGGGTTAATGCCTTTAGTTCAATTTTGTTTCTTAGTCAGGGTATCTGTAGTGCCAGTGGTTAGGTGGGAAAGGAAGAATCCTAGTGGGAATTAAATAATCTATCACTGCAAGCAAGCAAAAACTGGTCATAGATTTTCTTTAATTCTGTATAATAAAGAAAAAGCAAGTGTAGGCAGCGGTCCTGACAGCTTGTTTTTAATGGCAGTGAGATTCAGCTTCTTTACCTCAGGAGCCAGATTGAAGTAGGGCTGAGCTCAGGTTTGAAGCTGAAGGAAAGATTCCTGCCTCATCCTTACGTGCTTGGGAAGAACACTGATATGTGGAGGTGCACGGAACTGCCAAGCTCAGGGAGGTCCAGGTCCTTGCCATCGCAGTCACCAATAAACAGATGGACAGAGACCTGTTGCTGTTCTTCAGTTTGGAAAGCGTCAGGCAGGGCTTCAAAAGCCCAGGGATCGGATTTCAGTCGCAAGCTTGGAAAGTTGTCTCTATCACTGAGACAGCTCAGGTTCAGACCCTCCTTCCCGAGGAAGAGTAGCTGAGATTGTTGTGCTTGTCTGTGAGTAGGTGAATGATCAGTAGTATCGTTAAGGTTTGTAAGCAACAGTTTTCCCAGATGACGTTAGAAAGGGATTGTCCTTCTAGTGGAATAATTAGAAAATTAGTTCGTCTTCATCCACCCCAAAATAAGTCTTTCTACATCTTCTAACACAGCATGAGTTTCACAGTTACAGAAAGTGCAACTGAGCCATGAAGCAAATAACCTGATAGCTTGAGTCTCCCAACTTCTATTTAGCAAAAATCAGCTTCTAAGGAAAACTATTGTAGTAGTCATCTCTCAGTAGGAGATGAGATATTTTAAGGAAGTGGGTGAAAACGCCCTTGCAAGTGGCATTTCTGAAGGTTTTATTTCCTTGTTCTGAGTAAGATATAAATCTGTACAGATGTGTACTGCTGAGAAGGCTGAAATAGCAGTGGGCAATTTGCAGGGACCAACTTTAACTCTCAAAAAACCCCCTCTTGCTCTTTCCTAATGCCAGTCTCATCTTCATTTAGACTGAATGCAGTAAGGCATGGCAATCAATTTCTGTTCCCTCTGGAGAAATCAATTACTTTTGATGCCTTCCAAACCTGGCTCTGTATTGCACTTACACAGAAGTAGTAGCTAGCAAGGCAAAACATCAGTATCAGGCCACTGATGGTGGTACAGTTATTTAAATTTATATAAATTCTTTGCAAGGTTTACATTAATTTAAGATTTTACATTAATTTAAACCCAGCTTTTTAAACTTATCTTGAAAAGTGCACTGAAGACATTAAAAATTATCTAGCCAATTTTAATAAGATACATATGAGTGAGTCTGAACCATGCTTGTGTTTGCATTTTTGTGTAGTACAGCTGCTTCTTTATAAAGCTTTTGGCTTAGCAGCACTTTCATATTTTAGTTTAAGAATCTGGCACTTAAAGAAGAATCTGTGGCTTTCAAAGGTCGATCACTAGGTGGATTTAAAACCATCTCATCAAGAGATCTCAAAATTCAGTCAATAAGACAGGGATGGCAGTGTGGAGGACCTTTTCTGAAATATTTCTTTGGGGAATTGATTGTTCCTTTTATCAGCAGGATGATGGACAATCTTATATAGTGAAGTCTGAAGTTAGTGGAAAGCTTCCCGTGTTGATAAATAATAAATGGCCCATCTTGTCATGGCAGACTAATCTGTATTACCTGGTTAAATGTTTTCAGTCAACCAAATTTTTGTTTTAATACTGTAAAATGCAAGCTAGTACACCAGGGAGCACAATAGTACAAGCCATGCCAAGAAGATTGTCCTGTAAAACTCTGTCTTTGGAATGGATGTAAGGGTCAAATAATTGCTTCAAGATTAACTACCAGTGCAGACTGTGCTTAAAATGCTGATAGGAAATGGTTCAATCTTCTTGATTGCTTCCTTGAGGAAGCCTTTTTGAAAGCCTTGCTTGCCTTTGTGACCAGCTGAGAATACACTTCTGGAAGGCTGATCTGTGTTTCATCACTGTGAGACCATGAGCTATTTGGTCAAGTCCTCTTCCACAGATCTCAGTTTGCAAAACACTGCACAAGTTCATTGTAAGAAAAATATGATTCAGACACTGTTTGTCAGATACTAGGTTAATAATCAAATATTTATAGCTTCAACTGAAAAAACAGCAGAAAATTCCTAAACAGCAACCAGGTTCAAAAAGGACCTGTCTCCTCTGTCTGTGAAATCTGAATCTGCTTTTTCCACAACTACTTTTTCTCACTAATGCCATTAAGAATGATGTGATGTCAACACAGGAAAATAAGCTGCATCTTGACATGTTTGGCTACAGGTCATGGTCATGTGTTCTTTTAGATGCCAGAAGTCCAGGCATGTGAACCCTCTAAGAGTGAACCACAGTAAAATTGTCCACAGGGGCAAGTGTTCACCCATGTGAACCCAATTACATGACTAAGTCCTATCTTCTCTTCCTGTACCAGAAGTGAATTAGATTGTGGTCTGTCAATAGAGTTTTAAATGTGCTTGTACTTATAATCCAAAGAAACCTCCAAAATTCCTTCTCTTTGTAATTTTCTTTCTAAAATTGCCTAGAGTTCCAGATGGTAAGAACTTCTAACCGTTCTATGTAGAAAACTACATTTCCTACTTGAAAAGGTAGAGTAAAATTGTATTACATTAGTAGGAGTAGATTTTCAAAAGCAAAAACATTGATCTGCATGCTCTGAAATCTGCAGACAGCCGAGTGAGTCTCAGCCATCCTGATGTGGATGAGGATGCAGATGTGTGTGTGTTACACACATGCATGGACTCAGTGTCCAGACACTCATGCAAGAATTTCCCTACCTGACTCTCCTGGCTGGAATTGAATGTTCTCACTTGGGCTGTGAGAACATCAGAATAGAAATAAATTTTATGTCTCTCTGAACTGCCCTCCATGAGCTGTTTCTGTCAACTGATCACCTTTCTCGGATTTTGGAGTTAACCCTCCACCCATTCCCCAGTGCGTTGTTTAAGGCTGGACTCTACATGTTGCTTGGCATCAGAACATATTTCTTTGGTGTGCACAACTCAGACACTGTCCCAAGAAAATGCATTACTTGAATGCTATGATCACGTTCCTGGTGTAGCAATCAGTCCCAAATGAGGTGGGGCTGCAAGTCCTGCACGTGCAGGGAGGACCTGCCAGTTTGTTTAAATGAAGGTTCAAATGCCAGAAAGCAATGGAGGTGGATGACACTGTCAAGCTGCCTCACAGATGTTTGGCTTTCTACACCATCCCCTCTATCCCCCTTTCACCAGAGACCTCTGGTCATCCCCTCTACTGAGCGACCCAAAGCAGTCCCTACAGCTGCACTTCTGAATGACCACAGGAATACATCACCTCCCTCCACTTTTGGAAATGATTTTATGGAAATTATTCTGGCTTGAGAGAAGGACTGGTGAGGGAATCCTTGCAGTTCTTGCACTTATTTGCATTGACCACTAAACTATCAAGCAGCAGTTCCCTTGTTTCTAAGGACTGATTTTTTTTTCTGGTTAAAAAAAGATTACGTATTGAAGCAATTAACATTAAAATGTCACTTCTGATAACTACATATAAAACCTGGAGAGTCATTTTGTTCTGCAGCATTTACATACTCAAAAATTCTGAAAGTTTCTGGTCCAAAACTCATTGAACACAACCTCTGTTTTTCCCGGTGATACAGGAGGAGGTTATCACAGCTTCCTTCAGGGTATGTTGAGTACAAGGTTGAAACATGCAGAGCTGTGGAATGTCCCAGAAATCCAGCTACGCATGAATTTTCCTGTAGTTTCAGTGGTGATGTCTAAGTTAGGCTGCCCTGAACCTTGCAGAGAAGTCCTGCATTACTCTGTGCCTTAAAGTGTTACAACCCATAATCATATACAGCTCAGCCCCGAGCCTTTAAAGTTTGTCTCACTGAACTCATATGTGTAAAGAATTTCAGATTAACAGTCATCCAGTCCCTGTCCTTGCCCCTGAAAACCCTGCCATTTACCATCTCCATAATCCTTATTTTGAAGGAAAACTCCCCTAGTAATGGATCTCTAGAGGCTTCTGAAAAACCATTGAATGACCCAGTGGTTGTGGGTGTGTGTTTGCAGTTCCATGACTGCTGCAAACCTCTCGAGCTTAGGGCTGTTGCTCATTATTTGTCTTTCTTCTACATGGTCCATGGGGGTATGGTTCTTCTGTGAATATTCTGCTCTTTCACTCCAGTGCCTCGACTACAGCAGCGGAGCCCTGACTGGGGACCTCTGTGAAGACCTGTGTGTGGCGCAGAAGCTGGTGTACAAACACTGCCTTTACTATGACAGAGGTAAGAAGGTCATTCAGGCTGATTGGAGAGGCCAGCCCATCATACTGAAATCCAAAAAAGAAATCTTTTCCAGCTACCAGCACCTCAGTATGCTAGAGGAGGGGGAAGCACAGGATATCCCTGAAACAGAACTTCTGCTGATGGTCGCTTTGGAGGTCAAAAATGCCCTGGGGCTGGAACTGTCTAACAATACCATGGGGCCCCTGTGGACAAGGAAGAAGGGACCACGTTGGAAAGCACAGGTGGCCAGCATGTGGTCCTTGCTCCAGCAGGAAGAATATATATACTTCAGTTTGCTGCAGGACTTCAGCAAACATGTGCTACGAATTATTGGCTCTTGTGGACACTTTTATGCTGTGGAGTATCTCACAGCTGGACATGCCTGGCACAAAACTCTTTTTCCCTTGGAAAATGTGATCAGCCCCTCCCTTACTGGACACAGAAGCAGGGTGAGAGCCATCATTGACATTGCACTCAGCTTTCTGGACATGGTGCAGCACTTTGATAATGATTTCTCCCACCGACTTCACCTGTGCGACATCAAACCAGAAAACTTCGCTATCAGGCATGATCTCACGGTAAGTCAGGCCTTTGGGGTGGTGTTCCAGGAATTTGAGGTCAAATTCTAGTCTGAAGGTGACTGTGTAAAAATGACACTTCTCTCCTTGTACAGCTTTTGGCTAAGTTTTGGCAAAGCCAATGAATTTACAAGCATCGGGGGAGATTCTCTACTGCTTTTCCTCTTTGTAATGTGTATAGCCACATTTTTGGAGCACTAAATCCTGCTGCTTATTTTGAGAACTTCTTGCTCACTTCTGTTTTGTTTCCTTTCTTCAAAGGCACCAGTGCAAGGTCCCTTGGACGTGGTGAGGGATGCTTCCTGGAGGCAAGGGGATTTCAAAAGCTCTAAATGAAGCTGCAATTTGAGTCATATTTCTGGTAGTGATGCTGAAATGAAAAAAACTGTATGAATTTGAAGGCTAAGGCTGAATTCATGGCCTGACACAAGGGGAGCTCCCCACATCCAAACACACATGTTTATGCTTCAGTGGTCAGCTTATCTGGTCTGGAAACTATGCAAGGACAGCAACATGAAACTCCCTGTCACTTTTTGACTTTTCATTGTGCAGCTGAAACTCAGACCTGATAGCTATGTATATTTTCTAAGTTGTAGTGCAGCTCACATTCATTCTGTGGACAGAAATTCCTCTGGTTTTGGCTGGAATTTTGTCTACAGATTAGGGGTACCGTGCAGTGAGGAAGTGTTTGAGCTAGGCTCCCAATTTGCACTGTTGTTAGTAGAGTTTCTGCACTCTGAGTAAATATAAAGCATTTTCAGGGACTTTAATACTATTTTTAGTACTCACTGAGTGTTAATGTAACACTTGTATCTTCAGAGAACTAGACAAACACTACCTAAACACACAGCCATTAAGAGCAATTGGAGTGTTTCCCCTTCACCCTTCCCTCCCCTCCCACTGTTTATTCAGGTGCAATACAGCAGCTGAACAGGGAACGGCTGAGGAGCTACAGCAAGGACCTAAAGTAAGCTGTACCACTATTTAGGCAAAGCAAGAATTCCTCAAGGCAGGCTTTGCCCATCTTCCTCAGTTACTCAGGCCTGTGGCTGCCTGTGGCTGAGCACATGCCAGAGCATCTGTTTCACAACCTTCATACAGGAAAACAGATTCCATTTAGGGAAAGGGGATGAATACCGGATGTGTTTTCTCTTATGAATCCTTTTGGTGAGGCTTGCTTTGCCAGGATCTACCAGTGATCAACCAGTTCCAGAATGGGAACACAGCAATGCAGCCTCTTTTTCGTCTCTTATGTTTGTTTTAATTTTTTCACTTGTTGGTTTCTTGTATAGGATAATAAAACCCCCCACAACTGCACCACTATTCCTTCTTTGTGTAATGAGACTTCTAATGCCCAAAGAAATGTGCCTGGAATGCAATGGTTTTACTTTGAGGATTATTTTCCTGTGGTGGGGATAAGTCTCCAGCCTTCATGTGCTCTCCTGCAGCACAGAGAGGAGATGTCTGGTAGATCATCCAGGAGAATTTTAAGCTGCCATGAAGCCACATAAGGTGCAGAGTTAGAAGGAGGTTTGGGTGAATGCACAGTGCTCTGGGAGAGCTTCCTCTTTTACCAGTACTTCAGAGACAACCGGAAAGATTACAGCACCTTAGACGTGATTTTAAATAAGGTCATGAGCCAGGTTGGGTCCTTCCTGTATTTCCTTAGGTACTTTTTTCATCAACTATGATCATAGCAAAGCTCACCAAAATGTAGCTGTTTATAGGCACAGTGTCACCCAGATGTGTCTTCACAGGGTCTAGCTGGATGCCCACACATTTTTGTAAAAGATGAATTTCAGTGAAGCCACTGAACCCTTTGGCAGATGCATATTTTGGAACTAGGGCTGATTTTCCTAGTGGAGTAATGGATCAGATTGCCAAATGTGCTGGCAAAGACCCCACCTGGGAGGTGGAACAGTGACGCTGGGACTGGGGAAACCCTGCATTACTCTCACTGTCTCTTCTCCAAAGAACCAAACAGCAAAACCACAAAAAGCTTAAGAAAGTAAAAGAACCAAAAAAAAAAAATTGCCTGTCCAAACATGTAAAATTCCTTAGGTTACATCATCATTATAGAGCTCTCCAAAATGCTTAAAAATACTTATGTTTTTAAGATATGCCTCATCTCTGTAAGATTTTTCCCTATGGAAAAAGGAGTAGAACAAAATGAAGATTAGACCATGTTCTCTATTTTGCTTGTGGAAGGTTTATTTGGCCTTCTACCAAAGCAGACATCCTTAGTTCCTGGGGTTGATCCAGTTGCTGTTCCAGTCACACAGTTCATCTTCTCCTGTTACTTGGGAGGTCAAATCTGAAAAATAAGACTATCATTTGAGATCAAGTAACTCTGCTTTGCCCAGGTCCCAGACATTTTCCTCTATGAAAGTGTGTGTCAGATACTGCCAGAGAACATCCCTGATCCTGACTGTCAAGTGTGAAATGCAGCTGTGAACATTTTCTGACTGCACATCCATGGTGTTGGAGACAGGCTTCCTTCCCTGTGGTCACCCACAGCTTGGCTCACGTCAGGCAGCTGCCATCCCCGTACTGGATTTTTTTCTTTCCCTCTTTATTGCTGTGATTTCTTTAAGTGAAGGATTCATGGGTGGAGTGGCACTGGCAGAAACTGAGACCACAGCCCTTCTCTTCCAGAGAGATCTCAGCCCCAGCACAGGCAGCAGTTCTGCAAACACTTTGTGCTGTGTACACGCTGCTCTGAGAGCCTCATGCCTGGGGGAGGAAAGTGACTGAGCCCTTTCACTCAGGTTTTTTCTGCTGTGACCAACTTCTGGTTGGACTCTGCTACAGGACATATTTCTGGGCCATAAGAACAAGAACTGTGCACAATAAGCAAAGAAGACTGGACAAAGCCAGACCCCAGCTTTCAGCAAAGTCAGGGATCTCCTTCTACAGCTGAACAGACAAAACCCACAGAATGCAAGGACAGGTTTGCAGGAGCTGTACCAGGTGCAGCCATTCTTGCACATCCCATTGCTACTCCCCACAGTGGCAAAGTCAGGGGTTTAGTCTGAATGCTGAGTTCTAAATGATGCTGTCTGACCCATGGGTAATTGTGCACCATCATGTAATTGAGAGGTTGAGGTGCCATCTGCATATGCTGCACCAGCAAGTAAATCAGTCTTCAGGCTGTATAGTCCCACTTTAAGGAATATAATGGAATATAAGGGGTATATAGTTCCGCTTATAGTTCCACTTTTAAAATCAATCCAATTGACTCCAGGGATGCATATTGTTCACAAATAATTTTTCCTTTCTCAGTGTCATTAGCTTTGGCTGTTTTTGTTTAAAAAGTGGTGTTTATAAGGCTAGTGTGGCTCAGTTCAGTGAAATAAAGCCCCTGTAATCCCAGTTCCCTGCCAGCAGTTGCTCTCAGTACAGCATTTCCAAAAGCAAGCAGCAAAGAATGCCTGCTCAGCCCTGTCCCGGAGGCTGTGCCATGCCAGATCTGATGGGATGTTTTGATTCACAGGTGGTGGCCATTGATGTGGATATGGCCTTTTTTGAACCCAAAATGAGGGACATCCTGGAACAAAAGTGCACAGGAGATGAAGACTGTAATTTCTTTGATTGCTTTTCAAAATGCAATCTGAAAATCAGAAAATGTGGAGCACAGAGAGCCAATAACAACTTGCAAGTGAGTAGACACAGCTGTTTTAAGCATCCATTCCTTTTAAAATCACACTGACTATAAAATGTGTGATATGTACAAGGAGACTGTGCGATGAAGAGAGTCAGGTTTTTAAATGTGTCCATGTGTCAGTCCTGTTCAGAAATCTCATCTTGGAGCATACAAACAGATCTTTATATTCACTATATATAGTGTTTATTTGCCATGGTTTTCTGTAGGTATTAGCCCAGTGTCACAGACAGGAGAGCAGAGTAAGTAGGGGCAGGGGATTAACACTTCTGTCTCCACTGATTGTAAAGTCACATCCTTGAGTTGCACCTCAAATCCTGTGTTTATTTCTGGGCCCCTCACTTCAACAAAGACACTGAGATGCTGGAGAATGCCCAGAGAAGGGCAACGGAAATGATTAAGGGTCTGGAGCACAAGTCTTGTAAGGAGTGGCTGAGGAAGCTGGAGTTGTTTAGGCTGGAAAAAAGGAGGCTCAGGGACATCTTATTGCCCTCTATAACTACCTGAAAGGGGGTTGCAGTGAGGTGGGTGTTGGCCTCCTCTCCCAAGTAACAAATGGTAGCACAAGACAAAATGACACAAAGTTTCACCAGGGAGGGTTTAGGTTGAATATGAAGAAAAATTCCAGAAAGGGTAGTCAAGCATTGGAACAGGCTGCCCAGGGAAGTGGTGCGATCACCGTCCCTGTGAGTGTTCAAAAAACTCAGAGATGTGGCACCTGGGCACATGGTTCAGTGATGGACTTGGCAGTGCTACATTAACACTTGGACTCAATGATCTTAGAAGTCTTTTTCAACCTTAGTGATTCTATGTTTCTGTGAAAGATGAGGCTGCCCAAGTGTAAGCAGTGGTTGTGATTGTCCACTCTACAGATGTAGTGTGTGGGTGCACTGGAAGATAGTCTCCATGGGGTCCTTGGCTTTGGGATAAGGTGTCTTACAGCTCACCCAGCTTGTGTTGGTGGGAGGCACTGGAGCAACAGAGAGGTTGTGGGCGTGTAGCTTGTCAGCCTTTTGCCTGCTTCTCCCACCCCCTCACCCTCACCAGTTGTTATGCAGAATCATAGAATTGTTTAGGTTGGAAAAGACCTTTAAGATCATCAAGTCCAACTGTTAACTCAGCACTGCCAAGTCCAACAACAGATCACACCTCTAGTGCCACATCTACACACCTTTTAAATATTCCAGGGATGGTAACTCATCTAATTCCCTGGGCAGCTTGTTCCAATGCTTGACAACCATTTTGGTAAAGAAATTTTTCCTAATATCCAACCTAAACCTCCCCTGGCACAACTCGAGGCCCTTTTCACTTGTATTGCTTGTCACTTGGGAGCAGAGGCTGATCCTCACCTGCCTACAACCTCTTTTCAGATACTTATAGAGGGCTCTAAGGTCCTCCCTCAGCATCCTCTTTCTTCGACTAAACAACCCCCAGCTCCCCCAGCCGCTCATGAGATGTATGAAGGGCAGGAGCAGCCTGAGAAGAAGGGCCATACTTTAGCTAGAGTGTAGCCTTTATGGTTGCTCTTTTTCTATACCTCCCTCTCTGAATGGTTAAAAGGCCTTTTGGATTCAGATGACATTTTGCTACAGTCCCAGGGAAGCAGCAGGGCATCAGTCGTAGCTTCTGAAACACAACAGTCTGCTCTTTTTCCTTTCCCCAGGTAATCTGTGACAAAATATTCCGTCGCTGGTTTTCCCCAAATCTCAGAGGACCACTGGTTTCCCTGCCCCTGCAGCTGCAGCTGCAGAAGGCCGTGCAGGAGTGCGCTCAGCCGGGGCACACGGGTGCCACCGGGCACCAGAGGACTCTGAAATCTCTCTCCGAGTTGTACCACCTGCTTCGGGTCACTCAGCGAGAACTGCAAGGGGCAGAGTAGACACAAGAGGCAGAACTGCAAAGGCCACATCCCATTCTCTCTGTCAGCCCTCCTACCCTGTACTTTTACAGCACAGAGATTGCTTTTCTGCTATGCAAATGAAGTTCATGGCTGCAGGTGCAGCACATCCTGATAATATCCTGTCAAGTGTTAAATTGCTTTATATTACTTGGATTCTGTTCTTGCTTATTTTCCTGAGCCAGCATTACCCCTCTCCATCAGCATTCAGCACATCCTTCTGAGCTGTAGTCACTGCTCAGATAGCATCTGTCTGAGTGTGGTGCTCAGAGGATGCATTTACAGAAGAAAAGTGTAAGTGCAGCAAAAGTCTATCAATAATTAAAAGAATGGGTGAGTGGGTGTGAATAAGTACATGTATGGTGTTTGTTTTAGTTTCTCTGTCAAATGAGGCAGGAGTTTACAGCAGAGACAGAGCATTCTGTGTGGGAAAAAAAAAAAAAAAGGAGGGGGGATCTCAAACAGAGAAATATGCTGTCACACAAGGAAAGAGTTGCTTTTGTACAAAGCAGTCCTTTCTGATGTCCCCAAATGCATTTTCTCCAGGGCATTGCATTACCTGTGCCATCACTAACTCTTTTTGGGGAAAAATTATATAAAGGTACTTCGGGCTTTTCTAGAGCAAAATAATTATGCCCTTGCTGAGCTCCCATGTGGGTACTCATATTCTGCAGTGAAGAGGTATGAATAATGCTGCTGGATTTTCCCATGTGAACAAGCCCTCAGGCACTTGTACATCAGAGCACTTGATAAGAAGCACTCCTTTGCCAGAGAGCAGAATTGTCCAGGAAAGTCAACAATCTGTCCTTTGCACAGAACAATATCCAGACCCAGAGTTTTCTTCCATGGTATTTTTTTAATGAACAAAAGGAAAAACTTTTGTACAAATTCATTGTCTTGCAATCAGCTACGTAAATAAAGATCTCTAGATTAACTTAAAAACATTAACTTTGCCTTTCAAATGTGAAGAGCTGTGGCTGGAGAAACTAACATGGGTTCAGGAGACACCACAAGTGCGTGGGCCCAATAACAGGCAATGTCTCCATGATCTGGTTTTGGCATGAGGACATTTCAAACCCCACAAACAGGAATCCCAGCAACCTATGGCACCCCTCAGCTTGAAGGAATCAACGTTGAGACTGACAATACTGGTTTGGAGATGTGAGACATGTAACAACATTTAATCTGCTCCATCTTTATGTCCCTCAGCCTTATGACAGCTGTGAAGCCTGTGAGTGCTAATTAGACATAAACTTTTCATTTCTGGAGTGGTTCTTTAAAGTAAAGCTAAAGACTGCCTGTGACCAGAGAAATGGGTGCTCCTTAGGAGACCTTGAGCCCTTAATACCTAGCTCAAATTTTCAGACTGGTGCTAGTGGGTTTTTATATATATTTTTTGCAATAAGCTATCCTATTTTTAAAAATCATGCAAGCCCTCAAGAAATTCATAGCAAGAACAAGGTCAGCTGCCTCGCCTGGGGCTGGACAAGCTGCTGCCAAGCTGGAGCTCCAGCTTAGGAGCTCCTGACTGGTAAAGTTGCTCTCAGTCCACGCTTCTCCTTTAAGCAGCCAGGCAAAGAATGTTTCAATACTTTAACATCATTCTTTGCAAAAGCAGGAAGGCAAAGCAGAATAAGAAGCAGCACGAATTCCAGAACTAGCCCTGTTACAAAGTCATGAAATAGATGGAGAAAATAATTAAGGACAGAATCAGATTGTGAAAAAGGAGCAGGGATAGGTAAAGTATCAGTTAGAGAGAAGACAAGGAAAGAGAGATGAAGAAAAAATAGGAAAAAAAAGAAGAAAAAGTATGTCAGCCTTTGTAGAACCATGATTTATGATGCAAGATTCAATAAAGTGACATTTATTCTGAGGACGAAGATACTGAAGATAAACATGATAATTCTCTTCAAAAACAGAAAGAGGTTGATAAAAAGACAATAGGAGAGAAGTACCCTGTCCAGATTTCCCTGGTGGATATGACCAGCAATGAGCTTAAACAGTAGCAAGGAAGAAAACAGGTAAGACATTTGCTACAGGCTTTCTGATAGAAAGGAATGGTGAAGATATGGCACAAATAATCTGGGAAATCTTCAGACTTCACAAATTGTGGTTTTTAACTACAGGCAAAAGTGAGTGCCTGTCAGGAATTATGCACATGAAGTAAAGTTGATGATGCTGCCTTGAGGTAACCTTTTATCTCCAAGTCATGTAATTACGCTATCACAGTTAGCATTTGTGCTCTCCTGAGTCCCACACAACAAATCCCCCCCTCTGAGACTCAAAGAATACATCTCTCTCCCTCACTTTATCCACACAAATCTGTGTGCTCCCCTGCAAAGGGAAGGCATAGAGATCTCCAGCTGTGCAAATGATGCTACAAAGCCTGCTGGTGTGATCCTGTCTCCCCAACACAGCCTCCCTGCTGATGGCACTGATCCTTGCTAGGTCAGGAGGGAATCAATATATATTCCAAATGCTGCTGGGGAGCCTGAAGATATTATATATCATTGTGCTCCTGTTTCCCTGGTCCCATTCTTTCCTCCTTCCCAAGCTTCAGGGAAAAGCAGGCATTCACACCTCAGTGCTTTGCAGCAGTCATGCTCCCCCCATGGCAGGGCTCCCCTTCCAATTTCCAGGTTTGTATTTCAGACAGGATAAATTTCTGCTGGGTGGGATATCCCATTTTTCAAACAGGTGGAAAAAACACAGTGAAATGAAAACTAGTGGCAGCCAAATGCTGGTTGAATGTGACTCTGCTCAGAAGATCCTTTTTCTTTGCCAAGATATAGGAAGGGAATCTGCCTTTGACAGATTTCTCTAAACCCCTCAGGGCCTGGCTGCAGCCACCTCCACCTGGCAGGGACCTCCTTCCCCCACACCACATTTTCCCAGGACATTAGGTTTCACTTCTTTTCAGGATACAGAGAATAATCCTCAGCAACCTCTCAATATCAACACAATTGGGTTATTTGTCCTTGGCTAGGCTGTGAGATTACATATCACTGATGCAGCCAGCTCCAGGCAGGCTTTGGTGCACACCTTCAAGGAGACAAGGAGAATCTGACAGGCTCTGTGAACACAGGGCTTGATTCTTCACAGCCCTCCACTTTGTAAAGTCACTAAATCCTGGGAAACAGGAGAGGAAGCACTACCAGTGAAGCAAATGAAATATTGTAATTTAATTAGCACAGGTAGCAAAGACCAAAACAGGATTAAAAAAGTAGTTGTGCCTTTATCTCCCTGGGACAGAAAGAAAAAGTTAAGGCACTGGTTTAGTTGCCATATATTTTAAGGAGACAAGTGCAAACTGCTGTAATTTGAGCCTGTATGATTTTACAACCACATTTTTGGTGAAAATATCTTTTCTTTCTTTTTTTTTTTTTTTTTTTTTGATGGAAAAATCTATGCAGGCGTTTGACAGGAAGAACCAGGACTGGTGCTCCTTTCTGATGAAGCCCCTTTCATGCTGCCCTGGCAGCACTGCCCACCCCTCTTTGGTAGTTAGTGCACTATAGCTTTACAAAGGCTGTGTAAGAGTCTTCCCACTGCTCATCCCTTCCATATAAAAGTTGAATTACATAGGTTCACTAACAGCATTTGGTTGCACTGGCAACAGCCACTTTAGTCCAAGATGTCTGTTCCCATTCAATTGATCTCAGTCCCATCCCTTTACTCTGTCAGTCTGTTCCCATATCCTTTTGCCCTATAAAAGTGGCATTACCTCTTGATTAATGTCTACCGCTTGCTGAATTAGTGTCTTAGTCAGCAACTTCTACCCCATATTTATGGCTCCCTGTGAAACAGAAATGGCATAAAGTCATTGTTTATTCATTCTTTGCATCTCGGCAGCATGTGCTTCAGCTCTGCAATAATCCAAATACACTGTCTGTTCCCACATTTTACAAGAGGTGAGTCCAACTGGAGGCCTACTTTACCTTTAGGAAATCTTTAGGAAAGATAAATTTAACCCAGTACTTAAGATTTTCGCAAACTACTTCTGATTTTCTCCAACTGGCATTTTATGCTCTGCAAAAAACATCTGCAAGCAATAGTCCTGATGATAAATATATGATGATAAAAAATACAGCAGAATTCCTTGCCCCAAAGGGTTTATGTGGTCCCCCTTGTGTTTCTAGGTTGACTCAATGGTAGCTAGCCCAGAAAAGCAGGTCGTTGCTGTAACCAGAGTTGTTCTTACAGATAGTACTGCTCCCTAATGTGACTTCCCAGATTCCCCCTTCACTGAGAACATTCAGATACGTTGCTGGAGGGAGCACTAGAGATAACAACAGATATTTGGGACTGGGAGAGAAGAGAGGGAAGGGTGTGCTTTTTTTTTTTTTTTTTNATAAAAAATACAGCAGAATTCCTTGCCCCAAAGGGTTTATGTGGTCCCCCTTGTGTTTCTAGGTTGACTCAATGGTAGCTAGCCCAGAAAAGCAGGTCGTTGCTGTAACCAGAGTTGTTCTTACAGATAGTACTGCTCCCTAATGTGACTTCCCAGATTCCCCCTTCACTGAGAACATTCAGATACGTTGCTGGAGGGAGCACTAGAGATAACAACAGATATTTGGGACTGGGAGAGAAGAGAGGGAAGGGTGTGCTTTTTTTTT
>VXBB01012047.1:1398364-1443048 GCA_013399915.1 Illadopsis cleaveri
ACTGCCCACCCCTCTTTGGTAGTTAGTGCACTATAGCTTTACAAAGGCTGTGTAAGAGTCTTCCCACTGCTCATCCCTTCCATATAAAAGTTGAATTACATAGGTTCACTAACAGCATTTGGTTGCACTGGCAACAGCCACTTTAGTCCAAGATGTCTGTTCCCATTCAATTGATCTCAGTCCCATCCCTTTACTCTGTCAGTCTGTTCCCATATCCTTTTGCCCTATAAAAGTGGCATTACCTCTTGATTAATGTCTACCGCTTGCTGAATTAGTGTCTTAGTCAGCAACTTCTACCCCATATTTATGGCTCCCTGTGAAACAGAAATGGCATAAAGTCATTGTTTATTCATTCTTTGCATCTCGGCAGCATGTGCTTCAGCTCTGCAATAATCCAAATACACTGTCTGTTCCCACATTTTACAAGAGGTGAGTCCAACTGGAGGCCTACTTTACCTTTAGGAAATCTTTAGGAAAGATAAATTTAACCCAGTACTTAAGATTTTCACGAACTACTTCTGATTTTCTCCAACTGGCATTTTATGCTCTGCAAAAAACATCTGCAAGCAATAGTCCTGATGATAAATATATGATGATAAAAAATACAGCAGAATTCCTTGCCCCAAAGGGTTTATGTGGTCCCCCTTGTGTTTCTAGGTTGACTCAATGGTAGCTAGCCCAGAAAAGCAGGTCGTTGCTGTAACCAGAGTTGTTCTTACAGATAGTACTGCTCCCTAATGTGACTTCCCAGATTCCCCCTTCACTGAGAACATTCAGATACGTTGCTGGAGGGAGCACTAGAGATAACNAAATTTTGGGGTGGGGGAAAAAAGGGGGGAGGGGGTTGTTTTTTTTTTTTTTTTTTTTTTTTAAATTAGAAACATTGACTGAACAGCACGTTTCCTAAAGGTGAAAAATGGGATCCCATACTCAAAGAAGTTAGGGACTCCTCGCTGATAATTTTTTTCCTTTGTTATAAAGTGTAGACCCAAGCTGGCCTATTTATTTTTGTGTAGTTAAAAAAAAATAATAAAAAAAAATCAAACAACAACAACAAAAACCCAACACCAAACCAAAAAATTAAAGAAGCCATGTGCCAGGTTGCCTGTCTTTCAGCAGATCATATTGTCATATGTAATGGCCAGGAAGGTGATAAATTGCAGCTTTTAATGAGTTTCTGGCTGTAACATGGAAGCCTTGTAGTTGTGATGCTAGTCTATGCATCTGGACAGCCAACTATAAAACAAACCCAGAACCTGTATCAGTGCATGCAAACAATCAGATTACCTATTTTGGCAGATGCCCTCTGAAGCCTAGTGCAAATGAAAAAGGAAATCCCTCTGTCTGGGCCACCTGTAGTGAGTCCACACAATAAGCAGCGTCACTCTGCAGGAGCTTCAGTCGCTGCCACATTCCTGAATCCTCAGTAAAATCAGGAGAAAGGCTACTGGGCTTTCAGTAAAGAAAAAAGACAGCAACACATACTGAGGGAAAGAATGAGATGCTTGGAAGAATGAAAATCCAAGGCAATTGAAGTCAGAACCAAAGAGAGAACAGACTCCCTACCGAAAAATCAGAGAATGTCAATGAATTGATTGGGGAAAAAAAATCCCAACATTTTCATTGTAGTTCTTTAAAATAAAAAAGCACAGTAGCACATATTGCCCTCAGTTTTCTAGCTCGTGAGTGTTTGGAATCTTCCAAGTAGATTCTCACGCAGCCTCAACATAAACAATGTATATTTTTAGAGATGTTTTTCATATTTCTCCTTTGGGAGGAGAATGTGATTGATGGTGGTGTTCACTATCCAGGTTGAAGAGGTGGTGACCTAAATGACCAATCTCTTGGCCTCTGTACAAACTGTATATATGGAGTCGGATGAGGAAGAATTTCGAATAAAGTATCATTAGCTTTCCCTTCACCTGCTGCTGCCTGCCTCGTTTCTTTGATGTGCGATCGTGCATCAAGCACAGGGGATATAGTGCAGCCATCACCAAAGCCATTTGTTGTATGTGTCTAAGGATCTGTCAAATAGACTGTGGAGCTGTATAATAACATCTACAGCCTAAAGGCTAGACAGAATAAAATCACTTAGAAAAAGCTTTTAGAATTACTATTTACATAAATGCACGAAACTGCCCTAATTAGCAACAATGTCAGCCAGAAAGAGAGAAAGGAGTGTTTTTCTCACTAAAATTGCTTTTTGTCTATAAATTAAATTATGGAAAAGTGCTGAAATCCCTGAAATGCTGCAATCCATAATCCATGCGTAAAGTTTTGATCCTGCAGATTTGGGCCCCAGAGCAGCAGAGTGACGGCTGAACTCCTTTAAACACCATGATTCTTGGTGCCTTCTGCAGTGTGCTCTGAGCTCCTTCTCCTGTAAACTGGAGGGGATTTTTCCTACACTACAAAATGTGCCTAAGTGATGTTGGCAGCCAGGAGGATGTGCGTATGATCCAGTGCATAATCACTTCCACCAGCATCTGCTGCTAGTGCTTTCAAGATGTATATAATCCAAGCTGGAGACTATTGTGAATACCTCTTGTTTTCCCTTGCAGTTTGCTCCTAGCTAGTTAGAAACAGATCTCCCATCCTGCTTAAATTGGTTATAATCTCTCCAAGATTCATGCTGCAGCAGGAAAAGAACAAACTGCCTAGAGTTCAGGATGGGTTCATTCTCTTAAAGGTACGACATGCAAAGCTGCAGGAAAGAATAGCGGTCAGATTTTATTTCTAAAGAGGAAGTTAAATATAAGTAGCTGAAAAAAAATAGATATTTCAACCAATATCCCGTATACATTAATGAGCTAACATTCCTCTGCATTTGCATAATTCAAAACCCTCTGCTTCTTTCCAATTCAAGAGAAAATTTAAAAAGCACAATGCATTTACTACTCCAAATTTCACAGGTATGGTAATTACTTCTTTCCCATTTCTATGTCAGACATTTCAGGTTGTATCTCTGTCCTTAGGAAATTGATTTTTTCCCTTATCCCAAGAAAGGGAATAGCTGGGAAAAGGCAGGGTTTTGGGTTTTGGTTTTTTTTTTGGGGGGGGAGGAGTGGGTTCTCTTGTACAAGGGTTATTAAATACCTATTAAATCTTGCAGGGATTTATCAGTGGCTAAATATTTATTACATGAACCAGGCCCTATTTAATGGAGTCAAATGTCTAACAGTGGCTAAATAAATATACAAGTAATTACTCCAGTATTCAGAATTTCTTTTAATGTAATAATACCAGTATTTGTCTATCTGGTTCTAGATTATATATGCTCATGTAAGTGCTTTGCCAAACATATGTCCAGATGTACATTTACATGGATTCAGCCCACACCTGACTCTTGGCAAAACTGTGACCAGAGCATGGAGGAACAAACCATCCCTTGGCATGCCATAGCCATGATCTTTCTTTTAGTCTTTGTATTTTTTTTTTTTTTTTTGTGGAGTAAAGGCAGTGTGCACACAGATACTGAGGCATTCCTTTGTTGAACTGTAACTTCATGTCACAAATGCTCAGTGGGCAGACCATAAATGCCCGGGGTTTTATTTTTTATATTATATTCTATATAAATTGGGGAAATGCAAGAGTAATTAGCAACATGAACAAGCATCACACAGTGCACAGAAATCATGAAAAATTAACAGAATGCTTAATCAAATTCTGTGGTTTTACCCATTGATTTCACTGAGCTTTCTTAAGTAATTAAAGAGTTACATTTTTTGGATCAGATTCTAGTCTCCAACTCTTTGAAAATATTGGATAAACAGTGTTATATTAGCTAAAGAAATATCACTGCAGAGGCATTAGATAATGCAAGTATTTCCATTGCCATTTCAGTAGATATCTTTCACAAGTGAAGAAATCAAGCCAAGAGCTGGACAGGACAGTGATAAGCTCCACTGAAAAGCCTGGAAATGGACTATGCAGGGACATTTCTTCAGTCCCACCTCATTCATTTTGTATTAGTTTCCCCCCCCAAATATGAAGTCACATGATACTGGCATGTTTGAAGGCTCAGGCTGGATTTACACCAGCATAATTCAGTGGCATTTAAGTGTGTGCTCTTGACTCATGTCAGCAGGAGAGCGGGTGCTCCTTGCATTTTTAAACGGGCAGAGGTAGGAGTAACATGAGCAATAAACTCATTTAATAAAAGTGAGAATGCAGATGTTTAACCACAGCCCAGCGCTTTTTTCCTTTCCATAGTGGGAATCTCTGTGGAAAGGCCAACACATGGCTGCACCCACACAGACATGATCCAGGGATTTTCCTCAAGGACTGTGGCACAGCCCATTGCTATCCTTCTACACAGACTGGCTCACCAGTGATGCCTGGCTCTGAGGCTGGGCTCTGCTCTCGCCTCAGGCATCTCCTCTTGGCTCTTGGGCAGGGAACTTGGGATGCAGCTCAGGAGAGTTCTTCTCTCCTGCACCTGGAAAATAAGCAGATAGATCAGATTGCCCTGCTGGCTGAAGGCTGAATCTCAGCCCCTCTCCTCTGACAGCACTGGCCATTAGGCAATGAGTTACAAGTGTTCACTCTCCCAGTCCTTGAGTGAAAACTCACTGGGAAATTAAAACTACTTTCCTAATGGATGTCCATAGGGTGCTGGAGGATGAGTCTCTAGCATCATTCCCAATGCTGGAGTGTCTCAGTCAGGGAAGTCTCTTTCGTTACTGGGACCGTTCCCAGTCCCATTACAGAGGTGAGGAGCTCACCTCTGCCATTCTTCTCTTCTGGTTGCAGAAGAGAAGGAATAACCTTTTTTGTGATGAGACTGGCACTTCAGAGGAACGCCACATTCGTGCCAGAATGGAAGTGAAAGAACACAAAACAAATGTGGCACCATGGATGTTCCTCATCTATTGATATCACCCTATCTCAGAGCCTTTACACAAACTTTGCTGAGAAAGTTTTTGCAGCAGTCTACTCTCATGCAGAGGTAGACTGCTGCAAAAAATTATGGGGGTGTATTTAATACTATCTACTTCTCCATGTGGAAAACTGAGAAGGATTGTCTGAATAATCAGTACAAAACACAGCAATCTTTTTCCAAGTGTAAAGGAAGAGGAAGAATTTGTTGGGCTCCATCCTTTTATATTATAGATGACAAAGCACAGCAAGGGTGTGTCTAGTTTTCAGTCCAAGAGTTCACAAAGCTGTCAGCCAGCTCAGATGCCATCTCTGTAAGCAACAGGGATTTAAATGCAGGCACAGACACCTGTCTGGGCATTTGGATAAAAGTCTGGTAGCTGGAGTGTGCAACTACACAGCTATAAATATTTAAATTGGCTGCTCTGAGTGCATGTTCTCAAGCTGCAAAGATGCTGGAAAGCAGAGCACAGCTGGAGCAATGCCAAATAAATTGGTATGGGCTTTTAAAGGGTGCTTGTATGGATCTCTGCAGACACTTCTGGTAATATGAAGTGCTTGCTATGAAAAGCAGAAGATAACAGTGGCTTTTCATTAGAAGAGGCAAATCCTACAAAAAAACTCACATCCTCTCTCTTGCAATAGGAACAGGGAAGATTGTTACGAGGAGAGGCTGAGAAGACTGGGCTTGTTTAGCCTTAAGCAGTGACTCCTGTGTACAGCTAATGGAAGCATGTATAGGAAGGAGATGGAGCCAAACTCTCCTCAGAAGTGCACAATGGCAGGACAAGAGACAACAGGCACAAGCAGGAACACAGGAAATTTCAACTCGGTATTACGAAAAGGTTTTATACAGCGAAAAGGGTCAAGCACTGGAAGAGTGTTCCAAAGAGACTGTATAGTCTATGTCCTTGAAGATATCCAAGCTTGACAGGACAAAACCCTAAGAAATCCAGTCTAAGCAGTCCACCTTTGAGCAAGAGCTTGGACTAGGTGGCTTTTATGCCTCAGTGCCAGTATGAAGCCTTTAAAAAATGTTTGAAAATCAGAGAAACGTAACGGCCTTTGCAAACTATTGTTACTCAAAATACCTAAATGTTTCTTTTAACTGTGGCTCTAATTCATGTGAAGAAGCCAAAAGCATATATTTGGTCTCCATCTAACAGGTGGCCTGTCCAGTTTGCAGGCATCTTCTACTCTGAGCTGAACAGCAGATTTCACACCCGGGCCTAGCCAAAGCCAACTCCAGCTAGCTGAGGAAGCTGAGGAATGGGAAGAACAAGGGCTTTGTGAATGCCAAGGAACAGCAGAGTTGCATTGCTAATAGGATGAATCTTCTGCAAAATTCTTGGATCCCAAAACAACCTCCATCTGAACTTCCAGGAAAATATAATCATGGTTTAAATATTCTGGTATCTATCCCAGGCCAACTGGCTAAGGGCCTCACTGTGCCAGGGGCTGGACAGGACCAGGGTAATAAACAGTGCCTGAGTTTGCATTCATGTTTGGGCTTCTTTGGCCCTTCAGAGCTGTGAGTTGATATCAGTATAATCTATGTCCACTGCAAGAACCCAACATGAGGAAAAATCAGAATCATGGCAAATAGTTTGGTGTATTCTGTCGCTTAGATCCTCTCTCCCAAACAGAACCTCAGTCCTGAGAAAAACCCAGTATCCTCCTTTGTCCCAAGCACAATTGCAAGATTAAGAACAAAAAAAGATCAGCCAGACACCGGAGGTATAAAACTTTTAAAGAGTAGCTGTCACATTACTAGCAGAGAATTAGAAATTGAATTCTGTAGGAATATGAAATGTCCTTTAGTTGTTCAGATGAATAAGACATAGCACAATTCTAAATATTGTATCACTGTTGTTATAAGCCTGAATATTATTGTCTTTCTTCCCCAAAGAAGCAGTATATGTTCCAGATACAAAAGGGTTGCTGTTTTGTGTTTAGTGTTGGTTTTTTTTAAAACATTATGCCAAGTTGCTGTTTTCAAACACATGTCTATGCTGGGAAGAAATGGGCATGTATCCATCTTGCCTTTAGGCCAAACCATTTAACCAGAACTGGGAATACTGACAAGCTTTCTCAACCCTTCTCTCTCTCTCCAGTGCTATTGTGTAAAGTAGCCCTTTTCAGAGCTCTCTATGAAAATAACCAGTATAAATACAACACACTGTGTTTCCATTTATCAGGTGGAAAATTATTTTTAACACACTTCTAGAGAAAACTAACAGGTAAGTAGCCAATGTTCTTATAGCCATTTTAAAGTGGGATGTGTCAGTCTATAAATCAATAGATGGCTCGATGCCATTTGCTTCTGAATGGAAACCAACTATTTTTGCAGAGCTCTGCTCACAGCAGCTGAGCATAAATGCTAAGTAATGTGTAGCTATTAGGGAAAAACTGAGGATGACAACACAAATCACAGAGCCCCTGATGAAGATCTCTGCACATGGCTGCTTCTTCTAATCACCAGCAGAATTTAATGAGACACCTGCAGTCTATAGACACTCTTGTTCCAATATAAACTGCCCTGAGAGCACAAAGACTTCTTTTAAAAAATATTCTTCAGTAAACCATAAACCACAAAGAGTTCATTGTCACTAATAACATATTCCTCATTAATTTATAATGGCATGAAACAATAGTCCCTCATACATAGCCTACAACAGAGCTGAAGATTAAGTCAAAGGGTGTTAAGATCTCCTAATTAGCAGTTTTCCACCATTTAGGTTTTCATTAATAAAACAGTGCTGGAGACCTTGAAATTGACCTCTTGCAGGGCTGCAAAAACACTAATACTTCATAAATCTGACCCATATGAGACGAGGGAGAGGACTGCATGCATCTCATGGGTCTCTAAGTAGGAACAAGCTCAGGCAGGTTGGGATTTGCTTGAAGCTGCCAGGATATTCAGCTGTAGGCACAGATGCCTTGCCTTCATCCTTCCATTGTAGTGAGAGGGCAGCTTGGACTGCCAAAAAACCATCGAGGCAGTTCATCAGAGTGCCAGAAAGGATAAAGGCTAAGTATACCTTGTCATAACTTATCAGATCTGTAGAGAGGGCGCAATAAACCCTCTCATTTTCTAATCAGCAAAGTGTTCTTTGCCGCTTGGTGGAAGAAACAGAGAAGGGTCTGCTAAAAGCAAAACCAAACCCAGCTCCTCTGAATCAGTGGGCTCAGAGAGAGAGCAAAGGCTTGTTGCTAAGAATTAGGGATATTGTCATCCACCAAGTCAGCAGCTGGAAATTGCTGGCAGGAATTGCTGAATCTCTGGGGCACCCTGGGGCTTTATTGTCTTGAACCAGAACTTGGAGTGGCCACAGCACAGAAGCCTATCAAACTCTCTCAAGCAGTTGCACAGGCTTCCCAGGAATTCTGATACAAGCTGTCTTGTGAGCACTGACAACAGCATTTTGATTTTTTTAACATTCAGAATGAATACTTGAGGATCTTTGGTGTAATTTTTTTTTTTTTATTTATTGCAAATATCTGAGAGTTACTTTAGGACTTCCTTGGAAGGCCCCTCAGAAATTGTGAACGTGTTATAAATTGTGATACAAGCTTGCTGCTTGTGGGAGGAAAAGATTTGTGGCATTAGTTAATGGATCAGCATTTAATAGCAGTATTGAAAAAAGTGATGGGAATTTCATTTTGTTCCTTGTCTGTTGTCAGAAAGAATCTATGTCAGTGGCTGCCTGTCCAGCATTTCCTATCCCCTTCCCTCTTTGGACAATGGCTGCACTTCCTCTGTGCCAGCCGATAAACAGACACATCTCCAGTGAAGTTAATGGAGCTGGGGCTTTTTACACGGTGTGAGGACTTGGTGCTGGGCATTTTAAACTGGCTTTGCTGTTGCATCAGTTATCAAATAAGACATGTCAGCAACTCTTGAGTCAGACAAAATAGTTGTCTAACAGCCCTGCTATCAGGAAAGCCACAAATGCTGTCACAAAACAGTTCTGGTGAAACTGGTAAGTATCTTTTACAATATGTTACTTAGGAAGAAAGAAAGGGCAGTGCATTTTTATTCCTGTCACGTTATTCAGAGATTTTCTCATCACCAGAACAAGAAAATGTCAGAATAAGTGTATTTGAAAAACCATTTTTTAATAAAATAAATGGAGACTTCCTTGGTAACGGGAGTGAAAGAGAATAATGTTAATGGAATTTTCATGAAAGAAAACTTCTTTGCAAAATAATACATACCATTGGGAGAGAAAAATTAGCAGTCAGATCCTCACTGGTTGCAATCTGGCATGATTCTAGTGACAGACTAACATCTCGTCTAGTGTTGCAAGTGAAACTACACAGTCAAGTTGTGCTCTGAGATATGCATTTTTTATGAACTACCTCATATTTGTTGCTGCTTTCCTCAGGGCAGAGGAATAAATTCATTTTTATTAATGAGAAATGTGCAGGTGACATCTAAGAGTGAACTCCTCGAGGGTTTGGCCTTCCCTAAAAATAAAAACAAAAACAGCCTACCAAAAATACAGGAAGAAAGGTGTATCCCTGACCTTTGGGACAGCACCTTCCCCATGAAGCTGCCAGCATTACCATGCCTTGTATTACCATGCCTTGCATTGCCACCCTGAGCTGGTATCCTGCCTGCCCAGCAAAGCAAACAGAAGCCCAAGGTAGTGCTGGCATCAACAGCTCTAAAGCACCAACCATCTCCATGGTCTGCAGCACTGGAAAGAAATCAGGTGGTGGGGATCTCCATGGAGATGTCTGTGCCTCCCTCCTTCACTCTCTTTGGAAGGAGGAAGAGGAGTAGCAGCAAATCCTCCACTAGAGCTGCAGAGACTGGAGGTGGGATAGGGTGGCTCAAGCACCCAGGACAGCCTTCCTGGGGTCAGGAGCAGGCTCACTGTAAGCTCATTCCCTTTCCTTTGCAGGCTGGAAAGGTGAGGTGGCATCTGGCAGTGTTGCAGAGGGAAGCAGGTGATGAAATGTGTTGAAACACATATACAACAAAGAGAGAAACAAGTGAATAAACACCAAATACCAAATACAGAGAACAGAAACCCCTTTTCCTATCAGCTAAATCACAGCTAGGGGGCACAGACTAATTCCATTAGGAAACCCAGAATGCCTGCGAGAAAAAAAAAAAAATTGAAACTGAGCAAAAATCTGTTCAGAGTGAAGCCATTGAGAGGGCTGGTGACTGAAATTACTCCAAGGTGTGGAGCAGAGCCAGGGAAAACAGAAAACAGTTGATCAGACCCTACAGAAGCCTTTGGGGATAAATTGCTCTAGAGAAGTGCAGTGCTCATGAGGACTGGATTCAAGGGTGCTTCAGTATCATTTCTAGTGGAAAGCCTCCACAGCCATCTGCATGGGAATATTTTAGCAACATTTTAAACAATGAGAATTACAAACTAAAGCAAAGATTTTGAAAAAATAAAAAGGTATCTGCTTTGAAAAATATCCACAAAAATACAAAAATGGCATGAAACTAGTGCATTTTTTTTGTCCAAGTTACCTGCTATGCTTAATGTCTAGATCTGTTGATCTGTGGCTTCTCAGCAAAAGGAGCAGTCCTGAAAATGTCTTTTGATACCTGTGAATAGCCCAAATTTGTGAGCTGCCTCAAAGCATATTTCCCCATATTTTCTAAAACCCTTTTGCAAAACTGGCAAAACCTTGGGAACTGGAAATTTTGAGCAAAGGGGGACTTTGAGATAAAGAACTCTCCATAATATATGGGATTCCTCCATTACTGTGAATGACATCACCATGCTGCATAAAGCAAACTCATAATTTTAGTGTCACTCTTTAAGGCATTTACAAATACTTGCATGCCTTACATTAACAGAGTTTAATAGCTTTACAATATTTTTAATAAACAAAATCTTCATATTTTTCAGAACTGAGATCAAAGCATAAGAAATTCCTGTAAACATTTTATTTGAACCAGCATTAGAAATCAATTTGGCATTTGTTGTACCATTTGCCTCATTCTTATGTAGAAGCCTCCCGTTCTGTTTCGCATATAATTTTATTTATTACTGTAATTTTGGTTGCAACTAATCACACACATTAAAAATCATCAGTCCTGAGTAAGTCTTTATAAAAATTTTGATGCTCTGTGCTGCTCATTCTTGATAACTGATTTATTAATGTGCACCTGATTTAAAATGCAGAGTGCAAATACAAAGTGCTAATTACAGTGATCCAAACTGCAATCAAGGTTTTCATGGCTCTGCAGTGAGTGGCGTGGCATTCACCAGCTGTAGCCTAGGCTACATATAAGCCCTTGTTCCCTAATGTATTCCCAGCATACAGCTTCCTTTGGAGCAGGGCAGAAGGCTTACTATGTTCCCTGGGAATAAATGGCACTGCAAGACCATATATGAACTCAAATCTTGATGTCTACTTTCTCACTAGCACAAGTCTGAAGCAACCCCTCAAGACAAGTACACCCTCCCTCCAAAAACGCATCAGGCCATCCTATTGCTAAATAATACTGAATTTTTCTACAATTGAGAGAGCAATATATATATATATTTTAGATACCCAATTAGATATGGCCCATAATTGCAGATTCAGAGCCTTTTTATTCCTCTGAGATGCCTGATCCCCCCTGCACTTGGGAATTGCTCTGCAGGCTTTGAATCAAGCCTGGGATTTCCCCAGGGTAGCCAGCACAGCTCTGTAAGACTACACTTTCAAAAGCAGTTGCTAGATCAGATCCTTAATTTGTACTTGACAATGTTCAACTCATATGCACAGTAAGGAGAGTTTGAGAGCTTTCAAATTGTGTGGGGGAAAGGAGAAAATAGACTTTGTTCTGTATTTAGCATTCTCTAAGTTACAACATGGATGTGGAGAGAGAGAGATATTTAGATTTTAATCTTTTTACAGAAGTAAAATAATTAAAAGGGTTTCACAAACTCATTTATTTCCACATGAAATATTCTATTTCAGGAATACTTGAGAAAGTGTTTCACAAGTTAGTGATTTAAAGCAAGCAGCTGCATACTGATAACAGGCACTGCAGCTTTAGATCACAGGAATCCACTCAGCAAAGGAACCAATTTTTCTAATTCTGAAAAACAACAAAAACCCCACTGGCTAGAGTGCTTGCCTGAAATTAAAGAATGCATCTAATTATTTTGCAAGAGAAATAGGGAAAAAAATGGATTTAAAGGGATGAAACTCTTTTAATATCTTGCAGATTATAATTTATTGCTAAGGGAAGAGCCACTGAATTCTTCCTCCTCTAATTAGTATTAATTTGTTAGGTATGGACAGAAGATGTGCCACTGTTCATATGGATATTTGGAATACTGACATTTTACCTTCTATCCAAGATATTCCCAAGGGGAGTGATTGGATTACCTGTGCTCTCCACACTTGCTGCAGCACTCCCAGGGCAGTCCTGAGAGGTGTCTGTTGGCTGACCTCAGAGCACAGACTGCACCACCACAAACACCTGATGAAATAAGTGCGTGGAATTAATTGTTTGCCAAGTGGAAACCTGTTCTTGCCCTTTAAACCCTGACAGCTCAGTTTTATCAAATGATAAAATGCTTTTATCACATGAGTCAATGCTTAGATGGAAAATGTGATTGGGAGAACTGGTGATACGTTACCAGTCAGTTTGCTCAATCCGTTTTTATGTCCTTACACTTCTCAAGCATGAGGACAATCAAATCCTGGCAACATTTCCATTTGATGCCCATCCAGACCAACTTACTGAGTAACAGAATTATCTCAGTCTGGCATTTGAGGTCACCAAAAGGTTTTCGGGGCCAAAGACATGAGCAGAAAATGTCTCAGGCTCCTTGATGGCCCACCAGGATAAAAACAGCTTCTTTCTGCTGTGAGGAGTTTTCACCTACAGATGTCTATTGTAACATGTGGGCCCATGATTTTCTTGGCAACTTTTCAAAACTGGCCTTTTTGAAAATTATTTCCATACTTACTAAATAGTTGCATGTTCAGAGTTTGGCAGACTTGAAGAAAAAGATCTGTGGAAGGGAATTCAGGGTTCAGAAAGTCACACTCATGTTATCAGTATTTTAATTTGCCCTGAACTCAGGCCTAAATCCAGAAGGAATTGTTAAATATTGTAATCTTCAGATCACAGGCTTTCATACAATTACCCTTTGTTGAGCCCCAAAATTGTTTGTTTGATTACTCATTTCTTCCATGTGAGATTTGATTGTTGATTTGAAGACATCCAGACGTGGAAAGCCCTTCACTTCTCTTCCCAGTTTGTTCCAGTGGCTAATCACCCTCACTTGTTTCTCAATTAAGTTTCCCTGATGCTGGCTTCCAGCCACCTATTCTTCCAGTGTCTTTCTCATGAAGTAAAACAGCTTTGGGTAAGGCAGGGTCAGGCACTGGCACGCTATGTCCACTCAAGCAAAATGCTCTGCATGAATGCTTGTCGACATTTTTAATTGAAAAACTCTTTTCATATTTATTTAAATGAATTGAAATTTTTTAAAAAAACCCAAACCACAGCAGATTAGTGTTTTATACAGCACTTTAAAAGGCACTGAGGGCTCTATAAGCATATGGTTTTATTTTAATGTTTCTCTAGGCAGGTATTACTGAGAACTGACAAAATAAAAAAAAACCCAAACCCTATGTGTTTGTTCTTCTGCTTTGTATAATGAACATCTGCATTCTTTTCTACCTCAAGTGTCTGTTTATGAAGTTAGAGAAACCCACTACGTAAGAAGTAGCCAGAATGGTACTGAAAACTCAAAATAAATTCCAGATGACAGTCTGACTGAAGAGAATTAAATAAAACTCAAAGCTTCACCTATCTCTAACAAAACTCATGCCAAAAAAACCCCTTAAAGACCCAGCCATAGCATTCAATAACTATATTTTCATTAGAAAGCTGTTTCTTCTCTGCAAAATCTACTCTGAAATCAAGATGGACAGAGAGACTGAGTCCTCAGATACCCAGAAAAAATAGAAATTACTCAAAAATACTAAACATACAGCAGATAGAAGAATTAAAAAAATCTGTCTGCATCTCTTGGAACTGATGGAAGTTTTGCTCTCTGTGCTAAGACCTGCTTTACTACTTTGATTGAAAAACTTCTGTTTCACAGTCCCCTGAGATTCATGGACTGTCAATGTCACGCCCTGTCAACACCACTGTGGTGGGGTGGATCCATTGGCTCTGTGTTTACAGGCTAGGTTGGGAAGGATGGCAAGATAAGGACACACCAACAATCTAAGACAATCCACCAACCTCAGAGCCCACAGAGATATCAAATCAGGCAGAGCCCAGGGGCAAGGGCAGGAAAAGTAAAAATATTTTAAAACCCTCCAATCAGCCTCCCAAGAACTACTCTTGAAAGTTATTGTCATCTTTCTAGCTCAAGTTTCAAAGACCCCTACAAACCAAATTGGCCAACATTAATAACTGATTCAAAGGTCTCACTTCTTTTTTTTGCTCTCCACCACGGAAGAAAAATATTGCACTAAAGTAATTGTTGTGAATGAATCAATTACACAATTGCCATTAGTGCAGTTGTCCAATTAAGCCTTTTCACAGAGATAAAGGAAGACAATCCATGCACATTAATGTGCTGTACCTTTTCTGCAGGATGCTCTGGCATTGCATTAAGTGCTATCTCTAAAGACTCCCTGCAGCAGATTTAAACTCTGGTTGAGTTGAATAAAGGAAAGATAATGTTACTTCAACCTCTTACAGTCATCTAGGTTTTGTTTTGATCATATTTCAGAAATATTCACATGCTTTCCATACATTCTGTAAGGGTATTTTTGTAACATAAAGTTCTCCCTTCTGAGGTCATTTATTTTAGTTTTGATGCAGCCATGCTGATGAATGGGAGACGAAGGGGCATGAGAACTTACTTCCCCATTTAATCACAAGCTCCAAGCAATAAAATGTACTCCCCAAGCACCAAGAATAGTCTGGGGCCAAATCTTATGTATGGAAAACTGGCTGCTTGGAGGGTTACTGATGAGTGTCAGTCATGGATCCAGCGTCTCTGGAATTTCTAAGCCATCAGTACCCTCTGTGCACCTGCTCATTGGGCAGGTCTGGTACTGCTTAAAGTTGTGCAGTCAGCACAGCCACCATGAACCCTCCTGTTAGATGGTTTCTGTGTCAGCTCTAGCTCTGGCAGGGATGGGGAGGTTGTGCTGGCATATCACCTCATCTTGGGATGCTAGACAGTAATTTTCCAGACATGCAGATACACAACTTTTTGGCAGTGATCACTGATCATTGGGCATAAAAGGCTGTAGGAGCTGAAAAAAAAGGTCGTGGTGCAGTAAGGGGAAGAACATCATCTGTCTGAAATCAGGAGCACATTCCCTTAATCTTGCATGCTGGAAAAGCTACTGCTCTAAAAGACGTCTCAAACTCTCTCTTTCAAAGGTCTTTTCAAAGTGAATACTGAAAGAGTAAAAAAGTGGAAAATTTCTTGGTCCTCCCTGGACCTTGTTTGGACAGATACAGTTGTGGAAGTCAAGACAGGGGTAAGAAAACACTTATTACTTACAGATTTCTGTCTGGGAAACTAAGAAAACATCAGACTGGAGTAAGACTGTGGGAGAGAGCAAGCCTCGTGGGAGAAGCTGGTGCTGTCTGGTTTTCTGGGGATGCACTGGGCTGCTCAGAAATAGATATTTGGCATGTACTCACAGACAGAATTAGCTGGTCCTGGGCCCCTCCTGGTCCAGGAGGGAATCATCTCCATGCAACTCATGTAGCATCATCAACCAACTGCATAATCACTTCAAGCCTGGGATGGGGAAATGGAGGGATGAGTACCAGAGCATTATGGGAGGCATCCAGCTGGCCAGAGCCTCGGTACCAAGTAGGATCAGCACTTTAGAACTGATTCAAACAAAGACCATTTGTTTTAAGATCGTTTCTGGTACTGTATACAAAGGGAGTCTGAGGCACAGAAGGCAGGGTCCTGCTGTCTGACTGGGGCTGCAGCCTTGTCACACTGCCTGAGAGCTCTGCCATCCCAGGGATGTGTGCCCACAGGCCATGATGGTCTTGGTACTGCATAGCTGGGCTTGCACGCCTGGCCAGAGAGACGCTGGCAGGCACAGAGACACCCTGGGGTAGGCACAGGGACACCCTGGGGCAGGGATAGGGACATCTTGGACAGAGACACCCCAAGGAACTGCAGTTGTGGGTGACCTGCTTGGGAGCAGAGCAGGAGGAAAAGCAGCAAGCAGCAAAACTGTCATCACAAAAGGGAGTTGGCAGCTTTGTGAGACAACAAGCACAAGCAAGAAGCAAGAGAAGTGCAAAAAGACCAAGGATAAAAAAAGACATGAACAAAGACATGAGCAAATACATGAGCTGAACACCTATGTTCACAGTTTTAAGTCAAAATAATTTTTTCCCTCCAAGAAGAAATATTAGAAGGAAAAGGTAAAAGAAATCTAGTGTGTTTCGTGATGAACAAAATACCTCAATCTCAAAAGACCAAAATGGGAAAAATAAAGCTTATTTCAAGTCTTGTTAGATTTCCTTTTCAAAAAGCACCTGGCTTGGACACTCTGAATGCATTTAATCACAACTGTCTTATTAAGCAAGATTGAGCAACCTAAACCATACGAAAATTGTTACTGGCCCAAACATGACTCACTAGGAATGAGAGCCAGTCCCATTAATTACCTTCTGTAGAGCATTCCCAGAAGTCCATTATTCACACTGTAGCTCTAAGCACATTGCAGCTCATAAGGCAGAGGTGGGAAGACGCTCATTTGGATGGAGGCAGAGAACTGCACCTTTGGACTGAGCAAGCACAAACTCGTGGGAGAGCGGAGTGACAAAAATTATACAGAATTCAGTATGATTGATTCATTGCCTTTAATGGCAGTACCACCACAATCATAAAGGGAGACTTGATTAAATGTGCAAAGAGCTCAGTGGGAACTGTGACACAGAACCAGTTGTAAATTTTGATACTCACCAGCTCTCTGTTCCTGTCCATAGTCTGTGCCTCCAAAAGTGTTTGTGTCCTGCTTGAGTACAAGCTCATCAGAATTGCAAGTGCCACATCCACTGATGCCATGTGAGTTTTAAATTTTTACAGACCTTCTGAGCTTATGTGACTGTTATATCTGAAAATGCAACATATTATATCTTAATAAAATAGTGAGTTACTGAATAAGTGTTTTAGCCTAAGTTCACAAAAATATAAAAAAAATCCCTGGTGCACTCTATGCTAAACTTTTTTTTGTTTTTTTTTGGTAATAAACACATTAAAAGGCTACTGCTATTATTCTGAATTATTCTAAAATACTTGCCCTGATTATGCAGTAGCAGGCTTGTGCAGTTCATTCGAAGGAGCTAAAACTTTGCATCAAATTTCCCCTGGGTACTGTGTGAAACTGCACAATAAATGAGTGTTGCTGTAACTTAAACAGATACTGACTCTTCGGAGACATGAAAATAAAAATGTTCTGGTGTTAAAACGTGGCCCTGACAGGTCTATTACACTCACAAAGTCTGATCGTTTTCTTCTTACAGTAGGTCTATTAAAAATTAATGATGCATACTTTCCATGCTATCTCATTACTGATGCACAACTCAGTAGGTTCAGATGAGATTCCAGCTAGGTGGGTACTCAGTCACGGGGGTGTATACCCCCTTGGCAGGGAATGGGCTTAGGTCACCAAAAAACTTTCCTTCTCTGTATCTTTTTCTATTTAATCTACAGAGGCTTTCTGTGAGATCTCTCTTTTCCTTTCCAGTTGCCAATATGACTGCTTTAGATCTCCATCTTGGGTTTAAAATTCCATGTAATAGCATAAAAATATATTTTTTTAAACTGAGGTTTGGAAAAACCCCAAATATTTCAAAAGAAATCTTTTTCTATAGCACATGTTAAAACTTCCATTAATATTTGAAAAGATCCCAGTAGATGAGGACTTCTCTCCATAAAGCTGCAAAAGTTAAGGCATTCAGAGTACTGAAACTCCCACCATAACTGTTACAACAAATTCCCTTGGGCTTATTATCACTAACTAACAATGCAGCAGGTAAGTAGTTTTTAGCCTTTTAATTTAAGTCGTTTAAAGTAAATTAATCTCTGTAGTCAAGCATGTAAATCAGCTTTCTAAAGGAGTGTCTCTGTGCTTTAACTCAACTTCTTGCCCACTCCCACCCAACTGGCTCCCTCCAGCCCAGAAAACGCCTGGGAAAACAGGTAAAATTGGCATTCTGGTGCAAAGGATGGCAGCTCTGGCTGTGCCAGGGGAGTGCAGGGCACAAGGGAGTGGGTTCAGCACCCCTCACCAGCTGCAGCCTCAGACTTCAGCAGATGCAGGCATGCCAGTGGCCAAGGGATGTGTGCTTGCTTATCCAGTACTCCCAGCGCACATGAAATTCCCAAACTGGCATTGTTTGCCCCTTCACAGCTGAATGGTGGCTCACACTGTGTGCACTTACACTGCTAACATCAATTGACTCATCTCTAAATGAGAATTAATGAATATGTATGATTAATACCAAGCTGGGCTGGCTGGATGCCCAGGTATTGGGAGCTATGTGTTTTCCATTACTGGAATGCATTTACTTTCACTGATGGACAGATTTTGGATTTTATTGTTATTCTTTCTAAATTAAAAAAACCTGCAGAGGCAGAGTATTCAACTAGTAGTATGAGACTGAAAAATAATAACCCAGGACAACATACTCACTTTGGGTGGCATTTTACTGAGGGCATTCTTACAGGAGCTGCAAAATCTGATATACAATGAACAGCTTTTGTCAGCCTTCAAAGCATCCAAAGTCCCAGAAACACAAAATTATGGAAGTGGGCCTTACTTAAGTCTCTCTTGCAATACAAGGAGAGCTGCAGAATTTTCCTCATTAACAAATGTTTGAATTTACACTTACTTCAGTACTTTACAGTGCTGGCCACATACATTAAAAGCTGCACAGTAAGCTTCAGAATGTTATCTGCTTTACCAGGGTTCCATTTTAATTCTTCCCATATTTTCCATGGTTTAAATGGAAAATAAATGAAGTTAATATTCTGATTTTTTTTTTATTTTGAAGACTAAGAACTACATGATATAATTTTGAGTTATGATTTACCACCTCTTTTTCCCCTTTCTGCAGAGGTTTAATTTAGTTTCATTTACCTCATGTGCTTTGAAATATCCCAGAGACCTGAAGCTTCAGTTGCAATAAAAACATTTCTGCTGCATAATGTAATAAAAAAGGGGACATGAAAAATTAAATAGGTACTTTTCTTTTTTGGATATGTAGATATAGGGGTTTCTTGCTCACACCTCCCAGGAGAATAACCTTTCTTATTTTTATTCTGGAAAACACTTTGGCACTGAGCAGTTTTAGCTGATTTCATAGAATCATAGAATGTTTTGTGTTGGAAGGGACCATAAAGATCCTGTTGTTCCAACCCCCTCTCTCATGGGCAGAGACACCTTCCATTAGACCAGGTTGCTCAGGACCCCATCCAGCCTGACCTTGAACACCTCCAGGGATGAGGTACCCACAGCTTCTCTGGGCAGCCCACTCCAGTGCCTCACCATGCTCACACTGAAGAATTTCCTCCTAACATCTGATCTAAATTTGTCTCTTTCAGTTTCATACCATTATTGTGTCCTATCACTCTGTGCCCTTCTGAACAGTCCTTCTCCTGCTCTCTTGTACCTTTTGGCTGGAAGGCTGCTGTGAGGTAGCCCCAGAGCCTTCTCTCCTCCAGGCTGAAATAACCACACCTCTCTCATCCTGTCCCCATAGCAGAGATGCTCCAGCGCTCTGATCATCTTCGGGGCCCTACTCTGGATCTGCTTCAAAAGGTTCACTTGCTTCTGGTGTTGGTAGGCCCAGAGCTGGATGCAGCAGATCTCATGAGAGCAGAGTAGAGGGGGCAAATCCCCTCCCTCAACCTGCTGGTCACCATTCCCTGGTACTCACGGGCTGCACTGAGACAGGTGGCCAACTGCTTTGCAAGACAAATGTTCCTTCTTGCCAAAATCTGTGCTGTGATACTATGCATAATTAAGGGAAATGCATTTTATTGGGCTGTGGAAGCTGAGAAGCACGTTACAACATGCTTTGTGTTCATTTATGTTAAAGTTCAGCTTTGGATCACCCATCCAGGTGACCACTTTCAACTCCCTGGCACCTGCAGTGCACAAATCAGTGTTGAACAGGTAGGTCTTGGCACACAGAGCAGAGTCAAAGTTTTACCTTCACTACTGAGTTGGCATCACCCAAGATTTCATGACACAACCATACTGCAATCTGCAGCTATCAGCACACTTCTCTTACTGTTGATTTATGTAGATAGTAGTTGATGGTTTAATAGTGTTTAATTAAGCTCAGCACAGTTAAAACCAGCTAAGATTTGGCACCTGCTGCTGTCATTGCAAATCGAATTTTGTATTGTGGTCAGGGAAATCAGGGAACCAAGAGGAAAATTATCCTTCCAAGTACCACCCCCTGGTACTTGGCAACAGGGAACTTCCCAACACTGCTGCCCAGTCTGAACTGTCTGTACTAGAATAACATTTTTCACATTACACACACTCAGCATATTTTTTAAACATCTCTAATAGAGCAGAGCCTTATGTATGTATGTGCATACTCACACGTGCTCTAATACATACAGATATGTGTGTGCATGTTTATATATAAATATACACAGGTACTTGGCTGTTAACACAATGGAACAGAAGTGTCTTTCTGAAAGTGATTATTTAATCCCAGACAAGGAGCTTCCTGCAAGAAGACCAGACATATTAGCCTTCAATACTTTTGAACTTCTCCCATTGGAACAAGCTTAAATCCCTTTTACATATTAGGTTAAATAAGAGATTTGTTGTCACTGTTTTGAACAATAAAAAATGCTTTCAAGAAGCTATGTGGGTTCCTGGTGGATCTGTAAGCTCTTTGAAAACAATTTTCACATATTTTCCATCAAAGTTGGACTGCCTTGTTCCAGATTCTAACACTACCCTGGGGGGATTACGATGTTCAGAGTTTGCATCGAGTTCTGCACACATCCCAGGGAAAACAGACTTGCTTATCTTGGCTGCAAATCTTTAAGTGAGAGGTTGAGCTGCTGCTCTGTGCTGTGCATGAGTGAACCACTTAAATTTGCAAAGAGACAGAAGAACCCTGTATGGTTTTCAGGGCTGCGATGTTTTCCTGAACTAGTTCAGGAGATGCCACAATTCTTCAGTACCTGGTTCTCTGTGAAGGAAGAATGAGCATGTTGGTGCAATAAAACATGCAGCCCAAAGTTCTTAAAGTGCTGTATTTGCTAAGTTACTTTGTGATAAAGTGACATAGCACTTCCAGAGATCTTAATCTGACTATTTTTAAACCATCTGCTTTGAACCACAAGCTGGTATGAAGCTGGCACCAAAGGAACTAAACAGCAAGCTTCCCTGCAGTTATAAACACCTACAAAATAATCTGTAAACTTTTAAATTGAGATTTGACAGTGGGCTTGAGCATACGCCAATTTCAAGTCCTTAAAAATTCCCTCTGGTTTACATCTGGGAAGACGAGGGAGGATAAGAACAGTGTCAGCTTAGGAATACACATGAGGAAAGATCACTCTCTGGAAATGCATATTTACTAAATATTGTGAACTCATAATGAATACTTCAACTCAACAAATATTTGCTGAATCCTCTAATACAGAGGCCAAAGAAAGCTTTGGCAAATGCAATTCTGAATCAACTTAGATATAGAATCAGATGATTTGAGAACTGACGGCAAAGCTATAAAACACTATAAAATCCATCAGATGTCAGCGGGCAAGTGATAATTTTTGCCAGTTGACCTCTTCACCAGCTTCTCACACGCCTGGGAACTGTTTTAACCTTTACATTTTCACGTGTTCCTATGTACATTTACATTTTTTGGGACCTGTGGGGTAGTCTGTTTCTTTAATCTTGAGAAACCAAGCCTGCAGATATCACATATGGAAGCTGCATGTGATTCTGGATGTTGAGGGTTCCTGCGCTTTTACAGGTTCTGGCACCTGCCAGGAGTGAGGGTGTTCTGCCCAGTTAGTGAGAACTGATTAAAAGCAGAAACTGAAGTGGGCTCTTACAACCCCTCCACGTAAACAGTGAAGAGTAAGACAGCAGCAAAGGTCTCTCCAGCACCACCAAACCCTCCCAAAGCAGTCACAGCACTAATCCTTCCTTCTAGTGACATTTCCACCACCACCACTCCTGCACCCAGCGTGGTTCCGCTCACTAACAACACCTTCCCATGCATTTACAAGGAGTGGGTGGGTGGAATAACAGGGCTCTCCTTCATAGTTTAGACCAGGAAGTAGCTGGCAATTTAACACAGAGGAGTAACTCAAGAGTTTATTTAAATGGAACACATTAGAGCCGAGATAAATAAATTTTTCTGTATTTTGAGTTTTATAACAGATAACACAAAACAACATAAACATTTAAAAATGCAAAAATAGTGCAAAAATTACTTCTGTGATAAGACAAATGCTGGCAACCAGTAGAATTTTAAAAGCAACAATAGAGACCAGGCAAAGCACTAATTTATATAGCATGGTAGAAATGCAACTACTCTACAGGCTTTTCCATGTAAGACAGGAGAAAGATCAGTTACATACAGTCAAACCTATGAAAGGTAACTAAACCACAGCATTTGAAAAGTAGCCTTGTATACCAGCTTCCAGATAAAATGTAAATATAATATGATTTCTTGCTGAGCATATTGCACTAACTTCTTTTATTATTTGTCTTGGCTTGGTTTTTGTATCATGTATGAGAAAATGACATGTTGTTGAAGAGCTCACTTCCTTTTAAACACTGGCACCATGAAATTAGAGCTATGTTGACAGTCACCATTCAAGAAAAAAACCAAACAAAGCAAAATAAAATAAAACAAAAGTTGTCATAGTAGTAGGACAAAATCCAGCTTGGGAAAATGAAGAGAAATACAGCTATTGCAATATAAAATAAAAAAAACCAAAACCACAAACATGAAGGGCATAAAGTTACATTGTATCAATCCCTTTAGAAAAAAAGATTTTCAACTGTATGTCCAAAACAAGTGTTAAACTGCAGTTCTGTGACGTTTGAGTTTAGGATCTAGTGTGACATTTTATTCTTTTTTTCCAGGTAACACAATAATATTCACTTCAAAGCAGTGATTATGAGGCAACAATCTTATATATGTGTATATATTTGTATCTGCACATTGAAGTAAGTCCCTGAAGTCACACTTCTTGCAACAAAATTCCTCAAAGGGCAACTACAGGTTCTCTGTGAACTCCTGAAGAGTGGGGTTGTCAATTAAACTTTAAAAAATCTTTTACAGAACAGTTTCATATCTGAAAAGTCATCAAAAATTACAACAAGAAATAATGAAGCCTGAGTCAAATCCAGCCTTTAAATTATTCCTGTGGGAATAAAATTGTTTATTTTCCAATAATTCGTCTTGACAAGGAAAACTGATTTGGGAGTTTTTTTACTGATGAATCAAACTGGCTCAGACACTGTAACAAAGAATTAAATATTTTATCTTTAAAAACCCGACCAGAAGCAACGAAATAATTTGGAAGAATGATTAACTGTGTAAGCAAGTAGCAGGACATACACAATGTCATTCAAAAACTAAACAATTTAGGTAAATTTTCAAATGCATTAGAGGCTTATTAACCTGAATTGTCTGAAGAAGTTGATGATACATGGATTCACTTGGCTGTATTTAACCCTCAAATTTTCATCCAGAAACAGCTACCAATGGCAGACAGCAAAATACACAAAGTTCAGAGATTTTCAAGTATGTTACTGTCCTCTTGGGAACTGGAATGGAGGAAAACATAGAAAAACTTTACATCATAAAAGAAAACAAAGGACAACTGAGAACTCTATGACTAATATGAAGGAAGAAATATCACTGTATTCCCACATCTGTACTTGCATTCTGTTTACAAAGTTTGGGTTCAGGGCCTTCAAATTAAATGTCTGCATTTTTATATAGAAAAAGAAAAAAATCTCTCCATCATAAATATGTGGTATCATGCACAAATTTATCCTCTTAGATCTGGGTTTTTTAAATTTAAAGCTCTCAAAATATCACAGTCAGCTGTGGTGTTGGAAGAATGAACTTCTGTTGCAGAAGTCTATTCACACCTTCTTAACCTTTGGCTGAGGTCAGGCAGCCAAACCACATCCTTACCTCTACAAGAAAGTAAGAGATGGAATCTTAAGATACCATTCTTTAGCATATATAAATGGTCAGCCATGCAATAAATTAAGTCCTAACCTGAAACAATCCCACAACAATGGAAAATGGTAGGATAACAGAAAAAATATTACAATAGCAACTCTTTTCTGGGGTGTGACTTAGGAACCAACAACCTGCTGATGTACTCAGTCCAAAAGTTATTTCTGCTACTAGATTTGATTATGATATTTCCTCCCATCATAAAAGAAATTGCTTTTTCATTGAAAAATTGAACATTTTCAGAATCTTTCTTTTTAATGAAACCAAAAATTTTTACTACATAGGAAAGATATTATTTTTAGCCTATTATTTCACATGAAAAAAGCATTTGAAAGACAGCTTTGTTGAAATTTCTGTAGAATAGCCTTCCAATTATAAGATAAATTCCTAAATGTTGTCCTGAGGAATGCACCTTTTAGAAGAAACAGTCCAATAGATCTCAGCCCAAAACTACTGAAGAATTTTTTATTTAATTCCAATTGTGTGGACCTCTTGCCTTACTCTTATATTCACATGATATCCTTACAGTAATAGCAGCAAGTACTTCCAGGTGAAATCCTACTCATGTTATTTTCTGTGATGAATTTGTATCTTTTCATTTGCTAAATGAAATTTGGCAACTGAAACCAAAGCAGTCAGTATCTCACAACACAGGAGCAGAACAACAGCAAGAGTTTTGCAGAGCAGTGGAAAAAGCCTGGAAGCTTCAGTGCTGCCATTTTTAATACGTCTGTCCTTCCACCAACATCTGCAATGCTGCAAATGCTTCTTTTAAAACATCTTTCTGTCGTAGTATATGCTGTCCATTGGAAATGCTGCTCTTCTGATTTGCCTTAGAAAACAAATTTCCCTTTCACAGTAATTTTTCACCTTGAAAATGATAGGGTGACTTCTATGAATAAAGAACTAAGCATGGGGACTCTCAGTATTAGAATCAAATGATCAGCTTCTTAAAATGTTAAATACTTCTCTCACATTGCTTTATTAACACACTCCAACAAAACAAAGAACAAAAATAGGATTATGCTGTGATTTCCTGGACAAGTCAAGAGGCTGTGCAACTTGGCACATAAGTCATAAAAACTAACCCTTTTAGCAAGATAATTGTAAAAAATTGGGGGTTTTTTTGCCATGAATTATAGAACAAAGTCCTTCCTGCTGACTACATCACTGAATTCCAGTGTAAGGACTTCTCATACATAAATCTTGCTATACAGTAAATTTGAAAACTCACAAGTAATTCCCAAGTGTTCAAATGAAAACATGCACTCTGAATGCATGTGTAATAACATATAATAAAGGAAGTTAGAGCCTAGCTTTTCAGAATCAAAACTGTAGGCAAGAATCCAACAGCAGAAGTTGTTTTAGCTCCAGTTTTGTTTTTAAATCATGAACACCAATGAAGAACCCTTACCAGTGGGATTCTTGGAAATCACATTTTAAACACTGTATGGAAGACACTGTTTTCTCTCCGGGGTTTAAGCATTGTCTACCATGATCAACTTGATGCTGTGACATTTAACTCAAGAAAAAAAACCCAGAGTTAAAAAGTGAAGTTCTGACCATTCACAGAGACATCACTTCTGCTCATCAGTCCTCAGTGAAAGTCACAGACTTGGGACCTGTGGATATCTGTGCTGATCACTAGAACAGATCATCTCTGAAGAAGGACCATGCCTGAACTGCCTGTCTTGAAGCAGGAGAGATGAAATGCTAAGCCCAGGGACAGAATATGCTGAAGGCCGGAGATGGAAACTTCCCATCCATACCAGAGATTTTCTTCAGGAAAAGCAGATGACTGATACATTTGTTCACTGGAGAATATATCCCAATAAAGAAAGGAAGGACATAAAGTGCTTCTCTGAGACAAAATGCACATTTGGCTACTTGTTATCACTTCCATTGAAGGTAAAAGCCAGGTTAAAAGATGTACAATTTGTATTTTATGTCTTTATTGCTCTGTTTTTCTTTTTACTTTGTATAATATACATTTTTTTTGTGCTGTTCTGTCTGTGCGACCATCTTGCTTACAGCAGTATTTTCATCTGAATAAATATATTTCTATTTATCTCTGAAACAGTTTACTGTATAGGCTACTCTTTCCTGCATATTTTACCACTGATAACTTGTGATAGGCATTCAGTCTTTAAACCTGGTGAGCTTCTTATACTTATCCTAATGCCATACTCTTGATATTCAAAAGAATGTTCAAAGGACAAGCTTGTTTTATCCTGCAAGACTATTATTGACAACCACCCACAACGTGGGTTGAAATATCTTGTCACACAACTAAATTTATTCAGTTTGTATGACAGAGAATTTTGTCCTGTGATTAGATCTCAGCAACACAAGAGCATTTAGCCACATTTCTTGTAATGATATTGAATAATATACACAGCTTCACTTCAATGGTTTTTGGTTTTAACTTCAGCCTGGATTCAAGTGAAATTCGAAGCGCAAAAACCAGGCTTATTTTAGTCTGAGAGAAAAATGAGCCAATCAAAGCACAAATTTATGTGAAACTCTAAGTTCTAGTAAGTACAAAAAGCCTTGTTTTTAACATTGCTTGTTTCACAAGTTCAACTCATTTTGCTAGTGTCCTTTGCATCAATTACCTCATCAGTTTGCTCTAGAAGCCTTTTCTTTAGTTAAGTGATTCCTTTGTAGATAGCTGATATCATCATCATGATCCAAAAGCACAGGAACTATTACAGACATGTGATATTATTTTAATAAAAGAAAATATTTTAAATTTGTAATAAACATACTGAGAGTTTTCTTCCAATACTCCAGAACATCTTAAGCAGAAGTTTTACTTCTTTTGGCTCTCTTTAACTTTGAACAACCTTCTTCTTTCTGCTTACGAAAACAAGACAAACAGAAAAGGGCAAGAAACCAATAAAGCAAATGAAGCAACAATACTAGGCTAAAAGTTCAACTAAAAATGTTCTTATCTACCCTCTGGCTTAGTTGAACAAAAAGTAATTAATAAAAGTTTCTGCTTTCCAATATAAACAATTTAAAGTATGTTTATAAGTACAGTGGCTAAATAATTAGGACCACAGCTTCTTTGAAAGCACCCTTTACATGCTGGTAACCATGACTTTCAAAACCAACTATCATTTCTGATGATCACTAAGGACAAAGGCTCACTCTTCAGAGATGTATTTAGCAGTTTTCCCATTGTACTTTAATCTGGGGACAGGAGGAATCAGCCTAATAAACATCAGAAAGTCCATCCCTACCCCAATTAACACCTAAGTTTCTTTCCTATTCCTGACACACCAATGAAACATCCTGAGACCTCTCTTGAGTCCAGCAGGGGCAGCACTGCAGTGGCAGTGTTGCAGTGAAAACTTGCTGTGTTCTGACTCTTCCAAAAAGTAGCTTGCAGGGCTCAGGCAGGTACCTGTGCTGCTCACAGCCTGCCTGAAGAGTGAGCAATGCATGAGGCACTGTGACCCCTGGCTTGGGGAAGTGCCCTTTCCCCATTCCAGCAGTGCTGCCAGACCAGCTACAAGCTCTCCATGCTTACTAGCCCTGGTGTGTCTGAGTCATTCCCAGTGGCAGGCAAAGAACTTCATTAATTCCTATTGTGGTGGAAGTCTCCCCTCAATACCCAAACCCCTGGGGTTGTTATTCTTATAAACAGCTATTTTCAGTTGCTGGTTTTCTTCTCTTTGTGGGAGTGACTCTACTGCTGCAGCACTGCAGGGCTGGGCCTGTAAGCAGTGACTCGTTTGTGGCCCTGTGGAAGGGCCTTTCCCAGCTGCAGTTGGATGGGGCCAGCTCAGAGCAGCTGGGCTGGCGCTTCCCACACAAACTCTCTTCCCTGCTGCAGCTCGAGCTCTGGGCTATGAGTGTGCTCCTGCTGCAGGCCCCTGGGGTTGCTGCACTGGCCTGTTCTGATCTGCACCGAGAGCACAGACTGTGTTCTTTTAATTACAGTATAAATGTCTAGAACTAGCTTATATTTGGCTTCAAAAGCACAACAAAACAAAAAGTCATTTCTACAGAACGTTGCTAAATTCAAGTCCTCGAGATGAAAAACTCACAGAGCCACTGACAATGCCCAGAGTTATACTGTGCAGGACAGAACTTTTCTGTAGAATCAGAAAATCTGCTTCAGAAACAGTAACATCATTAAACATTTCAGTAGCATCTTTTGCTGGACACCAACATTTAAAATGAACTCTTCAAGTGACAGTATCATATCCGGTGGTTACCATTAATTTTATCCTGGTTAAGGTTAATTTTATCCAGAGAGGTCAGTAAGATTTCTTAGCCTGCCCATTTTAATTGGAACATACTAAAAATATTAAAATATCTTTTTTATCTCTTAATTCAGGTCCCTCTGGACTGGATTAAGAAGTGTATGTGTGTGTGGGAGGTGGTTACCTGTCTTCTTCTGGCACAGCCTTTCTGTACAGATGCTTCCATGCTGCTCTCCTCGACTGGCAAAGTTGGTTTTGAGGCTGGTGTTTCACATGTCAGATGCTTGTTCCCTGTAATTGTCTTAAAGTATAGAAGTTTATAGCTTCATTAGAAAAACACCTCACAACATTTTGAACAAGATCTCTAACTTTTAAAATTACCTGCTTTTTCAGAAGTAGTGCCCTGATCACACAAAGCTGATATAACCCACCAAATGACATTGTACAGATGAAAAACATAATAAGCCCAAGACATTTCATCCACGTACCCAATATATGGAATATCATCCTCATGAAAATAGCACAGAAATCAGCTCAACTATTTAACTGAGATGCAGGGAGAATCACATAAAAATTAGGTGGTAAAGTACTTCTAGTACTTCTATTTTTCTCAAAATAGAGCTAACTTCAAAGATAAGATCACCCTGCACTGGGCCCCATTCAGTCAAGTTCTGATAATCTGGAAGGCTAACAAACCCAAAAACCCTCCCTCTGGAACTTGTTCTAGTAGCTGAATAGTTGTTCTCACACTGAAGTTTTTTTTTCCGCATGTCCAGTGGGATTTTTTTCCTATTGCAACTTGTGCTTTTTGTGAAATTGTAATTAAACTCGTACTGTCAAAACTTCCATGTTTGTCTAACAGCACAATGCCTTACACACAACTGCTATCAGCACTACACAATTGATGAGGCTTGAGATTCCTTCCAGGAGAAAAGAATTATTCCATTAATAAGGTTTTATATGGAGAGAGACTGAACACCAAAAAAAGGTGACCATGTTAACCTCACACAGACCTGGATAAACTGTCTAAAACAAAGGAAAACTAATCACCCCACCATAACAGTCCCAAATTAAAGAAGTGTTTATTTCACACAGTAAATCACCTTCCCTTTCAGAAAAAAAGCAGCAGTGGCTGAAGACATTAAGTTATATGGTAGAATTTTAGAAAACTATATTGAGAATGAAGGCAGAACATGATGAAAGTCATGCTCTTTATTGCTTAATGTTGTTTTTGAATTTGTGAGAAGCAGTGGGAATGAGCCCTGTTCTTTACTGTACCTGTTCAAAGTTAGGTTTGGAATGATGATTGGTTGTCTCAGCAGTACAGTCCTTGGAGTGGCATGCTGCTTTGTTTCCTTCCCTTTTGGCCATGCACACTGTATCTTTGAAGACAGATTCATGAATATTTAACCCAGCTCCTTTATTTGATCTCTTTGTTTGTTGCAGTGACAAACTGGAATTTGTCATTTCATTGTCTAATTTACAAATCTGCAAATGCACTTCCTTCGACTGGTGTTGTTTCTCAAGAAATTGAGTAATATTTTGACTTGCAAACTTTTTCCCCCTTCTTGCAGTGGAAACAGGAGATTCATGTGTATTCAGACACGTACTGGTGTTTGACTTCTGAAGCACTGGCCCAACATTCTTAATAAAGAATGGAGAATTTGCCTTTTTGTCATTACCTTCACGTGGATTCCCACCCGAAGGTGAGTTTTCAGAAAAATCAGAGGTGGCAATTTGTCCACTAGACTGGGTTTTCCATCGGAATATGGGTGTACCATGTTTTGTGTGTGTCTTAGTGTTCTTCACCTGAAGCACACTGCTGTCAGTAGTTTTGACTGGCATATTTTGAATGTGTTTGAAAATCTCAGTTATGCTGGATTTGTGCACAGATAGCACAGAAGATGAAACACCCACACTTAGTATTGGTGAATGCCTTTCAATGTTTTCCCTTCTCTTCCTATCTGTTTGATTTGTGATCTTTCCATTCATTTGCATCAACTTTCCTTTGAAAATTGGTATAATTTTGCTGACTTTTGGGGGCGTGGATTCAAAGGCTGAGTTTACAGGTGTTCCTAAAGATTTTGCAGTTGGTAGCTCTGGTACGCCTGGTATTTGCTTATTGCTCACTGATTTCTCTGTTGCTTCAATGCTAACCCCTCCTGTACTCCTACTGCTACTCGAACACCTGGGTGCTCCCGGCTCTTTGATCAAACACTCCATCCAGTGGCTGCTTTCCGCACTGCACGGTGAAGGAATTCCAGGCAAAGTCGGTTTTCTTGGAGGAGTCTGCGTTAGAGACACTGCACAAACCATCTCACCGTGCAATTTCGTAGGCTTAGGTTTTATTTCCTGCAACACATCAAGAGCTGCTAAATTGAATAAACTGGATTTAACGATCTGATAGTGCCACCTAATGCATCGCTATATGATATCAACCTAACACACATCACAATATATAAGCATACAATTCTGTGTTTTGGATTAGAATGACCATATTTTAAAACAATATTTAGTTGTCACTATAAATTAAGGGGCTTTTCTTATCCTCCCCGAGTTCTTTGCTTACAAACTATGCTAGAATATAGTATTTCTCAGAAGGAAAGATTTAAATTACAGTAATTATCTTTGTTTAGTGCTTTCCAACTGGATAAATTCTACCCCTTTTGAGGGGTTCTGCAGAGGGTTTGACTGACAGGGCTCCTCATCTCTTAAGACTTCTAAGAGCATCTGTATTCTGAGCAAAAGACTGTTTGGATGTCTATAAAAACTGCAGATGACACAGAGGACCCATTCTAGCTTTGATCACTGGAGAGACATAAACAGGAACTGATTTCTGAAAGAGGATTATAGTATTTTAGAACCTCTGCAACTTCTGTCACTATTCTTTGTTCAGAATTAATTACTTCATTTCTACTTTCACACATTACTACCAAAGAAATTTGAGCCTCAGCCTTTGTCACAGCCTCAGATTATAGGAGTTTTGATTACTTGCCTCCTTTCCATCAACAGATATGTAGTAAATCTTACAGCTTGAGTGTTTTAAAATGCTTTTCTCCATACAGTCCTCTTTTTGTTTTAAAATAAATTCCAATACTACTACTACTGCAAGTAATAATAATAATAGAATCATGAATGGTTTGGTTGGAAAGGACCTGACAGATCATCTAGTTGCAGCCCCACTGCCATGGGCATGGACAACTTTCACCAGACCATGTTGCTCAAAGCCCAATCCAGCCTGGCCTCAAACACTTCCAGAGATGGGGAATCCACATCTTTGGGCAACCTGTTCCAAAGCCTCACCACGCTCACAGCAAAATGTTCTTCCTAATATCCAATCTAAATCTACCCTCTGTCAGTTTAAAGCCCTTCCTGCTTGTCCTGTCATTACATGCCCTTGTAATAGCAACAATGGTAATAATATTACTGTTATTATTGTTGTTATTATTACTGTTTTTATTATTATCGTGGAAGAGATTTGAGAAAGTTCTGGATATCCAACTGTAAAAAAAAAATAGAATTGCAAATACTGATAGCAACTAATTAACATCAAGTCCATTTTTTAATGTATTTATAATGTTCATAATAACTTCACAATGGGAAATACTGTAACTTACACATCAATCAAAAGGTACAGGACTGACAGTCTGTTGTGAAAAGCATAGTTATATGCTCTTACTGTGCTCTGAATATGATAAAGACCACTTCATACAATGAAAAATATGTGTCATTAATATGTTTACAAAAAAGGCCTTACCTGCACTGAAGCCCTGGAGAGTTCCTTTGTAGCATAAAGTGCTTTACTTGTCATCTTTACTGGAAATCCACACAGCTGTGAAAAATTGCTCTTCATGTCAGAAAGGAAAGAGTTCACTACACTTTCTGCATCTGTTCTGGGGAAATACTGCACTGGCTGACTTCGGATGCAACTTAAAGGGTACCTGAGTATGTGTCCAGGGATACATAACAAGTTTCTTTACATTTCTATAATTATTCATCATCTTTGTTGAGAAGCAAACATGAGTTTGTCTAGAAGTTTTTTAAAAGGGTGAACAAAAGCACTTAATTCCTTATGGGCCTGAAGTTTATAAAGTTACAAGACTTCAGCCTAATTATACCACACTAACCTATAACAGCAAAGATTACTCAATATAAGTAACCCTTAGTGTAGTCTTTCCTGGCAGGAAAATTCTCTTTAAAAGCAATCTTTGTTGGCCACATTTTTACACAATTTAACTTTCTTTTACAGCAGTTTCTTTTACATCACATTTAAAGTGGCCTTATCACATTTATGGAAGCCGCGAAGCAAATTGTTCTATTTGACCTCTTATTATTCAACACTGGGACAGAGATTTGACTAAACATTTTGTTTCAATTTGTCTAGTAAAACACTTCTCTACTGACTACTATGAAATTATGAAAGAAGGAAGTGTGGCACACTCAAAAATGAAAAGCAGAGCTTTGCTAGAAGTGTAGGAGAGGAAACGTTTTAAATATATTCTGAAAGGATACGTGAAGAACCTTTCCCCTATTGGTTTGAAGTAAACACTCAAGTATATTTTTGTCTCCTCAGGATCCTCAGGAAGAATGTATCCATACTTAGATAAACCAAATACAAACAGGTATTACTAGGACAAACTCAATAGGCACAAAAAAGGGAGGGAAAAATGAAAGCAGTGTATGTGTTCCTTACCAGACTCTCCCAGTGCATCTGAAAATCCTTATATGAACGGAAAGGAGATTCTGGAGGAATTATGTGGGTGATGTTTATGATCTGACCCATTTTCATGCTGTGCACAGGTTAAGAAGCAATACTTAGAAAGGATGTCATAAAATCCAGTTGAAAATATACTGATCTTTTGGGAACAAATAATCTTATTTTTGGCATTCTAAGTATTTAGAGATTATTTTATGTTTTGAGGACTAATACCTTTAGCTCCTAAGTTTATGACACAACAACAGCAATATTTCCTCAAGTATGGTGAAGAACATGACAACTACAAGTGTCATTTCTCTTCAACACTTGCTAGAAGTGAATGTAGAACAAAAGCAAATATCATCATTACTTCTCTTACATTTAATGATGAAAAATCTCAGGTAAAAATTGAGGTATTTCATGGCAAAGGTGGAAATACTTTTTCTTTAAATTGACTTTCTGCTAAAATTGCCTCTGAGAAAAACTGGTGCTCTTAGATATCATATAAGTAGCACAGAGATTAGTAAAATTGAAATAGTATTTAAATGTGTAATTTATGATTTGTTAATTAATTTTTCTTATTTTCCTTAGCAATGAGATTAAAAAAAACAACAACAGCAACAAATTCTGCATTGAAAACAGACTGTAAAGCAGAACTGTTCTTACCACTAGTATCAAATTAACAATTTGTAGGGCAAACACTGAGAAATGTTTATTTCTGCTGAAATGTGAACAGGTTCCTACCTTGGCAAAACATAACACCAGTTACTTAATATGGAATGTTGCTGAATAACTGTACTTTCATTGCTGTCAAACAGCTTCACGATGTTTGCTGAAATATCAAAATCTCCCAGCTCAAAACAGAAAAAGAAAGTTTATTTGCAAATAATTCCACAGCAGTACAAATTTAAAATTTTCAAAAATAATTGTGTATCATGATACACTGAAACTTGATATATTATTATTGTTTCATCAGCTCTCATAGATTGATTCTTTCAGAAGATATTCCCATCATCAAATTGCACACTATCTTATGTTACAGCCTACACTTCCACAAGCTATGCAAGTACAAGGTATGAAGTTTATTGAAATCAGGGAGATTTAAACTTTATTTGAAATGGTTTAATAAGAGTATAGAAGGAATTTCTCAAACTGAGAGTTGTCTCACTTCCATGCACATTTTTAAAAAGTTCAAATCAGATACCCATGCTTGGCATTCTAGTAACTGTGTGTGTCACTTTGCCTAAACATGTGCAAATATCCAAGAAACAGAATTAATGGGACATGCAGTTTCATCCTCTGAGAAGTCAAAAAATAGCCCCACTTTTTCACAGTGTCAGAATTTGACTGTAGGGGACAATCAAAGACTGAGATTTGAGAAACATTTTATCTTTCTATAATCTATGAGGGTTTGCATTTATTCACTGAGAGAAAATCTGGCCATTTCTGGTTTAGAAAAGTATTGAAAGGATGAAACTGGTAAGAAAGCCACATCGTGATCTTTTCCATCATTGGTCTGTATTATTTGGGAGCTGGTTTCTTACAGATAGCTTTAATGTTTATGCTGTCCCAAGCAGGTCTCAGAAGCAATCCTATTCTTCTATTTCAACAAAGAAGAGCTTGGATCAGAAATATTTATTTTAGAAGAAACCAGAAAGCCTGACAAATATGCCCTGCATCTATGAATGTATTCACCACAGGCAACATGGCTGTCAAAAAGGATAATAAGTTTTCAGCATCAACCATGATTTCTTAAACAATGCATACAAATTAAGCTTACAAGCAGCATAGTCCTTGCTGCTCCAATATTTTGGAAGCTGCATAGAAATTAAGCAGATTCCACAATAACCATATGAAGGGACTTTGAACATGGTGTCAACAACTCACACGTAGTTGCTCTGCTGTTGCTCAAAATTATGTACTACAGTGTGGCTGAAAGCTTTCTAGAAAACCCTGCTAGAAGGAAATCTAGAGTCACAAACACAGTCACTGCTATATTCTGTTAGCATTTTTGAAAGCTCTCTCAGCCTTGACTCTGAGTTTGACAATGCTTGCTAGGATGCATCAATACAGATACAATATGGATGTTATGCTTTTATAACCTATGCAGACAGTCAAACAATATGGTTAATGTCCCAATGCAATCAGAAATAAGCACTTCTATCCCCATCAGGCTAACTGCAAGTCACCTAACAGAAAAGAAGATTAAGATTAATAAAACAAACACAGTCATAGAGAACATAACAGGCTCATACCTCAGGAGGTGGCAGCCGAATTGAGCAAGGCTCCACACTGATGCAAAGCTGTCTGTCTGACACATTGAGGTCTATAACTAAATTGAAAAAAAAAAAAGCACAATGCCCTGTTTTGAATTATAGCTCATCTCTTAGGCAGAAAGCTAACCCAAATATTTATTTAAGGTAATTGTTAGTCAAAATGCTGTGTTTGAAAATCAAAAGGCTAGACTTTCTCAGCATGGAAATTAAAATTAGGTGCATTTTAACTGTGAAAAATAAAAATAATAATGAATTACTGTCATACAGTAACTTAGAAACTCAAGGCTGGCTGTGCAACTGTGTGCTTGATACTCATATCCCTGACAAACAACCATTTTCAAAGCAAATGTAGTTTATATAAGCATTTGCTGCACTGAGTCATTCAGGCCAGTATTTTCCATCCAGGAGCTGTCAACAGGAAAGACTAAATGAGCAAAGCAAGCATTTATGGACACACCTCCAGAACTCTCACTCAACTCTGAGTTCCTCAACATGTATCCCTGCTACAAATTTAGGCTCCAATATCCCCAAATGTAATCTTTAACTTTTATACTGGAATCAAAATACTACTTGGTAATTTTTGCAAGAGCTAACCAGCCTGCTTTGTGACTTCATTTTTGTGAACAGCAAACAGTACCCACTGGACAGTCACTATAGCTCATTTTCCTGTTTATTATTACGGAACTTTCACATCACATGCAAGACTCATAATTTAAGGCGAGTGCATTTAATTGCAATAATTATAACTTTAAAATGGCAAGCGTCAATCTAAGGGTGTAGATTAACAGTATAGAAGTTACCTTCTTTGTGAGTAATTTTTCACAGGTTTAGTTGAGCTGACAACTATTACAGACAGAACATCACCTGCCACCAAATGTATTTTGACAGAAGTTATTTCAGAATGAAAACCAAAGACCCTGTGCTGGGAATCCCAAGCTTGTGGCAGTATGAAAGTGCTTAACTTTACCTTGCTCTCTCAACTTTACCATTAACAGAACATTGTACTTACCAACAGCATTTTGCCTTCCTGACTGAGACAAAAAGTCTTTCCCTTAATAAATAGAATAGACAGATATTATTTTCTAAACCATATGTCTGAAGTCTTTATGTGAAAAAAAAAAAAAAGGAGAAATCACACAGTTTTGTTTGTGTCTATCACAAATGATGAAAGGTGTGCTCCTTCTAAGGAGAGAAAATCCCCTCCATCAATTAACTTTTCACTGATTCATTAACATCTTCAATAAGAAAGAGAGATATGTAAAAGTATATTAGTGGGCAGGAATCTATACATCACTTTTTCCTCCTAACCCTCTACTTCCAGCTGCTACTCCTGAATCAGCTGATTTCATTCTGAGACCCATATATTTTGAAGATATTGAAAACAGGATACTGTTGTTATTGTGGCTGGAAATAAGATAACAACATGCACATTTTTCTCAGCAAATATTTGAAATTATGCATACAATTGCCCTAATTATTACAAGCACACTACAGTTTTTTATACTTTGGTAATTCACATTTATACTCCACAGGAGTTAGCAGAGATGTCAGGCAAAGCAACTATGACCCAAAAAAGACAGAGTTGGTAGAAGGAGAGGGTCTGACAGAAAACCACTTCTGTTTAGAAGAGCCTACAAAGCCTGAATCTGAAAAACAGGCCAAATTTTTAGAAGACATTCTCTGTCCAACAATATTTGGTTTCATCTGGTACATTGCATTCAGTTGACGTAATTATTTGATCTATTACAAAGATAAGGAAGAAGATGAAAAGGTGAATGGCATGTCCATTCAGAATATTAACTTGAGTCATTGAACTTGGATAACAACACAATAAAAGTGCAAATAAAGAAAAAAAGTAATAGGATGAAGGGATGAAACTATTTATTATAATGAATGAGATAAGTATGGAACTTAAATGATGGAAAATAAACGCTACAATAAAGAACTGAAAACTAAATCTTGATCCCTGACCCAAGTGAGTCAAATACCTTGCACCAAGAGATGACCAGCCTTGTTCCATCTGGGTGCAAGTCTGGCAGCAAGTGTGTAGGAAAGGCAGGTTTGGAGAAGGGCTGGAGTAACTGTTTGCGGTGCTTCCAGCTAATAACAACAGTGACAAAAAGAAACATACATTTTTAATAGTTTAACAGATTTTTTTAAAGCCCTCAGTCCAAATTTAAGCAAATATACTGCAACTTTATCTTGGAGCCAAATCCTAGTATGTGCCACACATGTTTAGCTTTCATCTACTTAGCTACAAGAGGAAGGTAGCACAGTATTCGATGTAGGCATTCGGATTTCACGTGCCATTAAAGTGAGATGCACAACAGTGCCCACAATGCTTTCACAGGGCTGATGATAGACTTGGGGAGAAGATTAATTGAACCCCCTGGAGTGCTTTACCAGATATGCAACTTCCTCCAAACAACAGGGATAACATCCAAAGCTGACATTATCTCTGCTGTCAGAGTCAAGACCAGAGACATCTTCTGGCAATCACAGTAGATAAATGTAGCTTTGCTCTCCCAACAGTTCTACTTGCCTGCCGGTCCTGCAGAGCTTTCTCTTGACCATCAGCATTAGTCAAGAAACTAACTACAGTAGATTAAAAAGACTTAAGTAATACACCTCCAGAGGGATGTTTCTAATGAATCCTGCAAGGAACTGCTTGGTGTTGGAAAACCTAACAGTGACAGATCACCTACACATATCAACATAAAGCAGTTTTGTAAGATAAGCATATTTGAGTAGTGTATGTCTTACTAATCTGCATATGCATTTGCACTTCTTGGAACAAATTAAAATACACCCAGCTGGCTGTGCAAATGAATTATGAGAGCTACTGGCTTGGGTTGCAATCAGTCTTCTGACTCAGCAATTTTAGTGCATCCACTCTCACACTCATAAACCCCAGAGATGTTGCATACTAGAAGACAGTAAATCATATGCATAATGGTCTAAAAATATATCAGCTGTTAAGCTCAGGGGTTCCATTTTTTCTGTATGCTTTTGTTTTGTTTCCCTGAGACTGTCCTGTACAGGCTGGGAAAACCCAAAGGTGAATGGGGGGACAGTTCAGCTGCCTGAACATTCCCACTGGATGAAGAGGATGACACCAGCAGGAAAGCTGCAGGTCTGTGGCCCAAAGGTTGTCTCGAGGTCAGTCCCCAATGCCTCTGAGCAGGAGCAGGATGCCACTGCAGCACAGAAATCTAGAGGTATTGCTCACAAACTTCTTAAAACTATTGAGTCTGACTAAGTATATTTACCATGCCCCAATTCACAGGACACATTTTGTCTATGGAGCAGACTTATTAACCCTGAAACTCAGCTTCTGTAGTGCAAACTGCAGGGCCTATGAAAAACACTCATCTCCAGCAACAGTAATTGCAGACAAGTGTAACAGTCTAAAGAACTGTGTCATATTTCAGCACTTACAGTAGCTCCGTGTCTCTCTACATAGGCTTGACATATTCCTGATTCATAAAAGGGCATCTAAAAGTAACAATAAAAAGATAAATCAAGTGTTTGGTATTAAGTGTAAATTCAATTCTACTACAACAGTGCCTTTGAAAAGCATGCAAGGCAATAGTTAAGCAAACACTTTATCCTATGTTTTAAAGGAGAAAACTAAAACTAGCTCAGGCATTTGTCATAGTGTAATCTCATTTCTAGCTAAAGATACATCCACAAGCAAGCCAAGCAAGCTAAAGCCCGCCCAAAACAGAGCTGCAGAATTCTGCACTTGCTTCTCTCCTTATGAATTGGGTGGCACCTCACCAATTGGCTCCATTTCATTCCACAGATTGGTTCACCCTCTGAAAAGGTCATTTCATCAAAAAAATAAAGCACTTAAATTGTCCTTCTACACCACTATTGCACAAAAATAAAAGTCTGCTTTAAATTAAATATTTTTACTTATCCTTGATCTTCAAACAAAACACTTTTAAGAGAAACATAACACGTGTGTGTGTGATGAATACAATTGACCCCTAGCTGTACTTTGATTCAGACTGACCAAGAAGCAACAGGTCTCACATCCTTGGGATGAACCTGAGAGCTGGAAAGTCCCTGGCTCATCTACAAGGGAGGGAAGGCGTGTTGAAAAATATTGCAAAAGGTGCTTTTGAAACTCAAAAGTACAAGATAACCAAAGGACAGAAAGAGCTATCAGCACTAAATCAAAGACATCTATCTTGCCTGTACTATTGGTTAGGAGCCAACTACTTCACCCTTTAAATATTAAAATTGGGATGGGCCCAATCTGAGCACACCCTGAATGCCAGACTGTGTGACAGCTGGCCTGCATGGCAGGTGACTCTGTTTGAGCAGGGACTCCTCTCAAGTTTAGAAATTCCATACTGGAAAGTAAGAGAACCTGTCTCACAAAAGGTTGAGAGATGTCTTACCTGTGATCTGCAGTAAGTAACTGAAAGCATGCAGAATTCCTGCTATGAAGAATTACTAATCCATGCAGCTACTCAGATACTATAAACATTGTAGGGATAATTCCATTAGATATGAACTGTTGACCAAATCTGAGACAAAGATTGGATACAGCCACACATAGGCTCCAAAAAGGAATTCCAAAAAGGTTTCCACACTGAACCTCCTGTCTCCACAGGAGGGCCCTCTGTACTCTTTGCACCCCTGGTCTCTCTTTGGGTCACTCTAACTCAGTTTTCCTTTTCATGTTTCTTCTGTGTGTAATTATTAAGATAAACCTTGGCATCAAACTTCCTGAACTTCGTCAGAACACTGTTAAAACTTTGCTAAATTCCATCAGACCCATCAAACTGTCAAATTATTATTTTACCTCAATAAAACATAGTGCTGTTTCTCTCTTTTGAGTGAGGTGCACTCTGCTCATCTGCAGCAGTCTGTAACTACAGATACTTATTTACACAGTGATACTGACCGCCATCACAACTGAAATTTGATTCAGTGTCCCCAGAACAGGTGCAGAAAGGATCTCTTGATACAGGAATAATAACTGTCTATGAAAAAGGTGAGAAAGAAATTAAAAATGTTTTATTTCCTCAGCTTAAATTTATTTTCCTTACCTTTTGCAAACACAATACATTCCACTTTCAATCAGTTTCCACTGGTTCAGTGTAATAAATTGGATTAGTCCAAGTTACTTGCTCACAATGGTCTAAGACAAAGATTACAAGCCTCTGGCACACAACTGGAGTTCACTAAAAGTGGCAGAATTTCTCATTTCTCCCCTTTTCTTTTAAAGGGAATAATGTAATGCTTGGTGAATGCTAAGGAGCCTACATCTGCTTTCCAAATAATCTTTTTGCTTAGTCTCCACCTACATAAAGCTTCCCAGCCTTGCAGGTAAACACAGACTAATTTTAACCATTCATTAATTTGAAGTATGTACATTTGTTAGTTTTAGCCTATGAAATTTAAAACATAATAGAAATATATTTTTTGTTCCCCAATAGCCAGGGAGTCTCCTAACCAAGAAAAAACCCCCTACTTAAAACATTTTTTTACCATTTGCCACTGATAAGAATTTTGCTGATTTTATTACAGGTAATTCTAGTACTGCTAATAAAATATTTGAATAACAACCACTATTGGCATCTGGAAATAATAGCCCTCAAAACTCTTTACCTGCAAGTCTTTATCTGTGTACTCCTTGCCTCAGCTTCTGGTATCTGAGAACTCAGTGTTATCGTAGCAGCACAGAGTTTTTGCAGCTCAGGCAGACTGACAAAGAACAGAGACTGGTGCCTGGTGCTATTCATGGTATGTTGTGGCTTGCCCCAAAGCAGCACCTGGCTCTTAAAATAAAAAAAAATAATTCATTTTTTAGGTAAGGCAAGTATTTGTTCACAGAACTTTGTATGTTATTAGGTAAATAAATAATGAATTATATTTAGATAAAGAATACAGAGAAAATATAATTTGGTCAGCTAAAACAGCTGAATATTCTTTTTCTATATGTAATGCATTATACTTGAAAAAATAATTAATTATTTGAAAGAGCCAAAATAATCAGAGTAAAGACAAGGACAAAAGAATAGAGAGTACACGTATGATCCTTGCCATATTAACTGAGCATATGCAATGGAACTCTGTCATTTTTGGAACTTCCTAAAAACCACTGAAAAGAACCCAGAGAATCAGAATTTCAAACTGAGAATATGATTCTTTGATGCAGTACTAACAAACTACATGTGAATGGGAATAACATGAATTCGTATTACCCATCCTGTTGGGTGCCTGTTGTGTGCTCCTTTGCCCTGCAGCACAGGCCAGGCTCAGTGTAATGAGTTAGAACATTCACAACAACAACAAAAAAAGAAATCTAACATTTCACTATTTGAAGAAAAATAAGCCTTTTAACTGTAGCACCTTTTTAAATGAAAGTATTTTAAAGAAAGGTATTTAGAAAGCCAGGAACGAACACTGCACAACAGAGAAAGCTGGTTTAATATTTCTTCCCTCTCCAAACCCCAAAACAATTTTTGGGAAATGGTCTCACCAGCACAGTGAGGACAGCAATAAATATTTTGATCCCAAACTTTATGAACTCACCAGTTATTCACCTGAAAAGCAGTTTTGTAAATTGTGATTAAAAAATTATGAACTGGAAGCATATTTTGAGGAACAATGTCAAAGACAACTTTGCTGTTCTGATTTTGCTTTGCTTTCTTTACAGTGTAACACTTCAAACAGATTAACCTCCATCATATCCAAGAATAATGACAAGGTGAGTGTTTTATAGCTGTCATTTAAAAGAAAATAATGTTTTCTTACTTCTTACCCTTAAAGGAAAACACATTTCAATTTTTTTTCGGCAGTCATGAAAAGTAGGGGTTTTTTTTAAATGCTAGCCAAGACTATCACTTCATCACAGAATTCCAAAAGATACAGCTCAAGGGAAAGCTCAATTTTAAACAAATGAGAAAAAAATCTTGTCCTTATGCAACCACGCAAAAGAAAGCCGGAGTCCTCAGCTTTCATAATGTTTATTGGGGAGTTTTGTGGCAGAGATGTTGTAAAGCAGATGCTGTAACGCTCCAGTGCCCTGCTTGCTGTTTGAGGATGACTCCCCTGTGGGAACAACTTGCTGTATTAAGCGTAAGTTAAATCTTCCCAGACATCTTAAAAGCTAATGGGACGGAGTGCTTGCAAAAGGCTTCTCCCTTCAGGGGAGAGGATAAAGATAACACAGAGCTGCCAGTTAAGAAAGAACTACTGGTTATAAATCATCGGAAATCAACACAACCGCCCTCTGTACAAGAGGACTTTACGTGTGTGGGAGAAACTGCGCCTTTACATGCCAATAATCACAGCATGTGAACTTGAAATCATCGCTGAGCTCCTGCTAAGCTGAACAGAACATCAGTCAGGGAATGGCTATCGGTGTCTTTTCGGTCAGAACAGGCAACTAAATCCCAGAGCTTGGCAGCAGTATTTGCAATTTTCAGTAACAATCTGGAAGCCGAAATGTAGACCCTCCTTATTAAAGCTGGGAACAACACCAGTCTGAGGGAGAGTAGCTACTACTCTTCCTGTCAGGCTGGCTGAAAAGTTGAGGCAGGATCTGAAGATGGTGGTGGAGTACGAAGCTGTCCTGCACTCAGGCTCAGAGTGCAGAAGTTAAGCATCAGCTTTCAGGAAGGGTTACAGGTCACCCTGGGTAGGTTTTATGCTACAAAAAACCCCGCAAATCCATTGTATAATCATGCCTGAGTGTGCCCATGGGGCTACTGCTGCTGAGGCACCCAAGTTGTGTATGGACGTGACATGGGGATGTGGGGACCCATACTGGCCTGAAATACAGACAAAGCCATCGAACATATCTGAGACCAGAGCAAAGGAAACATAAGGATATTATTTTACCTCAGCAAAAACCGAAGAGAAACAGGATGCTGGATTGGTACAGAGCCTTACCGAGAGAAGGGGAAGGCACCTCTCCCTGTGCCCTCAGCCCACCTGGCAGCAAAGCAGCGCCGTGCCACAGGGAAGCCTTGCTCCCAGCCCCACGGAAGAGCTCTCCCAAGGCGGGGCGAGGGACTCCTGCGACAGCCGAGAGGTTTTGAGGAGCTGTGAGGAAGCCCCTGTGGCAGGGCCGCTCCCGCCGGGATCACCTCACGGGCTGCGCGGGAAAAGCGGCAGCGGCGCGCCTCCCGCCTTCGGTCACCGCCGCTGCCGGGATCAGCGAGGATGTGTGACTTCCCGGGCAGCCCCTGCCTGCTGGGACACCGGCAGGAGAGGGCAGGGTGCTCGGGCGGTCACAGCGCCGGCCAGAGCCCCCGCACAGCCACGTTGTGTCGGGGTGTAACTCAGCCCGCGCTCGGCGCTACGTGCGCCCACGGCAAAGGCGCTGTAGCCGGGCACAGGCAGCCCTTCGCTGAGCCGGGGCGCCAGCCGGCTAACCACCGCGGCGCGACGATAATTCAGCTTAGATGTCAGGGAAAAAAAATTTACTGCGAGGGTGCTGAAGCACTGAAACAGGCTGCCCAGGGAGCCTGAATCACAGAATCACAGATTGTTAGGGTTGGAAGGGACCTCTGGAGATCGTCTAGGCCAACGCCCCTGCCAAGGCACATCACCGGGAACAGGCTTCACAGGAACACGTACAGGTCGGTTTTGAATGTCTCCAAGAGAGGGAGACTCCACGACCTCCCTGGGCAGCCCCGACCACCCCATCTCTGCCACTCTCAATGTAAAGGTCTTCATGTCAAGGTGAAACTCCTTGTTTTTTTAGTTTATGCCCATCGCTCCTCGTCCTGTCTCACTAAAAAGAGTTTGACAGCTTCCTGAGTCTCTTCCCATAAGAAGTGCTGTAGACTCCTCAGCATCTTTGTGGCCCTGTGCTGCACCCTCTCCAGCAGTTCCTGGTCTTTCCTGTACTGGAAGTGTTCAAAGCCAGGCTGGATCGGACTTTGAATTATCTTGTCTAGTGGTCCCCATAGCAGGGGAATTGGAACTAGATGACCAAAAAGGTCACTTCCAACCCAAACCATTCCAATGCGGTTCTACATTGCAACTCGGCGATTAGCTCGTCGCAGCGCACACCTGCAGCCCCGCAGCGTGCCACTGCCAAAGGTGGCGAACGCTGGGGTGACCATCCCAGGAAGGGGACAATAGAAAAGCTGAGATTCCAGCGCCCGGCACCGACAGCGGCCCGACAGGGGACGGTCCCGCCACCGCCCCCGCCCCGCCCACCAGAGCCAGTCACGTGGGGCGGCGGGGAGGCGGGGAGAGGGCGGGGCACGACTGCAAAATCCCGCCCCCGGCCGCCAGGGCCGCCCCTAGGCAGCCCGTCTGCTTTGAGTGGCGTTTCCCTCCACCAATGAAAGGCCAGCGGGCGGGGAGGGGCGGGGCGGCGGCGGGCGGTGATAGGGCCTGCGGCGGGGCCCCGG
>VXBB01012047.1:1443059-1501957 GCA_013399915.1 Illadopsis cleaveri
CCGCCGGGGCCCCGTCCGTGTGCGGGGTATCGGCCTGTGGCGAGTGCGGTGCGGGGCAGGACAAGAAAGGACATGGTGGGCTCCAGCGAGACCGGGAAAGAGCCGTGGCGGGGCCGCTACTACCGCCTGGAGGAGGTGCAGAAGCACAACAACAGCCAGAGCACCTGGATCATCATCCATAACCGCATCTACGATGTCACCAAGTTCCTGGACGAGGTGGGTGCCCGCGTTGTCGGAACGCTGAGCGCACCGGAGCCCCGCGGGGCGGGCTCGCCGGCGGCTCCTCGGCTCCCCGCGCTGTGCCCCTGGCGCGCTCCTGTCCGCCTGCTCCGGCCCGCGCCGGGAGCCGCCCTTGGACCCGCGATAGCGCCTGGAGGAAGAGCCACGGGGCGGGCCTGGGCTCCGGCCGCTTCTCGGGCAGGAGAAGCCCGTGAGTGCCGCGCACGCCGGCTGCGCTACCGTGTCATCCGCTGTGTGCCCGCGCCCGCCTAAACTTTCGGATTTAGATTCTAGTTTGAATCTCCAGTAAATAAGGGCAAGGAGAAAAAGCTGGAGTCATTATTGTGGGCTGAGATAGGCGAGCTGGCTGTGTGAATCTTGGGTACCAAGAGTGTGGCTGAATCCCTTTGCTTCTTACTTTGGTGTGCCGGCTGAAAACAGAATTAAAAGTGAAGACTCAGCTGGGACCCAGAGCCGTGTTATCTTGTGAACTAAAAAGTCAGCAATTCCTCTCTTCACAATACTGTAGTGTGTGTTGTATTATGGAACAGGAAAGAAACTCCACAAGGTGAAAGGAAAGTACCACAACATGCAGAATATCACAGTCTTGGGGTTACTCTACTAGTTACAGAATCACAAAATTGTTTGGATTGGAAGAGGCATTAAAGTTCATCTCCTTCCAGCCCCCTGCCAAGGCCAGAGACATCTTCCTCTAGGCCAAGTTACTACTCCCAGCTGTTGTTCTTGAACGTGTCCAGGGATGGGGCATTCCCAGCTTCTCTGAGCAACCTGTCCAATGCCTCACTTCTGTCACTGCAAAAAAAATCTTCCATATATCCAGCCCTTGGTAAAGCCTTTTGGTCACAGTGGCTTGTGTTCATATCTGCCAAATAAGTACTTTTGGAGTAGCCTTAGCCTTAAGACCTGAGTGGTCTTTTTTTGCAGGATGTGGCATTACATACAGGAAGCCAAATTCAGAAAATTAGGGCTGCTCTCACTGCTGCCCTGATCCGCTCGTTGTGGGGATGCAGTATGATGCTGCAAAGCTACACCACTTCAAACTCTAGTGTAGAGCACTAGAGTCAAGTTCAGTTCCTTTGGCTGTGTTTTGTTGGGTTTTTTCCTTCCCCAGTCAGTGTTTGATGTTTTTGATCTCTGGCAGATGGTGAGCAGTTGGTGTAATCATTGATAGTCATGGTTAATAAGGAAGCATTTTAGTTATTGGACTAAAACATTCTTCAGTGGAAACGCAGAAATAAAACTACCACTTTTTTTTTTTTTCAGTAATTGAATGGTGCTGGGATTTAGATATTTTGACTTTTCTTCCCTGCTCTGTATTCCCAGTTAGCAAAGGTAGAATCACAGATCAGTTAAGTTGGAAAAGACCTCTGAGATCTCCTACAGTCTTTGACCAAACACCGTGTCAATTAGACCATAGCAGTTTTTTCTTAAAACTATCCAGTTTTTTCTTAAAACTATCAGGAACAGTGACTGCCACCTCTCTTAGTAGCCCATTTCAATGTCTGATCACTCTTTCTGTGAAGATACTCTTCCTAAAATCAACCAATTAAAAAGTGTATGGTAGGCTTATATTAATTTCTTAAAGACTACTGTTCAGATGGGTAGAGATGTGACAGAATTTAAGCATCAGTAGTTCTGTAGGCCCATCTTGATTTTTGTGCTTGTAAACACTTGCAATTTAAAGGAGAAACTGAGCATTTTGCAAAGGAGGGTTGACAAGCAATTTTTCAAAGGCAGCGTTGGCACAGGTAGTATTTCATTCTTAAGCTGTGTGTCAACGCAAATTATTTGGCTTTTCAGCAAGGCGGATTGTGAAACTGATCCACTGACTCTTCCTTCATTATTTTTCATCTAGCTCTGCCCCTGGTCATCTTCATCCATTAGTTATGGACATCGCTGTATGGTTGTGCAGTCAGGGCCAATTTAATTATAGAAGCTTTGGAGGAGAACGCACACATGCAATCATGTAGTCTGCAAAACTGAATTGGCTTTTGGAAACTTGATCAGTTTTGATTGATATATAGTTGAATTGTTTGTACATTTTGTCCAGACTGAGGAGGCAGAAACAAAAAGACCCACGTCTTAGAAAAACCTAACCCCACCCAAGAAGAAAAACACTTGACAAAAAAATTCCAGGATCTAATGAGTTTTTAAGTAGTTGCACAGCCTGTTCCTTCAGTACATATGGTGAAATTAGTAAATATTAAGAGGCATCACCTCGTGTAAATTTCTCCAAGAAAATGTGATTTTCATCCTTCAGGGCAACATTGATCATTTGGAAGCATATCAAAAGAATTCAGTTTATAAGTATTTAAATAGTTGGGTTTTGGACAATGTAGGGGATGTCTTGAGATGCTCTGGTACACCTGAGTCAGATTTCAACCTCACACTAAACAGCTTTCAATAGAATGTGGCTGGTTTTGAGCTGAAATTTCATAGACATTTTGAGATAATGAATAAGATTGTTGGAAATAGTTACCTGAAATATTTTAAGTGAAGCTACAGTCCTAGGGAAGGCTCTTTTAATATTTTAATATTCATTGTGTTGGTGATTTTTGTTATGGAACTCTTTGATTAAGGTGCTTCATAGGGCACTTTTTAAATCTTTTTTTTTCTTTTTTAATGCTTTTGGTACTTAGTTAACTTACCAAGCATTATGCTAATACTTTTGACACTGTCAGACACCCTGAGGCATTTACATATGACAGCTGAGGAGAAATTGAAGCTAGCCTCTTGCTGGTTCATTCCAGAATACAGTAAACTCTACTCAAAATGGGGATTATGTTAGCTGTTTCAATAGTATTAATGCTTAAACTCAGGTTTATTTCTTGCAGTTCCTTTCAGAAGCAGAAAAGTTTAACATATTGTAAGACTTAAATGTGGGCCACTGAAATTTAAGTCCAGTAGTATTAAAAAGAGTGCACTGCTAAAGCATCACCTCACTCATACTCTTCCTGAGTTGTACATAAATATCAGTTTGCTGGGGAGTGAAGAAATGGGAGCAGCAGCTCAGCTCACCTGTTCTGTGTCTTAAACCAATAAGCCATTTTTTCAGCTACTGCATTAACCTGTGGAAATATTTTCTTATTAATGATGAAGTTGAAAACTTTACTGTGCTTCAGTCTTGAATACACTTTGGAGCTCTTGTGCTTAATAAGTGAAAGTGTGGTGCTGCTTTTCACTCCATTACAGTAGTTAAAGGGTTTGCTCCCTCTGTCCAGCTGTTGTGTCTTCATGGAGCTTGTAAATGTTTAGTGGAGCTTGTTTGGTTTTGGGGAGCTGTCAGCCTCTGTGAGCACATGACTGAAATTAGATAGGAAATGGGCTGGGGGTGATGATATGTGTGTGTTGGGAGCGGAGGCATTGCATGATGTGACCCATAGTAGCTTGGTTTCCTAAAGGACAAGGCTTAAAAAAGATCATATGAAATATAGAAAAAGTGCTGAAGGAGGAAACAATTGTGTGCTTTGATGTCTTATCCTTGGAGTTCATGAAAATTCCAGCAACTGCTTTTTTTAATCAGGTTGATTTTTTTGTTTGTTTTTTGGTTTTTGTTTTTTAAATGGTACATATTGGGGAAAATTCATAGCTTGAATATTAATCTCTGATTTTTTCTTTGATTTTCCAAGTCTGGGAGAAGAAATCAAGGGACTTCAGCTTTTGGAGTGCCTTATTTAAAAGGTCTTAGCAAGAAAGACTATTCTTGAAACAGAAACTTTTATGTTATTTGTCATTAAAGGCTGTCAGACCTGTGTTGCAGAAGATTTGTGAAAGCTTTTCCTTAGCTTCAGGTCTTGTGGTTTAACCCCAGGGAGTACCCATGTACCATGCAGTGGCTCACCCTCCTGCCTGGTGCATGGGGAGGAGAATCAGGAAAAGGTCAATTTTGTGAGTCAGTATTAGAACAGCTGAATAATTGAAATAAAATAAATGTAACAGTAATTGTAATGATAAGGAGAGAGAGAAGAAGAAAACCCAACAGAAACAAATGGTGCACCATGCACGTGTTCTCCACTCTCTGACCGATGCCCAGCCTGTTCCTGAGCAGTGATTGGTGACTCACAGACAACTCCTTCCAGTTTATGGATTGAGTGTGACATTCTGTGGTATGGAATATCCCATTGCCCAGTTTGGGTCAGCTGCCCTGGCTGTGCTTCCTCACTGGCAGAGTGTGGGATACTGAAAAGTCTTTGACTTAGATGAGCACTACTTGGCTGCAACCAAAGCATCAGTTCATTAACAGCATTATTCTCATGCTGAATCCAAAGCACTGTGCTGTACCAGCTACTAAGAAGAAAATCAACTGTATTCCAGCTGAAACCAGGATAAAGTCCTATGTCATTTAAAGCAAAATAGCTACTAGAAATGCATGTGTACTCACAGCAGGTTGTCATGGTTATATCTGTATTGTAGATAATTATGTATATGAGGAACATTAAATGTCAGTGAATGGACAAAGTACGGTGACAATGCTCTATGGTATTTCCCCATAATTTTAATATAGTTATCACTCTAGTCAGGTTTTGACATCAATCTAATGAGCTAAACAGGAATAGCTGGGCCTGTAAAAATGTATGATATGTGTCTTGATTTACTTGCTGTCGTGATGAGGCTCTTGTGGGATTCCTCAAGCTAGGCAAAAAAGCTGACATATACAGGAACATCTCTACCAGAGAGGAGTTTCTTGTTTTGCAAACCAACTATAGCATTTAATATTAATCTAATACAGACTTTGTTTAGGTTAATTCAATTGTTGATGGTCTAAGAATTCAGCAAAAACATTATTGGTAAGTATTTTTTTCTCATAAGGTATGAACTTGTGCTTCCATATGACTTTTCCTAAAGTTCTTCTAGAATGGACAGCTCCCACTAAATGTATTTTGTAATGCTGTTCAAATAAAGTGCAAAAAGCAAATATTGTTCTACTGCATCAGGATGAAAAATGTTCTCTCCCCTCTGTGGCAATAAGTTACATTCATGCAGGATGGTGTTGTGGAGGAGTAGGATAATGCCTTCCATGTTTAAAGTCATGATCAGCTTGCACTGAGAGATGCCGGTATTGGCACGTTTGGAATCTGCCAGTGAACCATGGGAACTGTTACTGCAGAACCTTGCAGTCTAGGATTAAACCTGGTGTTAATGCTTCCTTAAGCTCTGATGAAGCTTGCAGGAGAATTTGAAAATGTTTTAAAAAATAGCACTTCTTAGCACTTTTATGTGGAACTCTGCAAGCCGTAACTGTTTTGTAAGTGAGGATATGGGCACTGTTGTGGTTTTGCCTCAGTGCACTGCAGGCGCTTGATCACTGCTCCCCACAGCCCCTTGGTGGGATGGGGAAGGGAATTAGGGAGAAAAGATAAAACGTGTGAATTGAGATAAGAACAGTTTAATAACTGAAAAAAAAAAAAAAAAAAATTGCAATAAAAAGGGAGACAAAAAGAGATGCTAACCTATGGCCAGGCCATTGCCAAGCAGCAAGCTGCAGCTCCCAGCCAACTCCTCCCAGTTTGTATACTGGGCATGATGTTCTGTGGTATGGAATACCCCTTTGGTCAGTGTGGATCAGCTGTCCTGGCTGTGCTCCTTCCTGGCTTGTACACCTTCTTGTTGGCAGAGCATAGGACATTGAGAAGTCCTTGAATTAGGTTAAATGCTGCTTAGCAACAACTGCAGCATCAGTGTGTTATCACTGATTCTTCTCGTACTGAATCCAAAGCACAGCCCTGTACCAGCCTCCAAGAAGAAAATGCAACTCTATCCCAGCTGAAATCAGGGCAGGCGCCAAGCTACTGGGTATTTTGTTTGCACTTCATCTAAAAGCCTAACGATAGTTCTCAAAAATACACTTTCAGAGAGAGTTCTTTTCGAGGCTCCTGACATTTTACATGAGCTTACAATTTCTGTCCTGAAACTTAAATAGATGATAGAAATAATTTGGAGAACTCTTTTCAGTCTACATGAAAATGCCCTTGAAATAAGGTATTTGTCTGTCTGTCCAGCATAATAGACTGAGGTTCTCTGGATGTTGCTGGCTCTGTCACTGCCCCCTTTCTGGTTCTCATTCCACTAATGCAGAAAGTGAATTGTGAGTTTATAAGACTGCCACTAATGGAGACCTTTGCTGATCTTCCTGAAAGTTCAATTGGACCCTAGATTTCATTCCCTCACTGTAGGAGGGGAGCAGGTACAAGAGTTGCAGATTAAGGTAGTTATGCTTTAATAATTTTGAACTATGACACTGAGAAATCTGCATGGCCGTAGCAAGGGGGAGAAAAGGTGGCGTTCAGGATGAGATAATATGGACTTTTGACCCAGATGAGAGCAGCAAGATTAACTGCATATTTGCCTTATCTAAAACTTTCTAATGTGCTGCTGTTAGGAATTAGTCTGTGCTCTGTACTAGTGCTGACCCTGTATAGCCATTTGTTACACATGTAACTTAGATTATTTATTATATTAGGAATGTCCTAGGAATGAACTAGGCTGTTTTAATTTATCATCAAAAGCTTTTTCATTTCCCCTGAACCACAATTTTACCTGCAAGAACCCTTCAATTGCTTTTATCAACAGGATTTTGGTTTACGAGTCACTATCTTTATAGCCTTGTGGGCTTTCCAGTTCCAGGGTCTATCCAGGGGATCTTCATTAAAGTAGCAGTTCTGGTAGCAGGCCTTGTTTACCAGGCAGAATCATGAACAAAGGCCTTGTATAAACAAGCTTTGGGAAACTCATCCAACCATGAAAGATGCTCATCTTTTGATAAAAAAAGTCATTTCTTGCCCTTTGTGTGAGACATTACAGTTGCTCCCTTTCATTAGAGGAGGTCAAATTCTTTTCATTAATTGCGCGTATTATGTGCTAGTTATTTACAGAGGGTTTGTAAGTTCACATCCTTAAGCAGAGGTGGCATCTAAAAGCAAAGTGTTTAGTTTCAAAGTACTTGCACCAATGCCTAGTAGGTTATTACTAACATTATCTGGTAGATGGCTTAAGTTTGGAATTCTGTATGTGATTCTCTGTACTTAGCCTTGCTCATGTCATAAAAAAAATTACCAGTTTTCCAGCTGTAATGGCAGAGGTCAGGGTGAATTTGTCCTCTTCAGCTGATCTGTGATAGTCAGTCAGAGGGTTGGTAGAGAGGATTGGTTGCAGTCACTGTCTTGACACTAATATTGTGGTTTTGTAGACAGAGGCATCAGTTGCTAATTAGACAAAAAACTAGTTCTACAGAGAAAAGCTGGAGTGCCTGTGTGGTGCTGCCCGTACTGCTGTGATTGCTTTGTAGTAGCACAAGGGAAGGATTTGGGAGCACAAGTTAGTACATGATCATTCTGTAGCTGGCAACCTGCAAGTAGTTTGTTAAAGTACTCCATGAAGTAATTTTAATGTAGATGCAGTTACACTGGTAGATATCCACTTGTTTGGCTGGATAGTGAATTTTACATTGTGAGCTAGTGTAAACCATGTGATCTTGACTTGCTGGAGTAACTGGTATTTTATGTGCTTGTAGGAGTGGGGTTTGGTTTCAGTGCAATGTGTGAGTAGGAGTTTACATACTGCTGGTTCTTTATGGGTGGTTTAACTTTGGGGCCTTTTGCTGCTTGTTGACACCTTGTTTGTTAAGCATGTTTTCCAAGGAGTTGTGCCACCTTTTCTACTCAAGTTGGTACATATATATTTCTATTTTGGAGAATGCAGTTCTTTAGCATGCTTTTAAAAAACCCAAACCCACATTGCTGAAGAAATTCTATGAAGATTTAATTGAGGCAGTGTCTGGGAGTGCTAGTTAGACCCAAGTTCAGCTTCCTAAGTGCCGTTTCAAGGCATTGAACTTGAGTGCTCCCTCAACTTTTGTCCCATCCTTTTCCTGAATACATACCAGCATGAATTCAAGGACAGGATTTTGGTGAGCATGCCATATTCGCAGGTTGCTTGCATAATCTTTACTCTGTTTGTACTCCTCTAACCTTTTTTGGCTCAGCTGCTGAGTCTAATCTCTCTTATCAGTTGCTTAATCTTGGTTTTGCTTAGTCATGGTAGGGATCCTTTACCCTAATAGCTGTGGTAACTTGGCTTTTTAAAAAGTGTTGTGTTGGGGTTTTTTGTTAGTGGTTTGTTATATTTTTTCTCCTTAACTTTCTTAATCTGTTAAAATAAATGTCTGCCTTTAATGTGAAGATTCAAGTTGTGGAGTTCTGGTACTGCTGGAAATTCATAGTAGTAGTTTGGTTCATCTGTATGAACAAATTCTGTTTTTGTCAGAAGAGAAGTTTTGATATGAGATTAATAGGTGGGTTTGAAGTAAGTGCTAACCTGAATTGTCTAGATGGGCAGAAATGCCATTTCTTTAACCTGTGGGCTTTTTGGTGAGCCATGCTCCTCACAAGATGACCCTAAATTGTCAAAATTTTGCTATTTGCCAACATTTTAGGTGTTGTACTCAGAAGCCTTAAAAATTTAGTTGAGGTTCCAAAGCATTTTATCTCCTCTACTGGTGAAGTGCTAATATCTATTCCATGGTTGCCTTAATCCAAGGCAGTACTAGCAAATGCTTTTAGCTTGTTTACCTAATAATTTCCAATGTTTATGTAGTACTTTCCTGCTTGGAAGTTGAGTGGTGATTTTTTGTGGGATGTTAGCTGTTACATGAGTAAGTAACTTGGAGCTGAGGAAATGCACTGAAGAAGATACGATAGATCTTGCAGTATATTCAGGCAGAGTTATTTGATAGATAAAAATGTACTTCATAAAAACTTCATAAAGTCCCCTAAGTGCATCTTGGGGAAGAATAAAAGTTAATGGAGAACAGGGGTTTATGTTAAGGGAATGGTGATGAATTGAGGTATTAGAAAATCCTGGGAGATGACTTCTCTGTATCTCAGGGGTTTTATCAACAATGTGTTTTTGGGATTCCATAGTCTATGAAAACGAAATTGCTGTTCTAGGGTCTTGAGTGAGCTTTCAGTTGTGCTTAATCACTTCCAAAGGAGCTGTCTTAGTTGATATTTGTACCATAATTTGTTTTGGAGAAGACCCTTAAAGTTATCTGGCCCAGCTCCCCTCTCAAACCAGGATTAACTAGAAAGTTGGGTTCCTTAGCACCTTGCCAGCTTGTTTTGCCAGTGCTTGATTGCGCTTCTTGTGAACAGATTTTTTATCTTCCTGGAATGTTCTTGCTGCAGCTTATACCTTTTTGGCCTTTATCCTTCTGCTGTATAAAGCATTGCTTGGATAAAAATACACGTTTCCTAAAGAAGTGAAAACACAGAATGTAACTTCAGATGATGGTTGGGCTGTTAAAATACAGACTGATTCCCACACAACCTTCTAAATGCTTTAGTTGCAAGGGGTAATGCCTCTTATTGCTTCTTTGCCAATGAAATAGAGACTTACCTTCCTTGGTTTTGGCTTCAGAGAGTACATAAAGCTATCTCCAGTTGTTCAGAAAGGCTTATGTTTGCTCTAGAAAGTCTAGCAGCTGATATTGCCGGGGTTTTTTAATTTTAAAAATGTAAAAATGCAGAATTTCCATTTCTAAAATGTGAAATGTATTTCAGTAACAAATTCAAACTCATTAAAAATTGCAGCACCCAGGAGGTGAAGAGGTCCTTAGGGAGCAAGCTGGAGGAGATGCTACTGAGAACTTTGAAGATGTTGGCCATTCCACAGATGCAAGGGCAATGTCAGAAACCTTTATTGTTGGAGAACTTCATCCAGTGAGTATATGAGAGTGTCCTTACTTTTGTGTTCACTGTACTGCTTTTGCATCTAGTTACTTGTCTGGTAATTACTTCAAAATCAAGAACAACTGCTAGTATGGTTGGATGCCAGTCCTGCAGCTGTTTGTGGATGGATCTAGGTTTGAGATAGTTCCCCCAATGTGAAGGGATTTGATTAGTGTAGCATAAGGATGGTCACATCTTTTGGTGATTTAAATTGCTTTGCAGCTTAGTTCTTGAATAAACTGAATATAGAATTGTGTCATTTCTGGTATACACTGTCAGCTTTGTAATGAAACTCCATAATCCCTGAAGGTGGTATGTCAGAATGTCTAGATGAATGTCTGTCTTAAGCCAGTATGCAAATTGACTACTAAACAACCACTTTCATGCTTTCACCATTGTAAATATGTATCTGGCAGGCTTCTATCTGCATTGAAAGGTGCAATCCTGACTCTTCATATGTGTGTTTAGAAAATGGTTATTATAAGCATTGTACTTCTAGTTTGTTGCTCTGTCTTCTCCTCTTTGGCTCCTGCCATTTTTAGCTGCTTCATGGTTCCCTACTTGTGATTGTCAGGGTTGTTTGTGATCAGTTCCAACTGGATCATCTGTCCCATCCTCCCTTTTATACTGTCCATCCCATTTCCTGTACTTTAATGAGCATCTTTCTGCTGTCTAAAGTTTTGAAGTATTTCTTTCTAGCTACAGAGCTGCTGCCTTGACTTCCTTCAGCTAGACCATTGTTAAACTCTCCAGCATATTAATAGTTGAAAACCACTCTTTTAAGGTTTAGGCTGCTAGTGTGCCTGTCTGCTCTACTTTACTGCCCAGTCCTGCCTCTTCTCTTTCTCTTGTTTCTTGTACGTTTTGTCTTGCATTTGGGATAAAAATCACTGTCTTGGCTAGCCTATTTCACAGTAAGATTCCTGATTTTGTGTGTCTCAGGTCATCTCTTTATAAATATTACTAGTAGTAGTTAGGACAAGTAGTAGCTTGTCCTAATAAGAAGTGATTTGGCTCTGATGCACTTGCGTGGCTTTGCAGGCTTGCCATCTATTTCTGATGCCACTAACATTGTTCATTACCTGGCTATCAGTCCAGTTCTTCCTTGTTTGGCAACTGCCTGTTTTCACTTGATAGGAGACAAACAGCTTGGTAGTTTAATGTACAAATACAGAACTGTGTTTGTACATACAAATACTGGCAGGATTATATACTGTTGGGCTTTTTTGTAATGAATGTGACTGTCCCAAGCAGAACTCTGAGTTTATGGAAGATCCCTAGAATTTGTGACTTTTGGTCCAGTGGACATTGAACCACAACCAGTTAGTTGACTTTACCTGATAGTACAAGTACACTAAGTAGAATTAATATAATTGCAGTCAATGTATAAGCTAAGGTTATGTACTTTCTAGAGACAAGGAAAAGATAAAAACATGGGCACAAAGAATAATGAAATTTGTTGGTGGCTCAAGTTTCACTTCTTTGTTGCATAATGGGAAGTACAATTTAAGGAAGTGATCTTTTTTATGTTAGCTTAAAATCAATCACTGACATCTCTCTTGCAAGTCTGTTTTTATCTAGGGAAAAATACTTACACATTAACAGAATGAATTGCAAACTGAATTAAGTGATAAATTATATGAGTTTGGTTTTGTTTCTAATGTTTTCAGATTTTGTCTAAATGTTTCTTGCTTTTTATTCTTGCAGGATGATAGATCCAAGCTTCAGAAACCAACAGTAAGTGTGTTTCTGGAAATGCCACATTGTTTCTTTTGGGTGTTACAGGCAGTGTCTTAGTGTCTTTATATGAATGAAAAAAAAAATTCAGTTTAAGCACGATGTTTCAGGTTTTAAATCTCTTAGACCTGTTGATACTGCTTCAAATTATTCTTTCCCTTAACTGTTATTTTCTTTTATTTGTGTGGCTTCATACCAGGGGGTTACTAAGTGTGATGACATTATACTATAGCAAAAAGGTGACTGGAATCAGTCAATGGTCTTCTAGTATTCAGTTTAAGAAAAAAAATCAATTTATTGTCAGAACAGATTAAACTTATAAGTGCTTATGGAAGGAAAAATGTGATGCTTAACAATATATTGGTCACACTAGTAGCTAGAGAATGTAGAGGCATTCAGTGTACTATAAATCAGTTAAATTGTAATTGTGAACCCTTTGCAAGGTGAAATTACTGACTATTTGCTTCCTGTCTGTTTCAGTAGATTCTGCTGAGTGTCCTGTCAATGCAGTATTGCACTTATTTTCTAATGGTTTTTTCCCATCCTTATTAGAATTAATCTGTATTGGCACTCAGCTATCAATCTCAAAAAATTCTTATGTCCCTTAAGGGAGAAGGTGCTTCAGAGATTAATTTGTACAGTTGCTGCTACTCTGTGCATAGAGGGTGTTTGCACTGGGCTTTACCAGTACTGCAACATGCCTAGGAAATAATTGGAAATTATTTTTACATGAAGCTTAGTAAGAATAAGATCTTAATCTTCCCGTTTTGAGAGATTGTTTCTTAGAAGTAATCACTTTTGTAAGATCTTCCAATGATGTGAATCAGTTAAAGGAAAGAAAGAACATTTTTTAGATATATATATATATATGGATTGAAATGCTCATTATAGCAGTTATTAATTTTTTTATTAGGGCCTGGAACTAGTATACTAATAAAAGTAAGAAATGGAATAGTGATTGAAATTCTGAGCTTCTTCCCACCAAGAACAATATCTGCTATTCAGGTTTCTTTTGACATTCAGGGCAGTTTACACTTAAGCTTTAAGAGCATTAATGATAAATGCAGCTGAGAACAGACTGCTCAGTGCAAGTTGTATCAGATAATCCTTTGACTAATCTCAGAGGAATTTACCAAACTGAAGTCCTTAGAATATTAGTTTGGCCAGTGCATAGTCGGGTGGGAGTTAAGGTGTATCCACATAGCTACCTGCACTACACTTGTTCTCCATCATTCCAGAAGGGAGTTGGGGTGCTTTTCTGCAGCAGGATCTGTGGCTGTAGAAAGACAGTTTCAATATGCATTATGCTCTGGGTGGGTATGTGACAGGTTAGGGAAGTTCTGTGCCCTGGCTCTCTAGGAGCTGTCAGAAGGCCTTGGGCTTTCCTCACACTATTTTTAAAGTACCTTCACTGCCCCTGTCCAGTGTCGTAGAGTTTAAAATTATTTTTTTATGAGCTGTGCCATATTTCTGTTACTCACTTCCATCCCCTGGACCTGGATGTGGTAAGTCTGTTAAAAAAGGTGCTAGCCTTGATAATGTGGGCACCAGTTCTTCCATGCTGTTTGCCTTTGGGGTTGTTTTTCATTGAGGTGTTCACAGAAGCAACATAGATGTACTCTATGAGTCATATCCTTTTACACACAGTATTTGCACATGTAAACCTGGAATGATTTGGGTGCCTGCAAAGGTAGTGTGCTTGAACCTCTGAGAGGGTATTGGAAATCCTTCTTTCTTTAAATTAATTGCAAATGTTCTGATACCAAAGCAAGTAATTTTGTGGTGATGGATCTTGTACCACTAAGTTTAGGTAGTTTTAGTGCTTGTATTTTTAAAATAAGCTTAGGGTTATATACAATTAGTTATTCAAATTAGTAAGTCTTCTTATAAATTGTGCACATGTACCCAACTGGGATTTGACTTTGTAGTGCTGCTTTTTCTGTGGAAACTGAACAAGAACTCCAAATCAGTATCAGTATAACAATTTGACTGATTCTTACACAATCTGAAACACCACACTAAAACCCCTGAGTTTAATAAGCCTTGTAGATGTAAATTAGTAGCTTTCTTTATGTAGTTTTGATATTAAAAATATTTCTGAAATAATTCTGAGTTTTTTCAATTTGATTTTAGTCAAGGAAAGGATTTTTGTCTTACAGATGATTGAAACTTTTCAAATGTAACCCAAGGTTAAAATTCATAGAAAACTTGCAGTAAAATTCTTGTTGATGATGTTTTAGGAACTTGATGCAATGTTGGCTGTAGAAACTGCTACTACCTAGCTCATAATACAACAGAACTGCTGTTGGAATTAGGAGAAAATGCATGCACTGAGTTGTTTCCAAATTATGAGTTTTGAGAAACTGTGGGGATAACTAAGGTGGGAGTGCATTGTCTTCCTGAAGTAAATATCTTCTTATGCTTTGCTTTTCAGGAAACTCTTATTACCACTGCTCAGTCTACTTCCAGGTACAGTATGACATCTGATGTCAAACTTAAAGTTCCTCATGATTTTCTGAAGCTTAAAAAGCTGAATAGCTTTTTTCTACTGGAAGCTGAGATATCAGGGGGTGGTGCATGAAAATTCCTGTTCTATGTAAAGTCCAAGTTGGCGTCTATGTACCACTTTACAAGTGTGTCAGCTTACTAGGTAGATACTTTTCTCATTTTGACAGGTGTCAGTATCTACCAAATGGTTTGTTTTGCACAGGCCTTTATTTCTGGAGTCTGCCACGTGAAGGGAAGACTCCTAGTGCCATTGCGAACTATTTTACTGACGTGGATGCCTTGCTTTTAAAATTTGCTACCACTGTTGCATCTAAGAGAAATCTAAGAGGATTCTGTGTATAAGAAGGGAGATCTGTCAGAATTGAGGGGGTTGAAAAGCAGTGTGGGAAACCACTGAATCAAAAAAAAAAAATTATATCCTGCTGACAATTGCCTACTGCTGAATCCTCAGAGGACTCTTCTATGACCCTCTGGGTAGGAGTTTGGGTGCTTAGAAGTGTCATTGTGATGCTGCTACTTAAATGGCTTTTGAATGAATGGCATTCTGGGCAGCTTATCATGACTTTAAATGTGCCTAGGGTTGTACTCTTCTCTAGTAAGCAAACTGCTTGTAAGCTCTAGTACAAAACCTTACTGTACAAGCTTCTTCCCTTGTCTGGAGTATTACTGGCCAATCCAGGTGTTTTCTTGCCCTGAATTTGAAGTATTTGTTGGAGTGGGGAGGAAGGGCTTCTTTAAGCAATGACTTTGTTTGTTTGTTTGTTTTTATAACTTGTTGGTTGTCACTTCCTAAACTGCTTTTTCAAAAACTTCCCTTTAGTTCATGGTCCAACTGGGTGATCCCAGCAATAGCAGCGATTATTGTGGCCCTGATGTATCGTTCCTACATGTCAGAGTAAGCGCCTTACTGAGAATTCATGCAAGAAGAGGATACATTCTCTGGGAGAAGATATAAACAATCCTAACCCAATGTGTTCCTGGACAAAAGCCTGACGTCTGAAGAAAAATTCAAGTGTTTCAAAAAACGAAACAATTCTTTTTCTGCTGTGCACTTTTCTTAACGTTGCCTTCTTATATGCTGCTGTGAAGTGATAAAAAGGCACCATTTCTCTTTTTGTATAACACTTCTATTCTCTAATGAATTATTTGATAACTGTATTGGTTTCTGTGGTAGAATATTATTTTGTATGTAACACTGATTCTGGTTATTTCTCTTTAATCTGTAATAGGGTCGTTAGGACTCTCTTTATGTATACATTTTACAGCTTTAAAAGACTACCAAAACTGTGTACGTGTACACAACTTAACTTAAAAAAAATCATGTTGTCTTTTTAAATGTAGTATGAATGAAATGCAAGTTAAATGTAAAGAATAAAACTGAGTGGAGTTATAGGTGCCTGGAAGTGGGTTGGGCCCTAAAAATCAGCTGTAATGAGCTGGGTTTTTTTCCATTTTTTTGGCAACTGCTCTGATAGTTGTTGTAGGTACTCCTACTAGCAAACTGTTCTGTTTGTCTGCCATTGAAAAATTCAGGTGAAATATACATCTCAACGTTTGGCCCAATCATGTCTCTCATTTTTGTGAAAAATAGCTCCTTTTTTGAAAAAAGGCAGAAAAAAGTAACTGCTACTGAATAGTAGCATTCCTGCCAAACACTCAGGTGACTGTAGAATTTGTTCTGGAACTTTTAGCCTTCGATAAAATCTTCAAGTTTGTCAAGTACATTGTGAGGGGGAACACTGATAAATGAAATCTATTTCTGACTCTTCTGTGATGTGCTATGGTGCTTTACTATGAAGAGGTGACTGTTTTCACTGCTGAGTACAAGATAACTACGAGTTTGCGTTTTGTGGTGAACATTTTTAGTCATATGTAAACGATCATGAATAAAAGTTTAATTGCTTACACTTGCTGGCTCAAACACCTTCATTTCCAAATTCCTTGAAGGTCTTGAAAGGGATGTCCTACTGGGGCACTTCTCAGAAGTGCACTTAAGTAGCTCCCATCAGCTTCATATCAAGCACTAACGTTTGTCCTGTTTTGCCATGGCTTTCCCTCTGAATGTGGTGAAACAGAGTTTAAAACTTCAAGATTTATTGATATTTTTATAGATGACCTTTAAAAAGGATATAATAACTCAGAGTTGGTATTTAGAATCACAAATCAAGTTTCATTTTTAAAACACTTGAGGCCATATATCTAGGCAAGGCAAAACAAAAAAAGAAAAAAAAAAAGGGCAACTTTAGAAAGCTTAGCTTCCCCCCTCCAAGAATTTCGGACAGATAAGTATGTCAACATCAGCAGATAGAGCTGTGCAATTAAGGTGGATCTGTAACGTGAAGCACTTGCTGTGAAATGTTTTTTTCCCATGCTGTGTATGTTGGAGTTTTAATATGACGTAGTTCTGTTTTGGTCCTGTGTACTGGATATTCATGCAATTCCCTGGAGTATCTGTGGAAGCTCAGTCCTATCTAAAAATATTCAAGCTGGCATGTGCAGGGAGTTTCCACAATGTGCACCAGAAGCATGGTGAGTACAGATAAGTAGGCAGTGCTTCAATAACTGATACAAGTAAAAGTGCTAATGTGGATGTGCACTCCCCTCTACTGGTGTGGATACAAGTTGTTCCTCAGATATCTACATTCCTTTTGGGTTTTTAAATGTAAACTGATTTTGTAAACGGAGGTAGATCTTAACTAGAAAAATGATCAGGCTTATTTTCCTTTTATACTTCCTTATACTCTTAGTGCTGCTTTCCTTAGAGGTGTCATATAGAACTTTTTATGTGACTTTAGCTTTTGAGTATGAATAGGAGAAGAGAAAATACATATGGGTGTGGTGAGGAATGAATGACTACGCTATTGTAAAAGCAAGTGAATTAAGGGTAGTCAATGTTTTTACCGTCTGACAGCAAAAAGAAAAGAATTGACAGTCTGCTTTCTTCTCAAAATCCTTTGACCACAGATCCAATCTGAAAGTATTTGCTCTAATTGTCTGATAATAAATACTAATTTTTGTTTAAGGAGGCTGGCTTTAGCGGTTGATGCTTTAAATCAGTTGTCATCTTTTATTGTCTACTTGTAGCAATACTGACTTAAATTATTTGGGCATTGCATTTTTGGCCTTTATTTGCCTGTCCTCTGCTGTTCACAAGAATGCACAGTGATGGGGAGCTCTCCCTTAAATGGAGATGGCCTTGGCTGCTTCTTGGTGTCTGTGGAGTGAAGCCAGCACAACTTGTTCACTTGTTCCCTCTGAGATGACAAGGAAAAAATAGTGTGCTGTTCCTTTCTCCGGCTTCCTTGCTCCATCACACTGGTCTGATGCCATTCCCTAGTCATGGTGCTGCAGTCAGGATTTTGCAGAGTGCTGAAGAGAAGCTGGCAAGGGGAGTGAAAGCTAGGCAAATGGAAGCTGATCACAAATTTTCTTCCGAGACAAAAAAAAAAATGCAAAGGTGTTCTTTTAATTTTCTGTATGACTACTGAGAGTAAAACTGTTTATAAATCCATTGGCATTTGAAGCAAAACTGTTCCTGTATTCTCTGCAAGGCTGGCAGTGCCTTAACTGAAACTCAGCAGGAACGAATGAGCTATATCAGTGTGCACAAAACATAGAGAACATTAATAGTATTGCAGCATTTTCTCCTGACTGTAGAAAAGGGTTTCAGAATTGCTGTAGAAGGAATAAGAAGCAGGAGGAATCTCATGCTCCTCTATGCTTAGTTCTAATGCCTGTCCATGTCTATAGTGAAGCTAGTAACTGATGGATGACATACTTGAATTCCACTTTACTGTCATACTTCATTACATGTCTTCCTGTGATTTATTCATTATGTGTTGAAATATTTTGAGTTTTTAAGTAGGTGGGCAGACAAGCACATGAATTAATGAGGAAATGTTGGAACGTTGGATCTTGGTAGATGATTAATGCTGGATTTTCTGTTCTTTCTGAAAACTAGTTAGACTTGTTCTTAGTCTTCTTACATATAGGAGTGTGCATAAAGCAATCCTTGACATTTTCTTTGCAAGTTTTTTTAAAGTGGAGACATAAAATGTGACTTTCTAGAAGTGGGAACATGCAATGGTCCATATTGATGCTGCTGAAACAAAGCTCAGAATAGACATAATTGCACTGCAGTCTCATGTGTAAGGGAATAGATTTTTACTTTATCCTGTGTATAATTCCTGTGCCTGTACTTAAACAGTTTGCTGCACTTAGGCAGACACAGCATAAGTACTGCCCATGGCTGTCAGTTCTGCTCACTGAAAGGAGCACTGTCAGGCAAGAAAAGTTATGCACAAGGGAAAGTTTTTTTGTGTTTCTGGACAGAACACCTGAGAGGTCCTGCAGACCCTCAGAGTCCAGGAACTGTACCCAGTAGCACAGCTACCACAGAAACTTTTGCTTGTTCCACAGACCCTGGTCTGTGGATAAACCTGATTGATCCTGTTGCAGGGTGGGAGTGCTGCACTGTGCCTCTGGAGTCCCACCTATTTAGGTCTTGGATAGATACAGCCATGTATTGTTTGAAATTAATTGGGCTTTTACCTGCCAGCAGTGGGAAATGTGTTCTGGAAACTGCTTCAAGGTTTAGGAGGGCATGAATAGAGAGAAAAAGGTAAGCCAAGCAAGGGGTGTGCTTTCCTAAATGACTTTTTTTCAAAAAGGAAACATTCTCCTGTCACAGATTTCTGTGATGCTTTTAATGTCACTCATCTTAACATGGGTGCAGAGATATCCATAAAAGGTGTGTTTTCTGCATAGGTGCTTGAGGGTAGATGTCAAAGAAGAGTCTAACCTGCTGCTTTAAAAGCCTTAGAAGCAAGGTGGTGGGCTGGTCCCTGGAAACCAAAAAATATATCCTTTCATTTGTAAACCGAGTGGATTCAAAACTTGTATTTATTTGGATCCATTTTCAGAGTAGTGTTACAGTTGATAACATTCTGTGTATCAGTCTGAGAAGGACAAGCAATTTAAAAACACTCAAGGGAAGTTGGTACTTGAGCAATCACTGCTTCTAGGGTCGGAATGAGAAAACCTTGGGGGTTTTTTAGGTGATTCTCAAGTACTACTTTTTGACCCTATGGAAGTCACAAAGACATTTGAGAATGCAGGTGATTATATATTTTTTTGTCTCGGTGAGATCTTCAGGCATGAGGATATGGATGAACAAGTTACTAGAATACAGGATGGGATATGCAGACTTAGAGCTAACTCGCTGCTCTCAGGCAGCTCCTGGTGGTGGGCTGCTCTTAGTCTTGGTTGCATGCAAGATAATTTATTGCATCTTTGCTGAAGGCAAGACAATCACAGGCTTGAGAAGCTCAGCATCTATTGGATGTGCCAACCTGAGCAGACAAGATTATCCTGCCTCAAGGTCCCAGGAGAGTCTTGATCTGGCGTTGTCTCAGATCACATATAACACACATCTACAGGATCAGACTCTTCAAAACTGAAAATTATGCTTTTTCATATAGTAAATTGGTGTCTTCAGTTATATGTCAGCAGGTGAGGAAGAGCAGGAACAGTGGCTGAAAAGAGAAACAGCCTGTGAAACAAGGACTGTTGTCCATGATTTTCTTTCAGAGCTCTGTGCCCTTAACTGCTAAGTGCAGAGATTTTTCCTCTCTCCTCTCTGCTATAAATTGTTTCTATTGGAGCGGATGAACTGATTGAGTATTTATCCTGATTCTTGGACAAAGTTTTACAGCCTTGGCAGACTCCGGCCTAGTTTAGAGTGAGTTTGGATACGTCTGCATCATTCCTGTAGGCGTAACCTCACTGTTTCTGCTGGGCCTCACTTCTGGTTTGCCCGAAGCATGAGAATGCAGCTCCAGACTTGTCACACACTTTCATGTGGGAGCCTTTCAGTTTGTTCTTGAAGTCATCACAAGCTCATTATGAATCCCTTAAAAATAGATGGCCTTCCTACTTTCAACTGCCGTTACGCAGTTAAAAAAAAAATAACAAAGCAGCATAGGGTTGAAAAAACAAGTCACCAAACTATGTTCCTTTTGTACTTTAAAAATCCACAAATTTTAAATGCATTGTTGCAGGGACTTCACTCCTATGTGTAAAAGAAAACCCTGGGCAAACAGATTCGGATTTTGTTTGGAGTGCTGAGGAGTTCTAGTAACACTGTTGGAAAGGGTGTCAGTAATGCAGCTTGCAAGCAAACAGATGAGTGTAAATCCCCTCATAAATACGAATTTGTACATCTGTTAGATTTTTGTTTACTAAGTAAACTACCAGCACAATTAAAAATCAGAAATATAGAATGAATTAAGGCAACAAACTTTGTCTTGAAACTAAGCACGGGCTAAGTCCTGGAGTGTGAGCGCTGTGAGGCAGTGCAGCTGTGTGCTGTGCTGTGCAGTGTTATTGAAAAGCAAGTCAGGGACTACGTGTCAACATCCTATTTCTTCTGGCACACAGCACTCTGGTAATTCTGTCTTCTGGGAAAGCTTTCCTTAATACTCTCATTTTGAATCCACCAGTACAATGCTATTAGAAGAAGGCTAAATTTACTTTAATACTTACTTTATTAATGTAATGAAAAAGGACTTACAGATTTTGAAAATGTCATACAAATATCATGATTTCTATTATTCATTGGTCATATCCTGGCTCAGATGTTAACTCTGGAGATCAATGGCCAGGAAGATCATGAAGGAAAGAGGATTTCCACAAAAATTATATTCTATATCATAAACATACTTTCTCTATTTTTAATTTAAAACTTCAAGGATTTTTTAAACTCAGGCAACTGTTCAGTTTAGAGGGATCAACCCTGTATATGCAACAAAGAGACATCAAAATGCCCTGAAAAAGAACAGTCTTTTTCCAGAAATGCATTTGCTTAGGTATGTGTATTTTTAGCATCTTGTTGCATAAATTAGTCATGTGTAGGCTACAAATTCTTGTAGGATGTGTAGACCACAAGCAGCTGCTCAGCATATGACAAATTTTGTCTCCTATGTGTACAACAAAGTTAGCATATCTTTGTCAATGTGTTACACTATAAACAGCATAAAGAGAAAGTAGTATCAAACCAAGTTTTAGTGGCTTTTCTTTAGGTGGCTCAGACCTTAGTGGAAGGTACACTATATACCCTGGTTATCATCCTCCTCCCAGTTTCTCCACTTCATGAAATGGTGTGAGCCTTCTTATTATAATTAATGTGCCCAAGTCAGAGTACAGGCATTTTATATCTCTGCCCTAGTAATAAAAATTTCATAGGGTACATTCTATGACTTTGCAAGGTGAGAACTTGATCTCATTTCCACTCTAAAAGACAAAAGGGAGGTTTGCCCATGCTTCAAATACTGAGGTTTGCATCCAAAAGGTTCTCTAGTTTTTAGTTATGAGTTAACATGTCACCAGGCTTTTCAGCGATTAGAAGTATCATAGCAAAATAGAAAAGTGCATGGGACTCACCAGGGCTCTTTAAATTGCTGGCAATAGAAAAAAAATGAGGAAGGTAAGTGCAATTTTAACAGTTTTTAATTGGTGAAGTGAAATTAAGTTCTGCTCCAGGCAATGGCAAAAGACAAAGTACATGGATTTGAAAACTCTTAAAAACTCTTCTCAATAAATAGGAGTTGCTTTTCTTATGCCACTTTCTGAGTGTCCTGCAGCATTTCACTGGTGCTGATTTTCAAATGCAGAGGATCTCTGAAGTTATCTTTGGGTTGTGAGAGTCCTCCTGTCTGACTCCTCCCCTGTTGCTCCTGTACTGTGCTAAGCCACCACTCTCTGGCTGCTGCAGCCTCCTCAGACATCCGAGTATATCCTCATGCTGAGCATTTTGGCAGTGCTTTGTTGCATTGACCAGGTTGGTCCCTCTGAAATGGGCACCATTGGCTCAGTTTAAAGCTGAGTCTCGTGAAGCTGCATTCACGAGATGCCTTGTGCTGGTAAAACAAGGTCACCTTCACCCCCTTCTTCCATTTATACTCCAACCTTCTTGAAACCTAGTGCCAAGGTAGCTGCACTTCTTGGAGGCACAGACATGAAATACAGTATTTATTAGAAACACTTGAGCAAAGTAAGCAGATTCACTGAGCTAAAGTCAGTCCTAAGGTTGCTTAATTCCAAAGCCTAGCTGGATTATTGTTCTGTGTTGCTGAAATCTTGCCAATTGTTTATCTAGCTGCATATATGGAGATATATGTTAACAACTGAAAAAGGGAAAGCTCTCATTATAAATCAAATTCTCAGACTTAGCTGCTCATCTGTGAGTACCGAGCACTGAACAGTTCTTTTCTTTTTGAAAACTTCTGTTCACATTTTTACTTAAGAATGATTAGCTCTCTTCCACATTCTTTTGAGTCCTTAATGCCTTCTCCTGTAGAGCAAAACCTGTGTCTGGGTTTTGTAGTTGTGCCAAAATACAGCCAAGACAAAGAACTCAGCCCAAACATAGAGCTGTTCTGTTGCCAGACAATGTGAGCAGTAAGGAACAAAAGGTTTTTTAAGAGGTTGAGCTGATTAATTAATTGATTAATTAATTTTTTTTCCTTCATGTTGCCTTTATATGGAATTACATGTCTTTTGTGAGTCCCACTGCAGTGTTTTCTTCTTTGAAAGGTTTTCCATCCCCAGCAGAGTGATGCAGAGCATGCCATGGCCAGGGACAGCTGGGGGATCTATATAAACACCCCACTCAGTCCCACTCCCCCAGTGTTGCTGTGCCTTTAATTGAAAATTAGACAGAGGCAGAAGCAAACTCTACCATTAACAAATGTTAGGCCAAATGCTTTGTGACCATAAGTTCAGGCTAACTCCCTCTGACCTTGCTGAAATAACAGGGCTCTGAGCCATGGAGGGGCTTGGTCTGTGTCCAGGAGAGTTTTTGGAAGATTCCTACATTCCTAGGGGATTTTATTGTTTCTAAGTGCACGTGGTTCAGAGGAGGAAAAAGTGCTGCACGCCCACCACAGAAGATTCATATTATGTATTTTGTGGTTTTGCGGTGCTTGCCAGTGCTGGTGTGCTGGCTGAAGGCATTCACAGATTCCTCTGTGGCCAAGGGTTTAAAAGCTACAGCTGAAGGTTTTTAAACACCCCTGGCTGTGGAGGGTTGGGTCGTAAGGGTGAGGGTTCAGGGCTGCCTCTTGTGTTTCCTTAATTCTTCTTTTTCTGCTAGCGTGGCTGTAATTTCAAGACTCCTTTCACAGGCACCTCTGAAGGCTGCTAAGCTCTCAGAGCAAACACTTCCCTGAGGGCTTTGAGGGGTTCTTTTGAAGCTGTGCCAGGATCAGCTGTGTCACGCAAGTGGATGTTAATGAGGAGAAATTCAGTGACCTTAGAAGCAAGGCATCACGAAGCTGTGCTAAGGGACCATATGCTGGGATCCTTGCATGAGTCTTGTTAAGTTGACTAACTGTCAAAAAGGTTTTCTGTGGGGACGAGGCATATAGTTATGGCAGACTGTGGGCTTAACTGCAGAGACATAATGAAGCTAACATTTTGAATTAGTGTTGCCTTTTCTTCTGTAAAAAATTACTATTTACCAAAACATTTAATGATAACAAAATGTGGGAAAACCCCTTAAGATCTATTTTTTTTTCCAGTGTAATGATAGGTCAAAAATAGTTTTTAATCTTAGAAAATTATTTTTAAACCTGAAGGGTATAAACAGACAAGAATATAAGGTGATTAATCTTTTTTTAAGTAAGCATAGTCTTTACATTTGGTTTTGATTTCTTTTTAAAAAGAGAAGAAATGGTAAGAAACTTTTCCCTCCTACATGTTCAGTAAATTTTTTAACTCAGGGTCTATGTGTTGAATAATTTTCATATAAATACGAGTGGAAAATGCTTTGTTCTTGTCTTTTCTATCTTTTGTCACCACAAAACTTGGATAAACCTCTTATCCTTTCTCTATCCCTGCCCTGCACTAGTGGCAACAATCAATCTTTTTATGGTTATCCAGGCAGTTTAATTTATCTTTCCTGTCCTTCCCAGTTGCCCAAGCAGACCAATAATCTTTTGTTTACTTGAACTTTGTGTCCTTCTGGACTATGTGAAGGCAACAGGCTCGGGACAGAGTCCAAGGCAAAAGAGCTAAATTGACCCTGTTACATGACAACTCCATTCAGAGGTTCACTGCTTAATTAACTATTTCTGTTGCCTAAGAGCCATTGTCATGGTTCAGTGTCCAAATTGGAAGGAAAAATGTTCAGAGTTATGTATTCCCTCAGACCTAAGCCAAGTTCAGAGACACCAGAGAGCAGGAAGCCCAAGGGAAAACTGAGACTCCTTTGGGGACAGTGAACAGTTTTCATGGGAAGCCTCTCTCCGTTTCCCTGCCTGTTGGCCCAGCATCAGCCTTTACCAAGCTCCAAGCCTCCAGGTTTAGGCAGAGGCAGGGAGCAGCTGGGAAGCTGTGGGGGTGCTGGTGGTACCAGTTAGATTCAGCTCCAACCTACTGCTGCTCACAGGTGCATGCAAGCCTGAGCCATCATCCTTACTCACAGCCTGGCCATAGCTGGAATTTGGGATATACCAAGGCAACTGGTAAGTTAAAAAAGGTGGTGGTGGGTGAAGTTGTAAGCTGATGCCTGCAAGGGTCACTGAACTTTGCCTCTGCACAGGGTCACTGAACAGGGATCAGTGCTTTTGTTACAGTTGGGGATACATGCAGAAATGTAGCTACAGATGTGAAGGGATTACAGTAAATAATATGGGTTTAGCTCAGCAACACCTGACAGCCCTTTTGCAGCCCAAGCTCTTCTGGAAAAACCCTCCAAACCTGAGCTATGAATCCAATCTTAAACCAAACTCTGACTCTTAGCATTAGTGTAACTGAAGTCTTATCAGACTAATACAAAAGTCATTATTCTGCATGTTCATTTGTTTGTTTGTTTTTCAAAATTATTTATGGAAAGCCTCAGTAGTAATAATACAGTCAAAACTGTTATGTGCACATGGTGTAGGCTCTCTCCCTTTCCTCTGGTGTCCCACTCACTCTTCCACTGTTCCTCTGGGCCAATGGCTTCAGCCTGGGGGAAATGGATATGGCCAGGCAACAGCACTCGGACTCCTTCGGTGGAATAAGTATGGTGGTGGTTTCTTCCTCTTCCTCCTCCTCTAGGATCCAATTAAGGTCATACTCGTATTTCCCAACACCTTTTGTGCTTTTTTCTTCCTTCATTGGTCTACAGTTCGATGTTACATCTGAATATACTAAGTATAAAAATTTCACACCCCACACAAGACCTGCATGTTGCTACTCTCTATATAAAAGCCATGGTTGTACCTTTGGAAGGTAAGCAATGCAAGTTCAGTGTAGCTACTCGGTCATTAGAAAAATGGCTGTTAAAGCAACAGATCAAACCAAGTAAAAGGAAAGCTTTGTGCAGGTCTAGGCAAATTCAGGCAAAGCAAAAGCTTCCATCCCAAATCTCTACAGAGCCAAAGCAAGCCTTGTGTCCTGTTACCTGCAGGAGCTGTGCTGGCTTTAAAGAGCTGCAGCCTGGAGGGCATGCTGGATAACCCCTTTTTTCAAACCTGGGTACTCATGCTGTCCTGAAAAATGATCCCAAATCTAATCCTGGTCTAGGCATCCTGTGTAGCCTTAAGTGCTGAAATGTTGTGATGCTAATTACGGGGAGTAGCCCACAGTTCAGCCCAGCAAACCCTGGCCAGCTCAGTCACCTTCCTGCACTGGGCTTTGCAGGGTCTGATACCCAGCTTAAACCCATGGCTCCACATGCACATGTTCTCAGGTTCTTCCTGGACCTCCAGCATACTCTTGGGATGAGCCCCTGACCCAGAGATGGTTGGTGTGGGAGCCCTCACTAGAAAGCGAGTCCAGGCTTGTCCAGAGACCCCTGTGAGTTCCAGCCTGCTGGTCAGCCCCTGGTGCCTTCTCAACACCCTCGAGTTATGGCTCTGTAACCTCGTCCCTTGTCCTGTCCTTGGCACTGGGACAGTGGCCTCCCACAGTGGTGGAAGCTTGTGGTGGCCTGAAGTCAGACCTTCTCTGTAGCCTCAGGTCCATACTTAAGGCCCCAGCCTTTCTGGCTCTCCTGTGTCAGGATCCACCACATCATGGTGTCCTCAAAGAGAGGCAAGGAGGGCTGGAACTGTTTTGAAAAATGCTGGCCTCTGTCAGGGGTAGCAAGATGAATTTTGCTCTGGCAGTACCAGATAAGGCTCTTTTCTCTCTGTTTTGGCCGAAGTTCAACATGGATCACGTGCCAGGATACCCTTGCCATGTCAACTTTGTAAAGAAGCATGAGATCCTTTCTGGGTTTGATGACCAAGTTTTTGCAGACAGTATATTTTAATATGGTTGGGCAAGAGGGAAAAATTCATTCATTTCATAACAATCTTGGCTATTGTTTCACTAACTGGTATTCTTACCTTTATCCCATTTCATTTCTTGATCAACCCAATTTCTAAGTGGGGGATATTTTTGGTAAGATTATGACTGATGCTACATTTGTGGTTTTAACTTTAGGAAGCTGGAGACTAAACACAGGGCAAATGCTAAAGGTCCTAAAACCATGCCTAGGTGTTGCCCCTAAGTGTCCACAAAAAACATTTCCCATCTGACTTAAGTTTTCTGAATGACTGCAGTAGCATCTCTGTGCGTATCCAGAGAATTCCCAGCAATTAATCAGGTTGAGCAGATTGACGCCTTGATTATAGGAACCATAAAATAGGTGTTCTTCTGTGTAAAGTCCTTGAGGGCATGATCTGGGAGGAATGAATGGCCTTGGTATCTTCTGAGAGCACAGGCAAGCTGAGGCTCAGTGTGCTACACTGGTGGGGCTAAACTTTTCTTGTAAGAGATGAGAGGCAGGTAAAGGGAGAAGGAATCTGGAGTTTTTTCCTCATTTGGGGAAAAATGCTCTAAAGCATACTGCTGATCCTAATATCTCTGAAAGACAGGGACTGGTGGATTTAGCCCTGTTTTGCTGGAGGTGTCAGCTTTGTGCCAGGGTGGTATCTAACCCAGTTTACAAATCAGTACATTAGTACAAGCCCATATTCATAGGTGAGAGTTTTGCAGTGGCCATGACTGTGATGGATGAAGAATGGAGACAGGGCAATGTCTCCATGGGCTCAGCAATCTTCACTGGTGAACAGAGAGACCTTTAGCAGGATAAAGGACATCTGAAATTACTTTGACATAAGTTACAGCAGCCTTTGTTTTCCAGTGTCATCCTATATTTCACTTGGGTCCTACCTATCTGAAAAATTAACATAGCTATTTAATATTTTTGCATGTTTAAAACATTGTCTGTGCTAGTTTTTTCTCAAGTTATATTTTTAAGTAATTATATTTTATAATGTAAAATATCAACATTTTGCATAGCTTTCCAAAATAAATGTGGAACTGATCAAATGCCACATTTTGAAACTTACCTTGAAACAAACCTTTATTTTCACCAATTGATTTTATTATTTTGCTTACTGACAACTCTGAGTCGGTGAAAAGGATCTTTTTTCCCCAAGTAATTAATTAAAATGCCTAACTAATTATTTTTATAGCTCTTTGAAAAGGTTCATCATTGATAAAATGCAGAAGAGTTCAGTCCTGCCAATAATACTTTGGACTGCTTGATTGCCAGAATCTATTAGTCAGTAAAGGAAGTGTTTTAGCATTTGTGGGTGAGAGAGAACCTAAAAGGAAATATCTTAATACAATTTTAATTTGACTCTTAAATTGCATACCTGTATATAATATAATTAATTTATTCTCCTAAGGGGAAAAAGACCTAGGATTTTTGTGATATTAGGGTGAAATTCAAACATTGGAATTGCAAAAGCAAAATTAATCAAGAGAGCAGTCAATTATAATTGAAGCCCAGGTCTGGGTCTAGTGAATGGGATGAAGTGTCTATGCTTTTACATGATCTCTTCCACTAGTGTCCTTAATTTATTTTGCAGATAAACCCCAAAAGGTTAAGTCCTTGAGAGCTGTCTGTGCTCTAGATCTAAGCCACTTGTTTATTATGGAAAGAGCATATATCTCCAACCTTGGAGATAATCAGAACTTGACAAGGCATGACCCTGAGTGATCCGATCTAATTTTAACATTGACTCTAACTTCAAGGTTGGCCCTGCTTTAAGCAGAGATGAGACTAGATGAGATCAGGAGGATCCTTCTGGCTGGGGTTTTTGTAGGAGTTTCTGTATATGGCAGAGGTTTCTGTATTACTGGCAGAGGTTACTCTTTGGCTCCAGGCTGAGGATATAATTTTCATACCAAAAGCATCACTATGAAAATTGTCGTAGGGCACTTTGGCTAAATCAGTGAGTACAGAAAATTATTTATCTTGCTATTCTAAAGCATTTAAATTCTAAAGCATTAAAAGCAATTAAATCAGCTACCAAGCAGCTGACCCATGTGAGTAAGGGGCCACTATTTGAAGATTTCTGCAAGTTAAATTTCTTTTTCCCAAGATACTTATTTCTTGCAGGAAAAAATTTCTAGAAACAGTCCTGAGTTCTTAGTTTTTTTTGTATTTCTCAATCCAAAACAGGTAAATTTAGAAGTCCTGCCTGCCTGCACAGCAAAAGGTTACCTGCAGCAACAAGACAGAGGTGGTGGCCTGAGACAGTGTGGAGGCAGGGTGTTGGTGTCTCCATCAGTGTGACTTGATCAACTGTTGATGGTAACCTGATTGCAATTGCTCTAGTTTTTTCATTTTTCTCCCTCTATTCCTGTTCTCCTTCAGCTTGTTCTTCTCTCTTCTAGTTGCTCTTATCTAGGAAGAGAACCTAAAACCCATCTAAATCCTTTTTAAATGGCTGTAATATGTCTGCTGAAGTATTTGTTCATAAGAGATGAAACATCATTAAGAGAAAATGCCTCCTAGGACACATGATGTATTACTGTGTGTTGGTTTTTCAACATGCCAACAGAGAGCTACAGAGAGTTTTTGAAACAGAATAAGAAACTTTGCAATTTGGATGGATTTTGACAGCTGTATCCCAGCAGAACTACACCAAGTGTTTCTTCAGTCTGATCTCTGAGGGTTTAATGAGGCTTAGGTTCAGGCAGTCATCTGTGAAGCCTGAAAATTTTGTAATCTAATGCTCAACTGCATTCAAAGAAAGTTGTGTAAGAAGACGAAAATCACTTTGCAGTGGGTTAAAGGAACAATATAATTGGGAAATTATATAGAAGCCTGATCAGAGCTTAGGCTGATGCCAGTATAAGTCAATGTAACCCCATGTCAATCCAAAGATTTATTCCATCTTTCAGCAACTGTGAGTAAGATACCAGACCAGCAAAGTAGTTACTGGTGTGTAGTACTGCAAGGGAGAGGAAAGCAAAACAAACAAAAAACGCTGAAAGCATGGATGGAAAAGTAAGGGTTTGTCTCACAAGAAATCACTCAGAAATCTCTTTATTATTTCTTTCATTCATAGCATCAAGTTCAGAGTTTGAAATATCTTGATATTTAGAGTAAATATTTGAAGGGTAAGGAGCATAAAACTGTTTGAAAAGGAAAAGAAAAGTAAGGATTGAATTGTGGCAACTCTTCCATTAAAAATGAGTATTTGACTAAATACCTAATTAATGCCAGAAACATATGCAATACCTATTTCTGTAGTGCTTTACCTCAGAAGGTCACTGTAAAAACATTGTAAATGGTATTTCTGGAGAGAGAAACCAAAAATATCTTGAAATTAAACATTTACAGTAGAAATTCTCTCACTGACTCACTTTGACTTCTACCAAACGAAGTCAAAGGTAAAATGTACATTAAAATCCCAGAGACAGCAGTGAAAATCAAGTTTGCTCCCTTGTTAGCATTTCTCTTTCATTTCTGTCTTTCTCATAGGAATGTGGATCACCCTCAGGGATGTGAGGGCTGGAGTAGGGCCTGGGGCAGGTGCTGACTTTTGCATCCCAACTGAAACCTATTTCACATTTTGCAGCTCTAGAGAACAGTGTGCCTACCAGCATTGCTGAGAAGAGCCCTGCAATGATTTCCCTCTAGTGATGAAATATGTCAACTACAGATTATTCTACATATCTAAAGTGCTGGCACAGTACAAGTAGTTGTTTCTTCCTTCTTTTGAACAGATACTTTGAGAGGGGAAGAAAAGAGAATTAGAAGCTTATTGTTGCCTGTAACACTTTGACTTCAAAGTGAAGGTAACAGCACTCTCTACCATGAAAAAAAAAATCCCAGCAATCAACCAAACCAAACCAACAAATCAAGCAAAAAACCCACCAAAACCACACAAACAAAAAAACAACCAAAACAATTAGAAACAAAGTTTTGCATTAAATATGCCTCTAATTTAGTTTGGTATTTTGGATAGAAAATGGTTACCTCTTAAATTGAGGATCACAGTGTATTTTTGGATGGAACAAGTAACTCTTTCATCAGCTGTTTTCTTAGTACTTGGGAAATATCTCATCTTCTCCAAGCCTGAGACAACACTTTAACTGTTATCATTTTATAACAGGGCTTGAAAATTATAGCAGAAATAGGAGTGGATTCATCTATTTTTGCTAAGCCAATGAAGAAATTATTTAACTAATGAGGGCACAAAATGCCTTAACTAATCTTTTATTATTTTCTAAAGAACTGTCACTTTTGGCATCAGAAGTCTGTATTATTCCCCCTGAATAATTATGAAATTACTGGCTATTGTCAAATGAATTTGTCAGTGGGAAAAAGGTTTTGGAGATACTAAATTTGACACTATTTGTAAAAATAACTAGATAGCTACAAATGAAAATTCATTAAAGAATGCCCTGAAGGGCGTCAGAGCACTAGCAGAGTCTGTGTGGACACAGAATGCCTGTGGGAGGCTGACATGGAGAGAACCCAGCCACGCCTTGACTGATGTCTCAGACCAGATTAGAGAGCAGGTAATTTACACCTAGCTTGAGGTGTCTCTTACACGGATTTTCTTGGCCACAAGAAGATTTGAGCAGAGGGGAACAAGGTTAGAATTAAAAAATGTTGAGAAATTTGAGATAGGAATGACTTTCATCACAGTGACAAAAGAAAGGTGGTACAGTCGGGCAGGAGTCACTGAGTACTGTCACTGTACAGGGAAGGATCAGAGGACATTTGGGGACTGCAGATCCAGCAGTGCTGCAGTAACATCCCAAGGATATGAAGCAGTGAAAGAGCCTGCATGGGTGGTTGTGGAGCTAAAACAGCCAAAGATTTTCAGGTTAGGCAGTCTATTTTTACATGTGATTTTCCCTGGCCTTGATGCAGGACCTAGCCTCGCTGACTTCTTTAGTTTTTTTACTGCCTTATGGCTGCACAAATGATCTTTCCTGTGGTTAAGTCACAGTTTGCTGCTTGAGGATGAGGTGGTGGCATTGGGATCACAGAGTTTTTCATGTAAACAGTCAATCAAAAATGAAACATAAGGAAATGGGGCCTCTCTAGTCCTGGTTAACTCGACAAATGCAGAGAACTGACTGATTATATGATTAGGTACCAAAAATTTTAATGAGTTAAGTTATGAATTGATCACAATTTATTAAAGTTGAAACACTGGATGGGCAACCTGGTTTGCGTAAATGGCTTGTATCCTGGTTAAAACCACTTCCTTATATGTTATCCTTAATTTTGCAGGAAAGGCTTGATGCAAAGTGCTAAAGTGAGGTGAACAGTGGCAAATTTTTGGTTGATCCTGACTTGTACAGTCACACACCTTCAACAAACCCTGCCCTATGTCTGTGTCCATCAGATGACCTAAGATATGAGGACAAGGTGGGGCAGAAAGGATAAGATGCTTTCAAACAGTCATTGGGGACATGCTAAACACAGTTTTGGAGGGTTGCTTTGCCATAATGTGTAGCTTTGGTAAGGGAGGTCCATGCCCAATATGTCCAGCTTCTTGGAGGGGGGAAGCCCCACACTGCCTCCAGCCACCTGGGCTGCGGATGCACGGAGGAAATTTGGTGTGTGTGAGACAACCAATCATGGTTTAGGTATCCTGGTATTGATCATCCCCAGTTTTTCACGATTCAACTGGGCAAAGCCAGCAGCAGCTAAGTCTGATTTCAGAGCTGTGAGCAGGAGGTTGGGCTGAGACTTACTGAATGATGCTGTGAGCCTGTGGCCAAGCACTGGGCTGCTCTGCAAGTACCTTCAGACAACATTGTTTCTATACCTTATCCTCTTCTCTATTATCCATTCCTTTTTGCTTTCTTGATCACCATTTTAATTTCCCTCTTACATCCCTTGCCCCACCTGCCCCTATCTCCACTCAGATAAACAGTCTGCCCCAAATCAAATCACCTTTTCCTCACTGCGCCCAATTTTGCTGCATCCCACCTCAACTTTGCTATTGGCGACATCCTCAGCCTTGGAGGGCATTACCAAAGTGGATCACCAGGTTTTGGGAGGTACAATGTGTCCAAAAATCCCCAGCACAACCTTCAGCTGTCATGTCTGACTCTTGCTCACACACCTTCCCCTCAGCCCCCTGTGAAACCCAGTTTCTCCTGCTGTCATCTGTCACCACCAGCAATTTCTCCATGTCCTGCTGAGAGAGATGACATGAGCTCAGGCCAGGGACCAGCTGTCCACCTGCAGTCATTAGAAATCATCTCATTTCTTCCCTCCAGCTTGCTCCTTAAGTCATCTGCCTCTCCCTCTGTCCCCATCTTCCTCCCCACACATTATACTCTAATTACTTAATGTGGTTTTCTTCACAGAATATTCAGCATGTGCAGAAAGACAGTGTTAACAAATATTTAAAGAGGTGGAGGAAGGAAGGACATTATAGTTTCCAGATACACTGCATATCCTGTGTACTGTGGTCATCACAATTGGAAAAAACCCCCACCATCCTGTTAATTTTGAATTTCAATCTCAGTAGTCATGAGATATCTATGTGAACATACAAAAATGTCTCCCAAAGCTGGAAGGCTGCAGAATCTGAAAAATAATCAGCATCACTTTAGCAAGACCTGAAAATCACTAAATATTTGAACAAGTTTCTCTGAGGATTTTAATTATATTTAAAGAGCAATTCTTCTTTTGCACATGACAACAAGAATGATGTCTTCTGTGTCAGTAAATTTGCATCTAGGCTACATTTGCACTCAGAGCCATGGTTTAGTTGAGGTGTTCAGGCATGAGTTGGACTCGATGATATTGAAGGTCTCTTCCAACCTAGTAATTCTGTGATTCTGTGATTATATTTGAAATCAATTATGCATATTTTAGAAATTAAAATAAATTATTTCTGTGTTTTAGAGTTGTTAGCATCACAATACTGATGTAAAAAAAATCCCATCTATAATTAGATCTTTTACCTTCCCTCTAATAAGTTCACATCTCCAAATGTTAATTTTGGATATATTGCTAATACAAAATTTAAGGGCACCTCACTTTTTTTCAACAGCACGTTAACTATGTGTCTTCTCAGTTTTACTTGAAGTAACTGGGGATTTTTGTCTTAAAAAATCCCTACTGTGGGCAAGACCCATAAACTAAGGTGCCCACAACAAATTATTTTTCTGCTGCAAGTGCACTTGGGATGAGAATCAATGTTATTTGTAATCAGGAAGCCAGTCAAAAACCCTCAAGCCACTTCACAGTTTTCAGTATAGTTTCAATGGCTTAATAAAGAGTAGGATACAATTGTTGGTGCTGAAAAATGGAAACCTTTGCTCCTGTGGGAACTTAACGAAGATTAAAAAAAATAGAACAACAAAACCCTTCTAATTTGACAGCTCTCTGGCAGGCTTTGCAGGGCTGACTATGTAAGAACTGTTTGACCTTGTAAACACATCAGATTCAAAACACGTTTGAGAGACAGAGTAGGTACCAAGCTTCATTCTCACACTTGCTTAAAATCTATCTGTTCAAACTTACATCTTCAAGTACATATAAACCTTCATTAAAAAAAAAAAATAAAGTAGATTTTGGCCAAATTAATTTTTTAACTGAATGGTACCCAAAATACCTACTTTGTGTCAGTACCTTTCTGTAACTACATCTATGTAGTTTAGTTTTCATTTAGATGAAATCATCTATGCACGATTTCAGTCCCTTTAAGGCAAGAATTGTTCTCCTATAGACATTTTGACTTAAGGCATGCAGTAGCCTTCCTTAAACCAGGAAAGTCGGATCAACTCCTAAGTACTTTACAGCTTTACTTTACATTTCAGCAGCGAGATGTCAAAGCAGCTTTGCTTGGCACATCGATTAACTCCTGTGTCAGGGAACAACAAGGGCAGACCACAAAAGCTTTAGATAAATACAAGAAGAAAGCTGTTTAATGTGTTCAGTGGATATTTATTTACCTGTGTCAGGGTACTACAAGGCAAGGCATACACAACTGTAAAGATCAGCAGCTCTGATAGATAAGTAGTGTGTCACTGCATGTCATGGAATCAGAGATGTTTTGGAGAAGGGTGAACACATCTCATTTATTTTGGAGGAGAGTCTAAAACATTACCATGCTGAAATGTCCCAAGAGCATTAATCATCAGCTAAGGTTTAGGATCCAAAGTGCTTCTCATCTAAACTCATTCCTGCTAATTAAGCTGAGAAAGGGGGCAGAATCCATGAGGCAAGCATCTAATACTCTTGTGGCAAAAGAAAGGGGTTATTAATTTTCTGCTAGTAATACACAAAGAAATATGTTTCTGTGCTCCAAACTATCAAATCAATCATGTACAAAAAGAGACCAGCAATTCTTTTTCTTTGGAATTTATTCTCTTCTGAGACTGTCATCCAGGCCTTGGCAGGAGCTCAGAGTGAACTAGGACAACCCATCACCTCCTAGGGACACGAATGAGAAAAATGCCATCAAACTTTCTTTCCAGTATGGCAGCAGAGACTGCAGCAGTTCAGTCATACAAATGGCCCATTTATAAGCTGCTGATCAATATGAGTTAATGGCAATTATGGGAGAGTGTTTCCTCTGAAACCCAGGGGTAAAACAGTCTGTACCTGCAGATGAAAAGTTTTTATAGTAACACCAATAAAAATACATGTTTTTTGTAGCAAGAATGAGTTGCCCTTAATACTGGTACCTAATTTTCATACACAGAAAACATTTTTGTAAACATTTTTTACCATTTCAGAAGTTGGTCTCCTACATGAAACCAAGCAGTGAGGTTGCTGACATTTGCAGAAGACAGATTCTGATGTCTGTTCCACATTGTGTATGTCCTAGAGAAGGTACAGAACAGCACATTGTTGTGCAGTTCCCTTCAGGTTTCTGCAGGAAATATCTCTTGTGGCCTCGGAAAGTACTTAGTTTACAACATTGCTGTGGCCTTTGCTATTGCAGCTGATGATCTACTGAAAAATTTTAAATTAGTAGAATTTTAAAGAAAGAAGTTCTTCCCCTGTTAAACATGGCAGTTAATAATATGGTATGTGATGACAATTTTTGTAATGGTAATTTTGGGTTAAAGATAATTCACCTGCATTCAGAGGTTGTTTAACAACATCCCCTCTGATGATAAAAATAATCTTTTCTTTACATTCTAATTAAATAATTCCCAGTGACTTTCTACTGTATCTTGTGCATAAGAATCCTCCAGCGTTTCTCTGCCCTTGTTTACTAGTTTCTTCAGAAAAAAAGATGATCCTGTTTTACATCTCTGGAAAGTCCCTAACTGTTGCTTATAAACAGTCTGCAAATATTTCACTTGCAACACACTTCCCTGTCATTTATTGCCATTTACCATTTGTTTGGTATTGGCAGTGCTGGCTGTGGGTGTGGGATGTGTTAGCTTCAGATTATTTTCATAAGAGTAGTCTGTCTCTCCCATGACTTCTCAGGTCCAAAAGCAGTTTGCAGTATCAGGATACAGTGGAAGCTGAAAGGGTGGGTGTGCATGCACTGGCTTCCCCTAACAAACATTCTGTTGTGCAAGTATAGCAAAAGGTCTCTGGGTTTAAAATTCTTGGCAACCTGTGTAGCTAAATACACACTAAGAACAGCTGCTCAGGAGAGACTGAGTAATTGCTGTGGCTGGTGCCTGCAAAGAAATGGAGTATGGAGACGGGTATGATAACCTGAGGTGTGCGTGGGCAAGTCCCATGCATTTCCAGATTTTGTTGTGGGTCTACATATCCTGGTGAGGGCAAAGATGTGTTGGGTAGTTTTGCATATGTTTCTCTGACACAGTTCTGTTGCACTGACCTTGTGCTGTAAATGTGAGTTAAGCAAATGGGGGTCTAGGCACTGAGGTCAAAGGCAGTATGAACAAGACAGCAAAAGTCAGCAGTGAAACTATGACAGGTTGTAGCAGTGGCGATTTGAATCACAGACATTGAGGCTGTCTGGCCCACGGATTTAGGAAACATCATAGAGTGTCCTCCCCGCACTGTGCAAAAGTGACAGGTCTCACACAGGGTCAGCATAGGCTTTTGGGCAAAGCTGGAGCAAAGATGATAAGCACAGTTTCTGTGGGTGCTGATGAATTCTTAAACTGAAGTCAATTATTTTTTTAAACAGAGCTTTTGTCTATACAGTACAAAGTGTTTGTGGGTTGAGGGAGCATGATACCTCGCCTGAGCCACAGTGTGGATCAACATGATCCTATCACACTGCCTCAAGTGTCTCAGCTATTGCAGATACCTCCCCAGTACCATGCTGTATATTAAATATATATCCTTAGTTTTCCATGCTGCCACAATAATCCTGGAGGTATATGCCTTCAGCATGCATGTGTCTTGTGCTCTTTCTAACCCCCATTTGAGTGTACAGAAGTGGGGCTGACTAGTTTCAGTACCTGTTTGCTGCAACTTTCTGCACGAACATGTTTCAATGAAACATCAATTTACATTTGCCAAACACTCTGCTCCTGTGCTCTAGTAGCAAAGCGAAGCAATTCTTACAAGTGTTTAACTGTAAAGGGGTCGGGGATTCCCAGGCACTACTTTGGAAAATAGACATAACACATCAGCCACCACTGTAAATAAAATATTGAAATGTATGGTATAAAACTAATCAGGTGCCTGTTCAGTAATTGGTAGCGTAGTTTTCATTTACTATAACTGCCAGGCAGAAGCTGAGGTGAAAAAGTTAATCTGAGTGAGCCCCTTAGTAATGAACCCCATTCCAATACTCTTTTTTATAATGCTGTCACCTAATAACCTTCAATCTCTGTTGCTGTGCGTGTCCCGCTGGTCAGCCCGCGTTCGGCTGGGCAGCCCGGTCAGCTCCGACATGCCTCAACANGTACACTAAACTAAACTAAACTAAACTGAACTTACAATGAAAAATGTTAAACAAAATCCTGCAACCCCACAGATCTCTGTGTATTTATACAATGCCTATCTAGATACTCAGAGGGTGAGAGGAGATTGAATTTAATCTTTTTTCTTTGCTCTTCTTTGTGAAAGAAACAAGAGTATGGAGCTGTACACTCAGAGTGGTGGCCTCCAAGGATCATGGATCCAGGGGCAGTATGAACAGCAGCAGGAGACCAAACACTTCACTTCCCTGCACACTCCCTTATCCCTCTGCCTCACAGAGGTACACAGCATCGCAGATAAAGGCAAGTGACTGCTGGCTGCATGGCTTCATCGTGGAAACCAAGAGAAGTAGAAGTTGTGGGTGAAAAAAAGAATTGTGTTGGTAAAAATACTCCAATTACTAAATACTTTACTAAAGTATTTACTAATTTAAAAGATGGATGATTGTATTTCAGGAAATTAGCAGGAGAGTCTACAAGAGCTAAAAACTACTGTGATTTCCTTTAATAGTCTTAATATTTTCTCCTTGCTGGCTAAGAATTGCATTAAGAACTATTGCATAGCTTGTATATTCGATATATGGCCATTTAAACTAGTATACACTTTCTCTTGAATTTTGTGATGATACCCTAAAATATTTTGCAGCTACACTAGAAAAAGAGGTGCATTTTTTTAACTAATAGGCTACTTCTGCTGTACTGGCACAATGGAGAAAGATTAAAAGTTGTTAACTCTCAATAGTTACTATGGTTTCTTGTGGATGTTCTTTATGGTTATGGTGCAATGTAACACAATTTTATTATTATGCTTGCAGTAGACAACATGTACTGTATAGTCAATACAGCTATCACAAATTTCTGTGTTATTCAGGATCAGTGCCTGCAGGCTGACCTGTCAGGATGAATTCCAGGCAAGTCAGCATTTAAATATCTGGGAACATCTATACAGTCAGCAGTAGTTCAATTAAATCAGTAGGACTTTTGCCACATCCTACTGATTCTCTGGTAATACCCATAGGATCTGAAAGACATTTCATCTGTTCTGAGAAACCATGAGGCATATCCAACCCAAAAGCTCATTCCTCTGCCTGCTGTAGCCCCTTCATTGCTATGTTAATCTAACAAAAATTTGTGTTGAATCTGTTTCCTGCTCACACACAAAGACTTTGAGTTATTTGGCTTCAGCCAGAGTTAATATTATCCTCTTAGGGACTATGTGAATTTGGTATGAGTCATAGTTTGTTGACATAAAGCATTGGAAAGAAAATCACTAAACGTCTAGCCAGATTTGCTGGTTATCAGGGAAAGTTTGTAAACTTGTAAGCATTGTTTGGAAGTTGTCTTCCCATTTTAGAGTATGTCACTGTAGATATGTAAAACGTGAAGCATGAAGTGAAGCACTATGAAATCCTCTACCTGCTCTTTGTAAAGATCAGCTGAACAAGTTAGGTCATGAATAGAGAAAAAAACTTTGCTATTGTTCAGGGAAAAAACCAAAGAAACCGCATTTCCAGCTACCTTTCATCAATTTTTCATTCAGGGTAAAATGCCTGTCACTGCAACACTGCAATATAGTGGGAAGCGCAAAACATTTTTTAAGCAAAGACATAATTCACAGGACTGAATTTTATGTGGTGATCAATCCTCCTCAAAATAGAGCATCAGCAGATCTGAGGCAGCAGACACCACTGTGTAGGGTTGATGTGATCCCTCCTGCTGTCATTAAACTCAAGCCTTCTTCTGAATGTCATGAATTCCAAAGAAACAACCAAAGGGAAGAGGTTTTTCCATTTCCAGAGAAGTGAGCTAAGGTTTTCTGTACTTCTGTATGAAGTAAGAAGCCTTGCTTTATTTTTTTAGGAAGTGCCATTTGTTTTGCCATATTTTCATTATCCTATGTGTCCTCCAAGACAGCCATGTTCCATGGCCAACACATGTGACTAGGAACTCTCAGAGGAACCGCAACAGGGAAGATTAAACAATTAAGTTATACTTTCAGTTGTAAATAATCCTCATCTTGTCTACCAAGATTTCTTATGGTAAAAAGAAATACTTGAATTATCTAATCTAGTTTTCCTACTTTATTTTCTCATCCTTCAATTTGATTAGAAATAGGTTATAAACTTCTCTTTCCCTTTAGTTTATAGGCTTTTACTTGCAGCACTTCTTTTTTTAAACAGATCCACATAAATCTTCCATTTCTAGAGTCAAGTGATTTATCCAAGGTTCTCAGTTTATGAGTTTGTAGGCTTTGTGACTGTGATGAAAATCAGAGCATATTGACATGTAATTCAAATTCTAAAGAGATAAATAAGGAAAACAAAAGAATTAGAAATGTTTTTCAAGAGCCTTAATCCATGATTAGTAAATAGGCAGTGTTTGGTTGTGACACAACAAAACAATCACGTCATAAAAGCTGTCGTTGATTAAGCCCCATTTTCCTAAAAGTGAAATGTTTTTTCAAAGTCATAAATTCTGGGGTTGTTAGATCTAGAAATGTCCTTTGAAATATAACATTTATTCCTTATGAAGAATCTTCCTTTTTGAAGTTTTCATTGAAACAACTGAAGACAAGAAGAGTTCTTATATGCATCATGTCTCTAAGAATCATCAGGGACCCAAGGAAGACAGAAAGACATATAGGGACACAAGGATTTTTGGAATAGGTAAGGTTGGACCTAAGAATTCTACTAACACTTTCAAAGTCTCAGGAGAGCAGATAATGAGAGATTCATTTATATTTATTAAAAAGGTTATTGAATTACTGGTCTTCTAGAACAGATAGAAAATAGAAACATTTACTTTTATATTTTGAAGTTCTTCACTAGGTTCTGAAGTGCTAATCAGAGGTAATAACTTTAAAAATAATAATGTAAATATTAATAATGTTAATGGCTACTAAGAATATTATTTACAGAAGCATGAAAATAAGTTGTCACAGGCCACAGAAGTTCAGGTAGTAGCAGAAAGACAAATAGTTGTATCATTGAAACAATTAATAAACATATTTTTATTTATGAGTGAGCACATCAGATGCTGAGTATTGCCACTGGTTAGCCAGGCAGGGAAGGCTGGCTCTTAGCAGTTCTGCATGGAAGTAGTAACAGGGCAAGTCAGAGCAGAAGACAGAGAATAGTGGGAAAACCAGTTACTCAGGATGTGTGTTAGTCTATTTCAAATTTACACTGAGAATGTTCACAGCCTTCAGCATTGGGGGATGAAGAATTCATTAACACATACAACATACAACTGCTGCTGGTCCTCAAGGATAAATATGGCTGCTGAATATGGCAGGATCCATTTCCAGTAAAGTAATAAATTGTATTTTTAGTTGATCACTATTGCAGACTGGCACCAGGAGGACCAAAAAGACAGAACCTGGCAGAATATGGTAAAAATTTTATGAGATAAAAACTCTAATTCTTTACTCACAAGTAAATTCTCTCTAACAGCTGCATTTGTACATCTTGACCTAGCTTGGGTGGAGACCTTGGACATGGTGGCCTCCAGAGGTCCCTTCCAACCTCAACTGTCATCTCAGAGCCTTTTCCTTCAGTGACAAGAGTCAGGAACTTCCACTCCCAGTGAAGCCCTTGGAAGAGCTGAGTTGGGATGCTCCCTCCATTGGCACTCAGGAGCTCACCAGGGCTCCCCTACTGTAGTGTGGAGTGCCTATTTTCTAGGTCTCCATCTTTAATACACTGGCCCCATATCACACACTGACCCTGAGGTTCAAACCCACTTCCAGCACTTCTTGCTCCTCTACTCAGCTGTGCAGGGCTGTGTAGAATCCTTGGTGCCTGCCCTGGGACCAGACATACCCTGAGAGCACTAGGGATTTCAGCCGTGCCAAACATCACCCAGATTTTCTGACCACCTCCTGAAGGCACGTGCCCTGTGCTAATCCAGATGGTGTATGGTGAAGAGCATGGTGCTTTGCAGACTTGGAGGCTCCAGCTCTCCTCTCACATCCCCCTGACAGCTCGCCACAGTTTGCCCCAGGCATCCCTCCCCAGGAGGCTTGAAAGCTGAGGAATTGCTGAGGAGATCCATGGGGCTTCCCCCACAGCTCTCTGGGCTTTTCTCTGCTCCTCTTTTCTCAGCACCAGAAAAGCTCCAGCATGAAATGTTATGGCATTTTAATTCTATCCCTAGAATCACTCTGAAATGAATGTGTAGTCCAAAGCACTCACAGTGTAACCTCTCTTTCTGCCACCATTCACCATAAGTCAGAAGATGACTATAACGCTTTTTACAGCTTGAAGGAATGACCCAAAACCACATTTAGATTTTGGTGTGACAGACCAGGAGAGACAAAGAGCATGTCTCCAGCATCTTATTGCAACTGGCTCTTCTCTGATGTCATTTTCTGACACTTGTTTTATAGCTGTTCAGCACTTTTATTGCCCTCCAATTCACAGAAAAGCTATTCCCTGTCGCTTGCTATAAATGCTGTAGGAAAGGGTGAGATGCTGGAGAAAGGCTATTTACAAAGCTCCAGGGGATCTCCTGCTGCCCAGCAGGACATCTACATGGATATGACCCAGCAGCATGGGGCATGGTCACCCTGAGGAGCTTGGGCTTGAGCGCCCCAAGGCATTTGGTGGCTGCCCTGTCTGGGTTGCTGGGGAATAACCACAGGCAGGGGGCTTTGGCCTTGGTCTGTGCAAAGCAGACAAGTGCAATCATCACTTTTTTACTTATTGGAAAAGTTTGTTTGGATTTTCATGAGAAAAAGAAAATGCAGATTTCTGCATTTTATACTTCAAATCTGAGGTTGCTGAAGCTGGTAGAAGGTCTTGGTACTTTACATCAGGCAGAGGAAAAGTGATGTGTTCAGACACCCGGGGTCACCAGATGTAGCAGGATGCCACACTCGGGTCCATATGTAGGAGGATTGGACCCGTAGAAGGAACGAGGCAGGCAGCAGCAGGTGAAGGGAAAGCTAATGATACTTTATTCTAAAATCTTCTTCTACATTCTCTTCTTATGTTCTTTATCAACAATCCGACTCCAATCTTATATACAGTTTATACAAAGGCAAGAGATTGGTCATTTAGGTCACCACCTCTTCAACCTGGATGGTGAATACCACCATCAGTCAATTCTCCTCTCAGAGGAGAAATATGAAAACATCTCTAAAAATATACATAGTTTATGTTGAGCTGCGTGAGAAAACCTGGACTGCAAGGTCCAAACATTCATGAGCTAGAAAAGTGAGGACAACAGAAAAGCAGTGACATTTTTTCCTCAGCCTTGGCCCAGGAAATGGGCAAACTATCTTGGCGGAAGCTTTTGGAGTGTAGAAGAAAATCAACTGATAACAGATGTTCATTGTGTAAAATTTAATTCCAAGTTGTTAAAGAACTGTAAGCACAACTTTTTCAGCCTTTATAGCTGGCGCTATCACTTTGTATTCATCAAACAATAATTGCTAATTCTGTTTGCCTTCTGTTCTCTCTGTGTGCTTTTTGTTCTGTTCCAACTTCTAACAACAGACAGTGCCATCAAATTTGAAGTGCAGCAGCTGGAGGCAAAGAGACTGTCGTTAATGGAACAATTTTCATACAAATACCATCCTCAGGAGCTAATTGGGAAGTTCACTTACCTGAAAGATAGAAAACTGCTTGGCAAACAAATGTCTTCACCAGGCCAGTACATTTGAGGTAGACATATCTCACTGCTCACAACAGTTTGACTTCCTCATCTGTCATTTATGAGAAGAGATAGACTACACTGAAGAAAAGCACTAAATCAAAGTGACTGAGGTCCATAACTCCTGCTCATGGGCAGCCCACAGATCCTTCTCCAGGCTCCTCTTTCAAAATACCTCAGAGTGCCCAGGTGCTGCTGTTGTGTGGCCTCTGGCACTGCCAGCAATGCTATGTGTGAAGGAAGATGGGGAGAAAGAAGAAGCAGTACCAGCCCAGGGCAGCTGCCTACTTGGCTGGCTGTGCTTGCCGGGACTGTGACTTCTGTTGGACCACAGGTGTAAAGGGCTTTTTTATCCAGTGCTAACATCTCTGAGATACCTGCTGACCCACTTACAGAGCTAATGTTTTACAAAGAGAAGACAGAGCCTACCAAAATCAGCTTCATGAACAGGGGATATAAATATTATGACTGGAAAATGCCATGATGCTTGAGTCCTCCCCACGGCTTTTCTGACTAAGCTACCTGTCCTACATTGTGGCTGATCTGGATCCGATACTAGAGAATCTCAGAGGGGTTTTAGAGATAATGATTGGTGTCTGAGAAGGTCTGGACAGCCAGGGAATTACAGACATCTAAAAACAGTTTCCCTGCTAAATAGGAGCTAATCTGTTTACATTGGGCAAGTTTGCATAAAAATGAGTAGTTCCTGCAAAGGTAAATATATACAGTTGAAAGAATACTCTTATATAACACATATTCTATGTTAACTTCAGGTGCAATTATAGTAAAATGCAAATTTTAACAGAAGCAGCAAAAATAAGTGCCATATGAGCACACAGTTGCATGTGTTCATGCAGTTGCCTCTGTTGAGTAGCAAAATCTGTGGAAGTACTTGTAGAATCTATTAAATGGGACAAAAATTAATATATAATGTTTAGCATTGCACACTATCATGACATTCTTCTCAGTAATGCATTTGATGTTTGGCTTCTCACAGCTGCACTGGAAATGCAGCCCCAAAAAATTAAAGATGTGAATTGAAAAGTCAAGAATTAAACCTAATTAAAAAGTATTACATGGACACTCCTAGCCAGAATTTCAGTTTACTTAATTCGATCTGCTTTAATTCTCCTTGGAAATTAAATAAATTAAATTAAGGCCACTTTAGGATTTTTTTTTTTTAATTCTGAATGAGCATATCCAGATAAAAGTGTAAAGAAATTAAACTAATACACCTTAAAAGACCCATTCACATGCATTTTCTTGAGGCTGCCTCAAGAAACCTCACCTGACTCACATGTGGAGCTCAGGGAAGATTTTAAAGTCTGACACTGGCAGCCCCTTTCTTATCATTTACTTTTCTCTCTGTGTTGCTGCCCACAGTCTGCAGATGTTAAATGAGTGCCCATTTCTCAACTCACTGCCTTAATTAAAACTGCCATCATTTGCCACTGAGGTACCGATTTTGGGAAAGTAAGTTTGTGATAGAAGGGTGGATACCTAGCAGGGAAAATGTTGCTTAATACGCAATATCGTGGAGTTTTTTTATTCCCTCAAAGACACAGAAAAGAGGGGTTGTTTTATATTCACAGCCAAATTACACTTGAGTGATTGTGTAGGCAAAGAAATGAAGGAACAAAATGCCAAAGAGGTCTCTCCAACAATAGAAGTATTTTCTAGTTGGCGAATAATGTAGAGAGGGAAGCAAAGGCTCTTTAAGAAGGGATGGAGCTTCAGTATCCAACATGGCAGTGATCAGCTTAGCCACCAGACTGTCCCGAGAAACATAGGGAGGATGATGATGTGTCACCCAGAATTCTGTGACCATGTCTTAGGGAGCACCTCCTGGGACTTCCTCATACAGAGCTGATGGGAAGCGCCAAGCCAATCACCAAGCACACAGACCTCTAGATTGTTTTCAGGGATCAATATGTAAGAATTTTGCAAAACAGGTAATGCCATGGGGTGGGTATTTGCAGCTTCTGGGTCACAAGATAAGGAGCTCAGCCTAGAAGGAGGTTTTGCTGGGGGTGACTGTAAGGTAATTTTGTGATTAAGCTTATTCTTGGGTAGCTGATCCTGGTCATACCCCATGCAAGTGAGGGCATGCTGGGGAAACACACAGAAAGGGAAAATTGAATAATGAGTTTTAAAAAACATCTACATGCTTTGCATGAATTTTCTTTGAGCTAAGGGTTTGTCTTTGACACCAATGCAGGTCAGTTACCCATGCGTCTGCCACCTTTACCATTTTTCTTACCAACTCTTTGGATTATGGAAGAATATATTTGTATTTTGTACTATGAGGCTACAGACCACCATTGTCAATTCTGTTTGTTTTTCAATGAAACATCAAAACCCTCTCCTTAACATCTATTTATCACAAAGTGCAGAAAAGAGGTTGAAATTTGTTGCCTATGAATGTTGAGTGAAAGTACCATGCTCATATCAAGCATTCACAAGCTCATTTTTAAGAATTAAAATACACCATATTCAGCATAAAATAGAGTTTACATTAGAAACTTCATTTTTCATGACTTGGAAACAAAAGCGATGGGCCCTGAAACTGTGACAGCACAGAGCCACAGCTATAGAGCCATAAATGAAGGGAGCACTGGTCTGTGGGATCGTTTCCAAAAACCAATGAGCTGCAAAAGCTGCTGAGGACAGAGAATGCTGTCCTGTTAAAAAGGTCTAGTAATTAAAACAGATAGGGAAATAACCACCTTTCTCTGCACTTTCCTTTTTGTTCTAAGGTTTTCAAGCCAAATGTTCTGGCAGTGCAAAGCTGCCATTCTTTGGTGTTTAGGAAGGTGGTGCTAAACTACAAATTATGGCAAAAGCTGCAGGAGCTGAATTCCCTGCAGATAAAGGATTCACTGATGGTTGTTGCTGTTTCCTAAAATCCAGAAACACTGCAGAAGGAATGCTGTAGGAAGTGAAAAAAAAAAGGTGAATAGGCTTAGGATACTATTATTTATTATCTCCTGATCAAGTTCCCAGTTCAATGTTAGGAAAGCTCAATCCTTCCTGCAGCATCTCTTATTATGTGAGAATCAAGATATGCTTTCAACTTTGTGACTTTTAGGCTGATTATATTGTAGAGTGATGTATGTGCTCCCACTCACAGCACACAGTGCTGCAGCTTCTGTTTGCATCATAAGAAAGCTGCACCCAGCTCAGAGAAACATATTTTATTCTCCACATGCATAAAGAATTTCATTCTCTCCTCAAGTGATGGGTTTTGTTCTGCTATGCGGAAAATTCTTCAGTTTGCTGTTTTTTGACCTGACTTTACAAGTGAGCTTCTGCTTCTGGTCAGGTTCTTTTTCAAGTTTGAGGATGTCTTCACTAAAACTGGAGATTAATTGCAGTGCAGGCATGTGGGATGTCCATGAATACCAGGCTTGGGTTACTGGACAAGTCCACCCTTCACCATCAGTGCTAATATTCTGTTTCCTATGAAACCTCCTATACAATAATGGAATTTTTTGAGGAATGGCCTGAGACAAAGGTTAATAGTGTTTGTTTCCTTAATGTTGTGACATGTTATCAAACAATTTCTTTACTCATCACTTTAATAGACAGAAGTCATGAGATCTTCTTCCTAGAAAAATGGTTTCAAGTACTGACTTGAAACGTGGTTAGAAATCAAGAATTTCTGAAAATGAATCCCTCTGTGTTCCTTAGACTCATTGGTTTGTTCTGAGGGCTCCTGCTCACCTGCCCAGGCTGTCTGCAGCCTCAGTTCCTTACCTGATTCTCACATTTGTGACAGGTGATTATTATAGCAGAGAGAAAGACAAAAATACTCACCCCTGGTCCACAGAGGAGGAGAGTGATAGAATTCATCATAGAACCAAAATTTTCTGAGTGCCAGCTCTGTGCTCATTACCTATTTGTGTGATGAAAAAATATCTGTATCATTACTAACATGCCCTTATTTCTATTAAGTAAATTATTTCAGTGTGAAAGTGTGATTTGTACATAACCCTGTATGAAGCAGTGGTAATGTACAGGCTGTTCCAAAAATACCCATGTTATTTCTGGTCTTTAAAATCCAGTGAGATCTGCATGGAGTTACTGCAGAAAGCATGGCCTGAGAGATATGTATGGTATGCAGAGGTCTGAAAGACCAGCCTGCAGTTGGTCCCTTAGTAAGAGGCCAACCAGCAAACAGCCTCTAATTCCTTGAGAAGAGATTAATTAGAGGAGAATTAGACAAGAACCATCTCTGGGGCTCCAAGACTGAGGAGAATGTATTTTTAGAAAGCCATCAGATGTCTGCCATCTGAAAGCTGGAGACTCCCATGAGCAGGACACCAGCTGGCACAGCAGCAGAACCCTTTATAAAAATGATCACAATGACCTCAACAGGGATATGTATGTGCTGGTTGCTCCTGAACTCTGTGACAAGGGACAGCAATGTAACCACATCTAAATGGGCACACAGCAGAGAATTTAATGCTCTCACACAGCAAGATTGCTCACTGGTTACAGCATTACCTGGTAATGCTTGTAGAAGTGTGCTGAATCTAAAAACATTGATTTCAGTCCAAGGAATACATATTGTTTTCTTGATGTTTCATTTTTTAGAGTATTAGTTTTCTCTTGATTTTATGTATGCATTGATGTTTATGTTGAGGTGGATAGTTATTTTGGAGACATTATGCAGGAACACTTTGTTTAGGAAGCACCTGAGTCCTCTGAGAAAAGGAAGTCCCTATGTCACATCTCTTGTGTGAGCAGTACAGCATGATGGCTATAGCCTGTGGGTAAATGGAGATGACTCTGACATTGATGGTTGCTTTAGGATTAATACTTCCCACATGAAAAATGAAAAATACATGTTTTTACAAAAGCACAAAAGCCATATTCACATACTTCCACTTCTAATTCCATCCCAAAGGCTGACAACCACCAGCAAAGCAGGACAACTTTACTGGCTTTTACAATTATAATGCAGGATGGCTTATCAAGAAGGAACTGCCGTCATGATTCACTCAGTACAGAAGAGATTAGAATTGACTGCTCTAATCTCAGCACAAGTCACATCCTTTCGCTTATCTAATTTCTTCATAATTCACCTTGAAGTATTTGCCACTGAGAGAGGTCTGGAGCTTTTGTACCTGTCAGTCATCGAAGGTTTGGACGGGGTGCTGGATATCAGCTAAAAAGTGAAAGTGTCAATCGGACCCACCACCCAGAATTCAGGACTTGTTTGTTCCATGTGGCTTATGAGAATCACAGTGCTCTCAGGAACACCCCTGGAGACCAGCTCTGCAACATGACTTGGTCAGAAATGGGAAGTGTCTGTTTTGGAATGGCCCTAGAAGCTGGTTTATTTTGATGTTACCTGAAAAGCTTTCAAGATGAAGTCAGGAACATAAATATACACATATATGTAGATGTGTATTTTTTAATCTAGATAATATATATATTATATAACATATATGCTCCACATTATATATTTATAGTGGTTTTATGCATAGGTCTATATATGTATAAGGGCAATGAAGCTGACAAAGGGTCTAGAAAATGTCTTACGATGAGAAGTTGAGGGAGATTAGCTTTTATTCTGCTAAATTAAATATGGGTAAAGAAGAGACATGCAGACACAGAAGTTAAGCACAGTATTTTGAAGGAAAAGAGAAATATATGCAGAGGCTGGCAGGACTCCCCACAAAAGAAGGTGTTAAAAGAGAAATTCAAGGAAAATAAGTGTAAAAAATACCAAGAAGTTAGCACAGCAGGACATTTTTCATGGATGTTTTCCAGGGAAAAAATAGTTGTAGCTTATTATGAGGCTTTTATGCTCAAGGCAGTTGATAGAAACCTGCTGTTTTAAATCTTGAGATGTCTCAGTTATTTCTCTCCACTGCTATTATCCCAACTCCAGTGTCAGACCCCTGAATGTGGTGGCTTTGCAGCCACGCAGAGGAGGGGAGGGCATCTGTCCCTCACCAGGTATCACACCAAAAAGCAACTAGTGGCATTTTGCAAATCTGCAACACTGTGATTTGTCTCTGTTTTATTAAAACACAGGAAAACGCATGGCCCCAGACAGCACACAAGATAGCAATTCACTTCCAGCTCCTCTACAGAGGTTGTAGCACTAATGAAGCAAATCACATCTCAGGGAATATAGCCATGATTTAGTATGTGTATAACTGTAATAAAATGTTGTTATGGCTGAGATTGTTATGTTTTTAATGGAAAAAAAGAAGAATTAGGATTGAAATTGAAAAACAACCCAGTTCCCATAAAAGGTATAAATATGCTTGGAGAAAAGGTTAATAGAGTTAATTGTGGGGAGTAATACAAGACAGCAACTCATGCTAGAGAAGATAATTGTGATTCTGATAAAGGGGAATTGTAATTAAATAGAGGTTGGATAAACACGATTATCCTGAGAAGGTTTCCCAGCACAGTACTGGGAGGTTTTAAGATGTGGAGGCAGACGCCTGTACGTGATCTGGAAGTAGAGACACCACTGCTGCCAGCCCTGCTAAGTGCTCACCACTGCGGCACACTGCCCATGCTGCTGCTCTGGTCAGCAAAAGGCAATAAATTGAGCTCATTTTGAAGTTCAGTTCACCTGCAACACTAACTGGCAAGTGATCTCCCTGTCTTGCTCACAACCCCCAAGATTTCTCATTCCTGCTGGTCCCCATTTCCACCCCCATCCAGCTGTTGGGGGAGCAGCTCTGAGTCCTGGCCAAGGTTGATCTGCTGCAGGATGGCTGTGGGCTGGAGCAGGTGAGGGCATCCCTCCCATACTATGCTTTCTCCAGAACTGATAGAATTTTTTTACACGGATAATAAAATGAAATGCAGTAGTTTGATACTGAACCTTGAGAGGCAAACAGAGGCTTTCCACACTGATCTGTTTTACTGGAATGGGTATTTGTGCTAAATATTTTTTATTTGCTGAGTTACAAAAGTTCCACAAAAACCTACATGAGATGAAGGGAATCAAATACAGCATATTTCTCCCAGGACAAACAGAAGAATTCCAAAAAGCTTTTTTGTTTTTGTTTCCTTTGTTTCCTTTAAACTGCAAAACATTTTTGCTATATTTTCAACTTTTAAGTATATATCATAAAAAAATATAAATATACTGAATTTGAATACAGGATGGTATTAATTCACATTTTTCTCTAATTCCTATACATTATTTTACATAACACACATAGAATAAAAAACCCTGAGAATTTACTAAGAAAAACTACCAAATACTTCTGCTGTTCAATTATTTATAATACTGTTTCGAATCACTGTGTACCATAACAACATGCATTCCCAGATGCCTAAGGAAAATTTCTACTGGATTTCTATTATTCCCTATTTGGAGCAAGTGAACGTCTCTCTAGGGACTAAGCCTTTTTTCCCCTCTCAAAAAAAAAAAGGGGGAAGATCTTTTTGCCTTCAAATTTTTGGTTTTGCTTTCAAACTTTTGTTTTTCCAGTGCCAACTGTATTCCAGATCTTCAAGTACACTTCATAACCCCATATACAGAGACCAGTTATGAGCCCTTAAAGTCATCTTTAAATTTCCCCCTTCAAACATTTTTCCTTTAAATTTTCTCCCCAATCTCTGTGCTTGGCTTATGTACCTCTGCCAGTTTACAAGCTGCAGTGAATCATAAAGGTGGGCTTGGGCTCAAAATGTGTCCTCAATGGTTTTTGGGCATAATCTGCAACATGTTAGGTTGCTGACAATATACACATTGGAATAATCCCGTAAGTATTAGGGTGGATAGCATCCATTGTGATAGTGAGTGAGACTGAGAGCAAAGTGAAAGTTGAAAGCAAACTCCCAGCACATTTTCTTTTGCTTTTTATCTCTGCAGCTGGCACGTGATACAGTAATTGTCTTACTCACATTCCTGTCTTGTTTGTTTCTTCTCCGCTTGTTAAGTGAGTTTGTTGAAGTTTCTTGTATCAGACACGCATTTATTCACAACCATTTCTAAGATCATGACTCTATAGCCTAAATCAGTTGTTGAAACTTGAATTCTGTGCAGGAAATATTTAGGTAATAAGATTATTTTTAAACTCAGTCATGCACAACACCACCTTTGCTTCCCAATCTACAACTACATTTTCTTTGCAAGAGCTTCTGTTTATTGAAGCTTATCGAAAAAGCAATCTTCTTTATTTTTAAAATATTTTAAAGTTTTCACTGAGTTCACGTCCTTGAGGGATATTTCTTTTTGTTGCTATACAGCAAGTATACATAGGACCTAGAATCAAACACAGGTCATAGAGATGACACAGTAGCATTATTCCCATAAACCACTTCTAAGGATATTGGCTGCCTGTGATGCATACACAGGTTTTGGCATCCACAGAAATGAATGTAGAGATGGTAAAGTTAAGATCAAGTTGTACACCTACCTAAAACACATTTTGGATAGTCTGCCACACAATGTTTCTAGAAAACACAACCTGGTTTTATTTCACTGGTGAGTGACATATTTTCATTTCCTAAATGAGAGAGGGGGCTTTGAGAATATATATCTTTATTAATTCTGCAACAATCAAAACTGAACTCTGGAAAGTGTGTTTAATTTCTATGAAAATGTCATTTCTTTGGCTCTGACTTGATAGCAGTGATTTTTTTCTCAATGCTTGAGTAACAATAGCATGACACTTATACTTCAAAAGTAACTGGCACATGCTGTAATTTTTTGTTTTCCCAAGAGAAAAAGAAGCAAGAGCTTTAAAAAGAAAATAGTGAAATGGTTACTGCTTGTGTTTACCGACAACTGAAGGTGAACCTTCAGTTCAGGTGCTGTCTCCCCACCTAACATCCTCCAGTGAGAGGATGGAACACTGAGCTCTCTGCCATGGAGAAGGATCTCTGCATGACTTATCCAGTGAAGCAGGGACAACTTCATAAGGAAAATTGGAGTTAACACCCTTCAGAATTACAAAAGGGGTGTTCTAAAACATTGTTTAAACTCAGTGAATGCAGCTGTTCCCCTCCAGTGCAAACTACCACCAGGAAAGGTGCACAAGAGATCAATGTTCTCTATTCCAGATGTCTTGTTCAACTAATCTTCACCTAATTTTGATTAAGGTGTCTCCATATATGTGTTTGCATGAAACAGAATTTAAGAAAATTTTGTAAGCACGGGTGCCAGCCAGGTCCATAAAGAGAACTTCAGGAGAAATACGGATAGAAGTAATCAGTTCCCATAAGACTTCTGTTAGCAAAAAATGTTTAACTTTTTTTTCTGCAGAAAACCTGCATTCCTATAAAGCTTTAATACTCCTGAAGTTTCAAGAGGCTTAAATAATCTTGCTGGTGATAGGTATCTAGCTAGTACAAAGTTGATAAACCAAGCTATGAAGTTCTTTTTTTTTTTTTTTTCACTGATGAGATGTTCCTAGAAAACGGATTCCAAAAAGCTTTCCTCCAGTGAGATTGGAAAGCATTTGAGCCTTGTATTTGTCATTTGTTCAAATTAAGAACACTAAGGTCAGATAAAGGTGGATTTCTTCTATTACTTTTTTTGTCTTCATTTTATCAAGAATATTCTCAGCTTTTTCACAACACAAGAGAAGTGATGTCCTTTGCAGCTGTGTCCCCTATTCATGAAATACACAGAAGCATCCTGGTAAATCTCAGCTAGCAAGGTGATGCAGGCAGTAAAAGAAAATAATGTGGAACACTTTACGGATGAAAGATGCCCTGATAAACACCACGGGTGTTTATCACATGTAGATGCAGACAAGGGGAGAAAGAGAAGTTTAAATGGAATACTGTGGTTTTCAAAACATTTTGAAGGTAATGTCCAACCCAAATCTCCCCTGGCACAGCTTGAGGCCATGTCCTCTTGTCCTGTCACTAGCTGCCTGTGAGAAAAGGCCAACGTCCACCTTGCTACAACCGGGCAGGGCAGCCTGGCAAACCCTGGAAAGAGCAAATGGTAGTGATGTTCTGTTTGTTGGTAATTTATTTAGAAGACACCAATATTGAAGTCTTTATGTTCAGTTGTTTGTCATGGGTATGTGCCTCCATCATTCCTATCCTTACATGCCTAGACCTCTTCTGAATCACTAAATTTCTTATTTTACCTTCTTACTTACAAAGGTATCCAAAATGAAAACAGTAGAGTTCTGTCTACAGTTAAACTACCTCTTTCTTTATTGCAGTGGTAGTGGGAAATTCAAGCCAAGGAAGACAAAAACTCCCCATCCAAACCTAAAACCTTGGAAAACTCAGGTTTTGGGTGTGCAGAAGTATTATCCAGCATTAAACTGATAATTAAGAGTCATTATTTTCCTATGTCAAGAATATCTGCCATGATAGTTCTGCTATATTTCATTGGTTTCACTTTAAATCCCGTATTTGTTATTATCAAAAGTCCTTAGTGGAGGCCCTGAGAGGCTACTTCCCGTAACACAGCCCTGAAGCTGTGAGACACAATTGGCAACACCACACAATTCATGTATAGACTGGCTACAACAACATGATCCAATGTGAGATAAGGCAGCAGCTTTGATCATTGGTTATCTGTTGTCTTCTATAACAATGGTTCTTCTTGGATAGGTCTCAACATCCACAAAAATGTAGCGAACCTCAAATCTTCCTGTTTCAAGATTCTGGAAAGAAAAAAAAAAATCAGAGTGTTTTTTTTCTCTTTGGTAGTTTAAATCCAAGACTAAGCTTGCCAGGTGTATCAATAAATTGCACATACCTCTTTGACTTCCACATGGACTGTTCCCTGTTTCCCTGATTCAGTGCCCTCAATATAGAACTTCAAACGCATATGTTTCAGTCCGTCCTTTACGTATTCAATGTGACTAAAAACAGCAACACAAAACAAAAACCCAACCACCCAGCAAGAATAAAGATTATATGCTAGTTAAGACTTCAAATTTAAACTTACTTAGAGGAGTAGCTCACTTATTTTGTAAGAAAGTGTGTTCCGGTGGTGTCCTTACGCTACCTTGGGTTCCTTCTCTACTGCTCCTCTCAAGCTTTACTGTGAGTGCCTAAGAACTAGTGGAGTTAGAAGAGCTAATTAGCTGCTGAGGATTAAGAGATGAAATGCTTAAATGTCTTCACCCCAGTCCTCCCCTCAAAACTGAAAAGCAATCCAGTGCTGAAGACCATGGTAATTTCTTGTATTTATTCTAAAAAACCCCAGATTTGGAGCCTGACATCTAGAAAGGGACCCCACATCACCAAGACTTCCACAGTTTTTTTAGGCGCTTAAACTAAGTTATCAAGCCAAAACACACACAGCATATTTTTTCAAATTAATTATCAGGTTGGTTAAATCACATCAAAACAAACAGTTTACTATGTGCTTTACTTACTCTGGCAATAATTTTGTTCTGCTGAAATTGTGTAACTTTGAGATCTCCAACCTAAATGCTGGTATTTAGACTGGAGTTGGGTTATGCTCAAGTATTAAATAAATAGCACATCACCTTCAAAGTGACCATTTTGGGAAACTAAAGATCCTATGAGAGTTCTGGTGCCAGTTTATGTTTCCTACTGAAATTATTAACTGCTGCTTAGCACCAATCTCTTATTTCCATCAATCATGCCCAGGTACACACTGTGAAATAAACTTCCAATACAGTTTAAAGTGACATGATGGTAAAGAGAACAAATATGAATGAAGAGCCTTACTGCAGCAAATTTACATTCAAGGTGTTCATACACAAAAAACCCTATAGATTTTTGAGACATTTAAGACCATTCTTATACTGCAGATGCAAACTCAACAATCTTACACAGTTCTCAGCTTAAACATTTATTTAAGATACTAGGCATTCAAAATAATGAACATTAAATACTAGGAAAGCTGATTCATAGTACATTTACTTATTTCCAGACAGGTGCTCAAAATGTTTGTGCACATTGATTTCATTTAGCAGCTTCACTTTAAACATTTTTTCACTGAGTCTGGTGAAGACATAAAGCTTCAACTAGTAAAAGCCACTTTCCTCAGACAAAATAAATAAATCTCAATTTCATGGTTCAGCTTGTGCTTATGTGCTATGAAACCTCATTGAATATTTTCCTGCCAAATAACCCAATAAAGGCAAAGCAGGGAGGACTCATGTTTTTTAAGAAATAGTTTTGTCGTTTCTTTTAAAAGGAAAGTAATAAACAGACACACTCATGAAAGGTTTATGTGACAGATACACAGTTAAATACACAGTAGAGATGTTGTCTCAAGCACCAAAAAGCATTCTGTGTATCAGCTCAGTATAGCTTCAGACTATAAACTTCTGCCAGATTACTGCTCTCCTCATGCAAGCCTAGGCCTCTGCACTACTCTTTCCAGTCTCATCCTATTTTGTGGAGAGTTCTATGTCTACCACGATGACAACTGACTGTTTTGAGGCACTCAGAATTGGCATTTTATATTATATGTACACTGTACTTAGTGGTATATGGCACACAAGAGGCACAGCAAAAATCTTCTATGTTCAATCAAAAGTGACAGGATGCGTCACATATAGTTCATCACTCTAGAACTAACTTGTGATCCAAAAATATCTTTGCTGTGCAAAAACTGATGTCTTTATGGGCCAACACCAAGGGGTACCTGACATGCTGTCGTCTTCCTCTTCTTGTTGCCTCTCCATAACCTTTGATAGAGTCACCAAAAACACCAATTATCTACAAGAGAAAAGAGGTTTGAGCTGTCAGAAGGGATAACATACAAACAGGTATTCCAGTATCAGGTCATACCTCTGCTGTGAATACATCTTCTTTTAACAAAATGCCCCTGGAGAATCTAACATGTCAAGAATAGAAGTGTTTATAAAAGAAAACAGTTGAAGGAAAACTCCTCTGTATTCTAGTCTTTTTTTTTACAGTCCTGTATTAAATGCCTGAAATAAATCCTATTGATATCTTCTATTTGTACTGTTCTCTGAGATGAAGACGTGGAAACTGACATTTTATGTAAAAAGAAAAAAAAAAAAGCACAAAATCTTCGCTTCTGTCTCCTCCAAGAGAATATGTTCCAAAGTTTAAAATGCAAATGCATTCCACTTCATATTATCTAAAAAATGCTACTGAATAAGAAATTCAGTAATTTTTTTTCAGATCTATAAAATCAGAGTACATCAACTTAGTCTTAAACTTATTTTAATTTGGTTAGAAGAGGAGGTTAAGTTTTACTGTGCAAATACTGGAAAGAAGTTTTAGTTCTACAAACTTGTTCCAAAGCAGTCTTTTTATTTTTATTTGAGCAACAACTTGTCACTTCATTTCTAGGTTATTCTCAAAGACACCTGCTACAACCTTTTTTGAAGGATGTTTTGTCTGAAGTAGTGTTTTTTAAAATCTAGTTTCAATTTGATTTTTGTTTATACCTAGCTATGATGACTGTGTGATCCCACTGCCTGTTTTCCTGTTAGCCAAAGGAATGCTAATTGTGCTTCAAATTAAGAATTTCAATTCCTAGGTATCAGTACAATGCTTCACAGAATGACAGAACCATAGTGAAGTGTCACAATAGAGTAAGTGTGCTGAGAAAAGGCAGCAGGTTAGATCTAGAGAACTTAGTGGGGACCAGTTGCCTCTCTGACCCACAGAATTCAAGTGCTACATTTAGCAGGCACTCAGGTAAGTCCCTATGAGTTTCTGTACGGTGACACAGGCACAGGCTTTGAAGGGCAAAGCCTATTTCCATCAGTTTTTGTGCTGTGGGATACTCACTTGGCTTCTAGCAGGCTAGTTCAATGCTTGCACTGACTTGTCCTAATGGAGGCTCTGCTCTGGAGCTGACTCACCCCATGCCAGCTAAAACACTGGCAGAACTGCAAAAGCACCACATGGGTCTTCATGTAGCTTGTGAGATTCCTTGCACGAAGTTTTGACTTGAAGAAAGACAGTAACTACTGAGAAACACAAACTGATGACTGAAGTTCAAAAACCAACCTCGGGGTGAGATCTGCATTTCTCCAAGGCATCTCCATAGATCTTATTTGGACTAGAAGAAGAGAATAGCTCTTTAAAAATCACATAGAACAAACCACCTGTAACAGAAACAACAGCAGATGAAACAAAAACTTATCAAACCATATGGAATTAATGAAAAGTGTCTTCTGATAAAGAATGTAATTTAAAAAAATAACCTGTAACACCAATTCCAACAAGCACCACAATAAAATAGGTAAAGTCTCTTCCAGCTTCTTTCACTGAAATTAAAAAGAAAACAACACATAAGTTGCAACCTTGGATAATAACACTTGTATGCATTTCTTACATAAATGCTCTTGTGTTAGTCTGTAGCTCAAATAACATTTTAGCAGAAGAAAAAATTCCAGTACCAGTTCCCATAATGCCTCATTGCTGTAAAAGAGACCATGGAACATCTCTTACATTGTACAGGTCATGTTTACATGTCTGTGTTAAGCCTTATTACTTTCTGTTTGCCAGATGTTTTCAAGATCCAAAGTAGCAACTACTGCTACTTTTTGGGTACATGAGAGCTAGATTTTTTAGGAACTAATGAGGCATTTAGCACTGCAGTATTCACACTATCACCTAAACCCACAATCACTAAAATCCTTATGCAAAGAAAAGAAGTAAAAATAAAAAAGTGAAAGCTTAGAAGTCGCACACACTGAAAATAACTGGTTTTATGAATTAGCAATCAATAGAACAATAAAAGGGGGAATATAGTCCAAAATACTTATTTTACTTATTAACAAAATTAACTGCTGTTTGTCTGATTAGTTTCTATCTTTCCATTTTGATCTAAAGTACATGTGTCAGTATACACTGCAAAATAAGTCATATGAGATTTTCTCTTTCAAAATATTTGAGTACTTGGAAAGAGACTACTATCTTTTAGTGATAAAGTGTGCTTTTCAGTGTAATACAAATTAAGGATGAAACGTTGATAACTATTTCTCCTGCAGTCTTCTAATCAGTTGAAGGCGTTTTTCATAAGTCATTTCAAAGTACTTAAATTTTCTGAAGCTAATTATGTAGTAATCACTTTTCACTGAACTGAATGAGTGAAGGCAATCCACAAAGAAACTATCACATGTAGAGCTTTCACAATTTTGTTGGAGGTGAACTATTTCAACAGCCATACAGACAGGCTGCATGTGATAGGTTTTCCTTCTGAAAAGGAAAATGAGAGGCTATTACATCTTGTGCCTGATAATTACTTAAATCCACAGGCTGTTTTAGAAGAAGTCACATAATTTGTTTCTGACAGAAATGCAACAGCTGCTCCAAACAATATGATGTGAAAAGAAACCGGCTTGGTGTGCGGAGATTTTTTTTTTTCTAGATACTTGATATTCGGAACTACAAAACTTTAGGTGCAGAAGGAAAGGTCTCCAGCCCTTCTGAGCAGCACACAGCATCCTCCGCCTTACCTTTCTGAGCCGCCGACACCAGCGTTTCCTCGTTCAGCGCCCTTTGCACGGACACATCTTTGCTATCACCGCCAGGTTTTGCAGCTTTCAGCCCTCCCGCCTGCGTCCCGATGCTCTGACGGGCGGTCCTGATCAGCAGTGGGGGCTGGTGCCGCCACCGCAGGCAGGAGCAGGACCCGGTGCCGGTGCCGGTCCCCAGGAGCGCCCACCCGCGAGTGGCGAGCAGCCAGCGGCCCAGGCAGCCCCGCCCGAGGGAGGCGGGCAGTGCCCGGGGCAGCATCCCGGGCATGGCTCCCTCCGCCCTCACAGAGGCACGGCGGGGGCAGGCGAGCCGAACGGAGAGTTTGTGCCGCTCGCCACCGCTCTCCCGGGAAACCCTTGGGGAAGTGCCCGGGCAGCCTCCCGCCCCGAGCGGCCGCTGCCCCAGCTCAGGACCTTTACCGCCGGCCGCTGCCGCTTGCCGCTGCCCCGGCGGAAATGTTTG